>OU342739.1:34754927-35091517 GCA_910589765.1 Avena atlantica
AACAAGGTGACTTAACATTGCTCAGTAAAAATGCATTGCCCTTGTTCCAATCAGAGTGCCATCACTTCGAACAGCCGAAGAACTTCACAACATTAACCGATAAGACCAGCTAACGGCACACAGCCTTATTACGTACACAATTAAAGTCGTAAATATCTTTACATACACAACTTGCTGAGAAGTTCTACTTGCATTACACAAAATCGGCCACTGATGAAATATTTGGACCTCTAGAAAGGTCAATTGGTGCCCTGGGTCTTTCTTGTGAATGAAGACAACTTGAACATTACAAAATCACCAAACCTGTCTATGCCAGAAAACCATGACCATCGCCAACTTTTCTTGAAGTAAAGAACACCCAAGGACGTCCAGAAACCAACCAGGTAGAACATTGCTGAACAGCTAAATAGTATGATATCACCGACTCGATCATCGTCTTCTTCTCCATGTTCTTCAGATGGAGGAGCTGACGGCGTCCTCCAACAACTCTTCAGCAATGGCGGCCCACAGAGATATCGATTCCCTTCATAGCTTCTCTGATCAAATGTGATGAACTGCCCTTTTGTCCCGAGTGTAGGACCGGATAGGTTGTTGTATGCCACTGAGAATACCTCAAGGGACTGTAATGCTACTAGCTCTGATGGTATTTGGCCTGCCAAGTTGTTGTGCGAGAGATCCAAGCTCTCGATCTTACTTAAATTTGATAAGGAACATGGTATTGATCCGTCCAAGTAATTGTTAGATAAATTCAATGCCCGTAACCATTTCATGTTGCCTATACTTTCAGGAATGGATCCATTCAATTGGTTGGAAGAGAAATCAAGTCCATACATGTAGTTGAGGATTTCTCCCTTGTAGAAGTCCTTCCTGCTCTTGGTCATAAATTCCTCTTGGTCCGGTTGCCAAATAAAATTATTATATTGGGCTATGAGATCTTGATAAGAACCCGACAGTATAATATAAATTGTTTCAGCACTGTATTGGAAATCAAATAACTCATCGTCTGATCCAATATTGCTCAAGCACGAGGGTAGCTTCCCCGACAGATTATTGTGGGATAGATCTAGTAGAGACAAATATGTCAAATGGCATATCTCATTTGGTATCATTCCTTCAAAAGAATTCTGCTCCAGCAATAGTACTCTTAGCTTTGGAAAGGCTTTGGCTATCAACCTTGGAAGGAAACCACTGAATTGGTTTCCTCGAAGATCCACTGTATGCAAATCAGCTCCCATGGACAACGGAAATGGAAATGTTCCATTGAAACGATTTTCACTTAGGTGAAGATAATCCAAATTGGGTAAGCAGTGAATTGGGCCAGAAAGATAATTTTTTGACAAATCAAGAAACTCAAGGATTGAAGAGTTGCAGAATCCCGACGGGAACGATCCAACCAACGAGTTCCCTCTTAAATTTAGGATGGAAAGAGATGGGAGTGTGTATAAGCAAGCAGGGAGAGATCCAGTCAACTCATTATTGCTAAAATCAATCACGGTAAGAAAATTGTTACTATCACATATTGTCTCGGGAATTTCCCCGGTGACTCTATTGTCATTTAGGATTAGATGGAAATATGTTGTTGATAGGTCAGGCAATGACCCATAGAAACTGTTGGAGGAGAGGAACAAATCACGAATACTAGTAGCAAAAGTGGCCCCTATATTATCTTGGAAAAAGTTGTTAGACAAATCTACAGTAGATAGACTAACCATGTAGCCAAAGGCCGAAGGGAAGCGGCCCTCAAAACAATTCCATGATAAGTTTAGATAATCCAGATTTGGCAATGTTATGTTGATGTGAATAGGTAACTTGGTTAGACTATTGCGAGAAGCATCCAGTAGTGTCAAATCATTGTGTACTTTGGATGGAAGAGAAAGAGGTCCCATGAATGAATTACCTCGCAGAATTAGGTATAATAGGTTTGTGTTGTTCTCTATCAACCATGATGGGAAGTTACCACTCAGGTTATTATTGGACATATCAATGACATATAGTGCATGCTGATGCAACAAGAAACTTGGTATAATGGCAGATTTTCCATTAAGGTTGCAATTACGTAGAACTAGAATTTCAAGCTGTGCAGAAAATTTCGTTGCTGGATTCTCAGTTTGTAGCTGAAAATGGTTACCGCTGCTTGAAAGTTCCAGATATCTCAGTTGGCTATGATTTGATAAGGAACTCAGCAAGAGATTTCCTTCAAGATTATTATTTGCAAGGGAAAGTTTCACGAGGGATTTTAAATTTGTAAAGCTAAAAGATGGGAACTTCACTGTCAGTAGATTATTTGACAGATCTAGAACCCTGAGAGAAGTTAGATTTCCGATGCACCATGGAAGGTCCCCAAATAACATGTTGTCACGAAGATGCAACTCTTGAAGATTTTTCATATTGCAAATATCTGAAACATCAAATGAATAAATTGGATATTTGATTGTTGAAATAAATAAAAATATATATTAACATCAAGATGAATTAGTAACCTGATGATATAGTGCCGTTAATTGCATTGCCGCTTATATCAAGAGTCTCCATCTGTATTATGCTCAAGTCTGTATAAGTAACAGCATGGTAAAATATTATAGCTTCGACCATTGTGATATAGTTGCCACAAAAAAATTCCAATATTAGATGTAAAACTCACGTTGGATTGTTTGAGCAGAACTCAATGCATTATTATTGAGGAACAAAGATCGAATTGATAAAACTGCAACTAAGGATGAGATGCTGCTATCATTCAATTTGTTCACAGATAGATCAAGAATTTCCAATTTGTTTAACTTCGACAAAACTTCAAAACCTGCAAAATACAAATGAAACAATTCAACACATAATACAAAAAAAATGGTTGTATGTAATATCAAGGTACAGATGCCATAAGAGCAACACCTCCTTCAATCTATCTGTTATATACTAAAAGCAATATTAGAGGATTTTTCGAGGCACCAGGCTGACCCATGCCACAAAAATTATATTAACCATTAGATATTTAATCTACACCTATGATTTAATTAAACCTCCACATAACATCTACCTTTACTTAGTCCTATGCACGTAAAAGGTTGTAACTGAAGGCATGACCATTAATGGCGACGTGGCTAGCCATCTAGACGCCACGCCGGTGGGTTCCACATGCAGGCGATTCTAGATCTTGGCCTCGTAGGAAGACGAGTCCGAGGCGGAGGAAGAGGTCGAGTCGGTCGGGTCTGTCGGTTCCGTGAAATCTCTATGATATCTCTGTCATACGCTGTCAACGGTACACATCAGATGTGTCCATGAATCTTCGTCTGGGCTCGCAAGACGGGTGGAGCGACATCTTCAGCGGCAACGACAACAACCAAAAAAGGTAAAAATGGGATATTATATTGTTAAACATTAAGTTAGATGTAAGCTTGATATTTTCGAATGGGCCTTCATTCCAGTATATGGTGCTGCCCAAAACGAACCTAAGGTACAATTTCTTGCAGAATTGGTTAGAATGTGTGAATTCTAAAGGATTTATGCACTAGCCAATTATCCCAAAGACCGACCTGATAGCAAGGGCTAGGTAGTGTATTTATATTCAACATTCCCTCTCGCATCTAGGCTATTTTAGTCCTTAGCATGGGATAGAAGTAGGCCACAGAATCTTTTTTTTTCCTTTTTTTTTTAATTCTGCGTGAGCAGGATCTTGAAATCAAGACATCTTGGCTTTGATACCATAAAGGATTTATGCACTAGCCAATTATCCTAAAAGACCGATCTGATAGAAAGGGCTAGGCAGTGTAATATTCAACAAATTCGAGCCACTTCTTATGTTGGTAGGAGGTGACTTTAATATTCTCAGACGAAAATAAGAAAAAAATAATAATAATTTTAATGTGCATCGGTTATTTGTTTTTAATGTAATTATTGAGAGTCTAGACTTGAGACTCTATCAGGAAGACAATTTACTTGGGTCAATCGCAGAGATAATCCCACCTATGAGAAATTCGATCATACCCTTGCTAGCGTTGAATGGAAAGAGAAATATCCTTTGGTAAAAGGTTAGGGGTTGATCATACCCAATTGTTAATTGATTCTGGTCAACCTACACATCTTGGAAATAGATTACACTTCTCATTTGAATTATCTTGGTTGCTTTTTATGAAATGGTGAAAGCTGAGTGGGAGGCAGTGAGTCATGCTGAGTCACCTTTAGAGAGATGGCAAAATAAAATAAGACATATTCGGTGATTTTTAAAAATATGAGAAAAAATTAAGTGGTAAATATAAGAAGGAGAAAGAACATATTTTGTCCATTATTGATGGTTTGGACCTCAAGGCCTAAACAATCCCCTTAAGCGCAGCCGAAGGAGACACCCTACGAAGGCAAATAAGAAACTGACAAATTTAGGAAGAGATGAGAAATAAAATGGGCTCAAAGAGAAAAAAGTTAAACACATTCATGAAGGAGGAAATAATACTAAGTAGTTTTCTATTTATTGCAAATGGGAATCGTAGAAAGAAGAAAAAGTTTCCAACTAGAACAAGAAGAACGAACCATAGTGGGAGTGGATAATTTGAAAAAATATATATATCTGAATATTATAAAAAGTTGTTTGGAGACCACCCGTCGAGTTTTTCTCAGATGGAGGATTTTAATCATGACATACCGCAATTAAACCCTGAAGTGAATCACATCATTATTGCTACTTTTACTAAAAAGTAATTACATGGTGCTATTTTCCATATGGAGTTAAATAAGTCTCCTGTATCTAATGGGTTTTCAGCTGAGTTTTATAATAAATTTTGGGAAGTCATTAAGGGATACTTGATGTCAATGTTCTTTCAATTACAAGATGAGGATTTGTAGTTGTTTAAATGGAACTTTTGTGTCATTACACGCATGTCCAAAAACTAAAATGTGATACAAATTCAGCAATATAGATCTATATGCTTTCTAAATGTGAGTTTAAGATATTCACAAAGGTTGTTGCATATCGCATCAAGGAAATTGCTAAAAACATAGTTAGACCTACTCAGACGACTTTCATGTCTAGATGACACATATTAGAGGGGGTTGTTATGTTGCATGAAACTATCCATGAGCTTCATAGGAAGAAAATGGATGGTATTCTTTCTACAATTGACTTCGATAAGGCATACAACAAAGTCAAATGGTCTTTCTTGCAACAAGCACTACGCATGAAGGGATCTGCGCCAAAGTGATGCAAATTAATTGAGCAGTTTATGAAGGAAATATGCCCTAGAGGCAAATAATAAAGAAGTTTATTATGCACATTCCATTAGTTTATAATAGTTTATGTTATGCTACAACTATATCAATAAGGAAACATTGATATAGGTGTGATATATAAACAAACCCAAGTCCCTAGTAGCCTCTATTCAACTAGTTCATTGGTCAATGGATGGTCAACGTTTCCTGACCATGAAGGTTCCTCGGTACCTAATTGACAATGGAGCTATCTCATTGGAGAATAAGATAGTGGATACTGTTCCGCAGATAATTGTTGCAACATGATCATATCACAAAGTTCACAGTTGCAATTTTAAGAAACATAGTGATTTGTTCCTCAGACTGTGAGACCATATCAAATCACTGTTTTCCGAGGTTAATTTAATAACATTAAACATCACTCAGTAAAATAGTGATCATAAAGGTGTTGTTGAGTATCTGGAGGAAATAGTTGAGGAGACTGCGTCAAGAGAAAGATTTGTACATCCATGTGATGGAAGATACTATGGGTCTACTCGAATAAGTTCTATCAAATATGTTGCGCAACATGTGATTGGATCACTGGATATCACTTATCAGTACGAGTTTAAAGTAGCATTGTCGGTAACGAGATCGAACTCGCCATGGAGATGTTGATGATCGAATCTCGGACAATGTAAGTATCGCAGAGAAAAAAGGAACATAACATATAATGTTTCAGGTTCGAAACGATGGAGAATTGTGAGTGCATAGGGGTCATCATGGGCATCCCGGTCCCGCTGATGATCATTGATAAAGATCATGTCTATGACATTCCTAAACCGTAGGGAGACACGCTTAAGGGCTTATGACGCTTGAGATATTCCTATAAGAGGGAATCCTAAAAGAGACAGGAAGAGAGAGAAACCAAAAGTGTTATGGGAGATCAGAAGTTGTTCGAAAAAGAAAGGAATAAGAAAAATGACTGAAAGGAGTTTTAAATAAATGAGAATTTGAATATGTATTTATTATATGTTAATTATGAATTAATATATTTTAAATAATATTTAAATTAAGATTTGTAAAAGAGTTTTTCTTATTAGGTCAAATCCCCGGAGTGATTTGACTGAGAAGAAATGTTGAAGGAAAAAGCAGAAAAAATACCATCGGTGGGCTGTTTGACCAGCCCATAAGAGTGAGCGGCAGATAATAGGATCTACCAAGGGCGGCGGGATGCGAGGCGTCGCACCACGCTTCTGCAGGCTGCGGTGGGCTACGCAAGGGCCCACCCGGCCATAGATCCCTACCTCCCATGTGTGGCTTGCCGCGGTGGGCTGCCCCAGTGGGACTAGGCCGCGGTCTTGGACCAGCCCACCCCGGGAGACGGCCACCACGCGCGGGAAGAGGAAGGCGCGGGATGGGCCGCCCAAGGCCCACCCGGCTAGACTTTCTCTACTGCACTTTTTTTCGTTTGTTGTTTTTTGTTTTTGCCTATTGGGCTGGAATTTACCCCATCCGGCGACGAAATTTCTGGTATTTTTCTTTAACCTTTAATCCCACATGGGGCACCTAAGAGGGAGGACACCCCTCCCTTAGCCTATATAAGGAGGTGCCTGTGGGTGGGATTAAACACACAATAATCTGAGATATTCCCTTTGGTTGGAATACTGCCCTCTCTCTAAAGTTGTCTCTGCTATTGCGCGGATCCAAGTCTGGACTGTATAGGCAAGGCGTAGGGATCGGAGGCCGAGAGTCGTCGTCTTGCATTGTATGCCTTTGGTAACTCGGTAGGGCTATTGAAGCTTCTGAGACATCATGCGAGGACCTGGACAAGGGTGACTTGCGAGGAACTTCGCGACCTTAAGGTCAGACAGGTACGACTACATCATCCACGCTTCGGCATGAGCGTAATGCTCTCTCGGTCTTCAAGAGTACATTACCGCTATCTCTCTACGAGCATGACGAGGAGGAGCGGAGCCGCCGCCACCCAGACGTATGAGCTGACGAGCGGTCGTGCCTGATTTCGCCCTTTCGGTGGGGATTTTTTCTTGCATGTTGTTGTAGGTGTTGATAGGTGGGTCCTAATTGTATTTAACGATCGATTCAAACGGTATGAAGAAGTGTTGCCACGTCATCTCTTATTGTGGGCCATACCTATTAGAAGTATCATTAGAGCATCTTCACTCGGATTCCAGCAGGCCGCTCCTAGGACATTTTTTTATCCGGGCGCCGAAAATTCGCCCAGTCGCGTTCCCAGGACGCCGGTTTCGTCCGGATTTGCCCAACTTTCGTCCAGAGTTTCCAGGCCAATCCTGGGGTGCCGGGAACGCCCTGTGAATGTCGGACGAAGCGAATTCGGCAAAAAATGGCTCGGCACATGGACCGCCGAGTCAGCGACTAGAATCTGAGTCGTCATCATCCTTCCGCCTCGGCTCCCACGATGGACCGCCGGGCAATAACCGCCCATCTCGTCCACTACGTGTCGCCATAATGGCGCGCCACGGCCGCCTCGGCTCCCGCGACGGACCGTCGGGCAATAACTTCCCGTTGTTTCCCTCTTTTCTCGCCCATGCCACTACACCCCTCCCGCCTTCGCCGCCCACTTCGACCTATAAAAGCCGGCGCCCTCACCGGCTCACAACACACACTCTCAGCCTCTCCACTCCCCCTCTACCGCGAATTCCTAGCGCAAAGCATAGAAAACAAAAAATTTCCTACGATGGGAACAACTATGTACCAAGATCTATCTACTAGATACAAACAACGGGCGGATGTATATCCGTAGAGAACATACCCTTGAAGACCGACAAAGCTTAACGAGTCCAAACTCGTGGTTGACGTAGACGATCTCTTGCCGATCTCAAGATCGACAGGAAGTCCTAGCGCCGCAAAACAGCAGCGCATCCGTGCTCGCACACACGTTTGAGGCACCGAGCAACCTCCGCCTCCTCGCTCCAGCGATGCAGCGGAAGCACAACTCTTTCTTGCTGAAAAGCCACCAGGAACATATATCTCGCTAGTCCGAGACCATGGGGGATAAATTCTAGAGGGGGAGAGAGATCCTTCACGAGGAGGTGTGAGTGAGAGAGAGAGAGGGAGGGGGGCTCCTTTTATAGGGAGAGGGGGCACCCAAGGGGCCATGCGCCCAGCCATGGGGCTGCCCCCACCTCTTCCACATTCATGTGGGTGGACACTCCACTCACTCAAATGCCTTTCAATTTCCTCCACTCAAAAACCCACTCAAATTTCCATTAAATTTCCACCAAATTTAATGCAAACTCTCATTAAATAAAACTCCTTTTATTTATTCAGAATATTGTTAATTACTTTAATGACAAACATTCACATATAATCCCTTGCTAGTATTTCATTTCACATGCAGAAACACTTTCTGCAATTTTACCTGAAAACTCGTTTCAGTATCTAGTGAAATAAATTCCTGCGCTTGTTATTATTTTCGGCATGAAACTTTTGCTCCAAATGGATGTCGGTGTCTCTTAAGTGTGTCACCCTACGGTTCGCGAATAATGCAGACATGATCGAGACCCCTCTCAGATCAATAATCAGAAGCGGGATCTGGAGACCCATACTGACTCCCACACATTCAACGATGACTTTCTTGTGATCGTATGAACCTTTTACGCTAGTATCTTAATCCTTTTGTTTCGCGATATATTACATGTTCGAGATTCGATCATCGATATCTCCATACCTAGTTTGATCTCGTTACTGACATGCACTCTTTTCTCGTTCCCGTGATATAACATTCTAGTGATCAAATCACTTGCTTGCAAACTAATCAATGTGATATCACCGAGAGGGCCCAGAGTATATCTCATCGGGATGAAAAAATTCCACTCTCGATCCATGGGCCTCAACATAACACTTTATTAGTTCTGAATCCATCTTTATAATCACCCAGTTACGGTGTGACGTTTGATGTTATCAAGAAACTCTTCCAGTGTTAGTGATTGACATGATCTCATGGTCTAAGGATTAGGATCACTTCGTAAGTTGTTATAGCAATATAAACTCAATGACTTTGATCGTAATGCTATACTTCGGATGAATGTTCATCACATCATTACACTAATGTTGTGACCTCGTTGTTAACAACATCCAATGTCCATGATCAGGAAACTTTGATCATCTTGTTAATCAACGAGCTAGTTTATAAGAGAGGCATAACTAGGAACTTCCTTTTTGTTTATTAAACACACATGTATTAACGTTTCCGTATTAATACAATTATAGCATGTAAAATAAACATTTATTATAAATAAGGAATACGATAATAACCACTTTATTATCGCCTCTCGGGCATATTCCCTTCATAACTCTGGCATGAAGAAAGCTATGGCAGAGGTACCCTGGCAACCCTGCAGCAGCAAACGGCTTCGGTCGGCGTACGCTGCAGCCCTGGGAGGCCCGGATGATCCATGATGCCGGGTACATGGGGCTGACGGACATTCGGAACCCGCCAGGCTGGAAGCTCAGCGTCGGCGACATCCCAGTGCCGGCCGACGAAGAAATGGTGGAGGAGATCCAGGCTGCCATCGTGGCGATGGACGACCCAGAGCTCTCCGAAGACCCCGGCAACCTCGTGTACTGGGAGCAGTACTTGGCCGAGCGCCGGATCCGGGAGCTCGTAGCCCACGAAGGGCCGCCAGACACGTCATTGAAGCGCAATAACGCGGCAGGGCGACGGTGATGGTGGAGTGCGCCGGGACGGACACTCACCACCATCGTTGAGCACATCCACGCCGGCAACCGCCCCAGGCTGGGCTTCCCGCGCTCGCCGGCGCCCGCGGCCAGGGCGAGGCGCTATCCTCCGGCGAACTGGCTTCCTAGGAGGATGGTTAGCCTCAGCTCCTCCTCCGCCGCCTCGACCTCCAGCTCGTTCGGGTCCACGCTAGCATAGTCACCGCGTGCAAGCGGTGAGCCTCTTCGGCCCGCCAAGCGGGAGGCTGACACGCCGGTCCGCTTGCCGCCGAGGACAAGTTCGCGGGGGATCGTCATCAACTAGCCCCGCGCGCCATCACCGCCGACTGGCCGGCTTCGCCTGCGCCAGCCGAAGCCGGAGCCGGCGGACTGGGCGGTTCCCGTTGACGAGGACGCCTTCTCCATGAAGATGGCGATGGAGTGCTCTCTCCAGGATGCGGTGCCGCCGCCACCGATGCCGGAGCCGGACATCCTCGCCTGGTCCAGGGACGACTGGGAGCAGGCGGAGCGATTGCGTGTTCAGTACCTGCAAGAGGAGGATAAGCGCTCGCCGCTAGCACGCCTACCAGGACGCGCCGCTTGTCGTCCTCGACGACGATGATCCCCCCCCCCCCCCGACCCCTAGCATGGTGGTACGGCGTCGTCGGCCAGGGCAGCTCGCGCCTATCGCAGCCGTCGAGGGACGACAACGGCAAAGCGGACCCCAGCTACACAAGCTTCTATCTCAACTTCGGCATGTGAGGCGGCGTCCGGCAGCATCGGCCTTTTTTAATCTTTTTTAAGTTTTTTTAGCCTAAATGAAGTCAGAATTTGGGTCTTCGCCCGAATTTGATATAATATTTATGAATTCGACCACTATTAATGAAAACCGCCTATATTCGCCCAAAGTTTGCCAGATTTGATTGAATTTTAGCCAAACGCGGGAACTCGGGCCGGGAACGCGGGTGGAAAACTCGGCGTTCCCAAGCCGAAAACTAGTTCCGTCCGGCGCTACTTACGTCCGGATTTTGGCATAAAAAAGCCCAACGAGTAAAGGTGCTCTTAGTTTGGCTAAACCGAGCTATCGGTTTTTTTTCAATGTTTCCACGAAAACCGGTGATGATTTGTGAATTTTTTAAAAACGGGTGGCTTTTTGATTCTTGACCACCAATTGTGGTGGTTTTTTGCAATTTTCTCCTGATTTCTGAACGGAGGGAAATAGTAAGAGAGGAAAATTTGATACGTGCGAAGGGATAGTGACGAGAAGAAAGGAAGTTTTTAGTCAGTTCAACAAAACTGCAAGAATCACGTCAAGAAAAAAGCTGCAAGAAATTGCTAGCGATTCAAATGGATGGTGTTAATGCAAGAGGAGAGGGCAATGAAGAATTTACCTGCGCCAGGTATGCATCCTTTTATGTCGAGGCCGCTGAGGGAGAGAACCCGTAGCTGTTGCAAGGGGAGGAACATGGTAGCGTTGAGTAGCCCTATGTCTATGTTGGAAGTATCTCCATACCCAGTCCGGTTCAGGCCCGTGACACGGCCTGTGCGTGAGTTGCAGGTCACCCCCTCCCACTCGCAGCAATCTCTGCCATTCCAGAACAGCGGTTCGTCAGAGATCTTACTGCGGTACTCCCTAAGCGCCGTCCATTCCTGGTGCGTACACCCCTCGCGCCGCGGCAGGAATATCATCGTCACCAGCCAGAGCACGGCCAGTGCCGGCCATGGAGTGCAAGGGCGCGACATGGTCATCCTCCTCGTCGCGAGCGCACGCTCCTTCCCGTTATCTTCAGCGAGGTTTCTACTCAGAGAGTCAGAGGAGCTGATAGTACTACCTACCACTCAGGTGCAGCAATGTCGCATGAGAGATGAAGCTGATATATTAAGGTAGGTAACAATCAAATTCACTTGCCACTAGGAAGCTCTTTTTACTCTGCTTTAGCAGTCTTTGTACTCTGCGTCTAAATCACTTGACACTAGGGTATTATCAAATTCATATCCGTCAGGAGTGGCAGTCTTTGTACTGGCGACTACATTGCACATAACGACGACTGTCTTTGCTTTCCTTCCTTTGGTTAGATCAGCCTATAAGCTTTGTGTTTGAGTTGGACGGTAATGGAGGCGTACCTGACAAGAAGATAGTGGGAGAATCGTAGTAGGGACTGAGACTGAGAACCAGGTAGCCTACGGCACCTCTCTCTCGATTGGAAGCAAGAGCATGTCCATCAGTTGCTGCCGTCGTGGTCATCTTCCACCTTCAGCCTCCTCTGCCCACAAATTACCCCATCCCAAAACTAAAACTAGCTACAATGATTTTGCTGGACTAATTCACTCCTGTAATATTGTTTGTCAGTTGACTCGACCGTAATGTCAGCAGAAAACTGCTTTGAGACATTGTGTCCCTTTTTCCATTGGGAACTGCGGTGTAATACCACACCACCAGAAATGCAACTGTGCACTCACAGAATGCAAGCTCAAACAATCACGAGTTCTGTGTCATAAATCGATTTCCAAAGAATTTCCTGGGCACGGGCATGAGCGTTTTACAGTGCATAGCAGCATTGCAGGTAACATAAATTAACCAAAGTGACTTCACATTGCCTAGTCCAAGATTGGAAAAACATTATCCTAGTTCCAATCTCAGAGTGACATCATATTAACCAGTGCCAAACAACTTCACAGCAACATAATTCATTGACTGATGATAGAAAACAAGATACAAGACGTGGCAAATTTAACAGGACATCCTTGTTATACAACTGACGGTCAAAATAGTTTAGGTACACAACTTATTGAATTATTATTCTAGTATATCATACAAAAGAAGGCCGCTTGATGACTAGCTTACTCAGCCCTCCAGAAAGTCCAGTTGGTGCTACGGATCTTTCTTCTGAACAAAGACAAATTGAACATTACAAAATCACCAAACCTGTCCACACCAGAAAACCATGACCATCGCCAGCTTTTCTTGAAGTAAAGCAGACCCAAGGACGTCCAGAAACCAACCAGGTGGAACATCGCCGAACATCCAAATAGTATGATATCACCGACCTTATCATCGTTGTCTTCTTCATGTTCTTCAAATTGAGGAGTTGACGGCATAGTAGAGCAATTCTTCAGCAATGGCGGGCCACAGAGATATGCATTGCCTTCGTAGCTGCTCTGATCAAATGTGATGAACTGCCCTGTTGTTCCCGGTGTAGGACCAGAAAGGTCGTTGTATGCCACTGAGAACACCTCAAGAGACTGTAATGCTATTAGCTCTGGTGGTATTTGGCCTGTCAAGTTGTTGAAGGATAGATCCAAGCTCTCCAGCTTACTTAAGTTTGATAAGGACCGTGGTATTGATCCGTCCAAGTAATTGCCAGAGAAATTCAATGCCCGCAACCATTTCATGTTGCCTATACTTTCAGGAATAGATCCACTCAATTGGTTGGAAGAGAAATCAAGTCCACACATGTAATTAAGCACACTTCCCTTGTAATAGTCATGCCTTCTCTTGGTCATGAATTCCTCTTGGTCCGGTTGCCAAATAATATTATTATATTGGGCTAAGAGATCCTCGTAAGAATCCGACAGTACCATATAATTTTTATAAGGATTTCTATCACTGTATTGGAAATCAAATAACTCATCATCTGATCCAACATTGCTCAAGCATGAGGGTATCTTCCCGAATAGTTTATTATGAGATAGATCAAGTAGAGACAAATACGACAAATGGCATATCTCATTTGGAATCATTCCTTCAAAATAATTCCTTTCCAGCAATAGTACTCTTAGCTTTGGAAAGGCTTTGGATATTAGCTTTGGAAGGACACCATTGAATTGATTTCCTCGAAGATCTAGTGTACACAAATCAGTTCCCATGGACCATGGAAATGGAAATGTTCCATTGAGACGATTTTCGCTGAGGTGAAGATATTGCAACTTTTGGGGTAAGAAGTGAACTGGGCCTGAAAGATTGTTATTTGAGACATCGAGAAACTCAAGGATTGAAGAGTTCCAGATTCCCGATGGAAACGATCCAACAAATGAGTTCCCTCTTAAGTTTAAGATGGAAAGAGACGTGAGTGTGTATAAGCAAGCAGGGAGAGAGCCAGTTAGCCCATTATTGCTAAAATCAATCACAGTAAGAAAATCACTATCACATATTGCCACGGGAATTTCCCCAGTGACTTCATTGTCGTTTAGTACTAAATTAGAATATATTGTTGATAGGTCCTGGGGGAGTGAACCAGAGAAACTGTTTGAGGAGAGGAACAAATTGGAAATACCAGTAGCAAATGCGGCCCTTATATTATCTTGGAAATAGTTGTAAGAGAAGTCTACAGTATATAGCATACCTATGTAGCCAAGGGCCGAAGGAAAGGGACCCTCAAAAAAATTGCCAGACAAGTTTAAGTACTCTAGATTTGGCAGTGTGATGTTGATGTCAATTGGTAACTTTATTAGCCTATTGCGAGAAGCATCCAAGTATGTCAAATCGTTGTGTACTTTGGATGGAAGAGAAAGAGATCCCCTAAATGAATTACCTCGAAAACTTAAGAAAAATAAGTTTGTGTTGTTCTCTATCAACCATGATGGGAAGTTACCATTCAGGTTATTATTCGCCATATCAATGCCAAATAGTGCATGTTGATGCAACAAGAAATTTAGTATAACGGCAGAATTTCCATTAAGGTTACAATTACGCATAACTAGAACCTCAAGCTGTGCAGAAAATTTGGTTGCTGGATTCTCAGTTTGTAGCTGAAAATGGTTGCCGCTGCTTGCAAATTCGAGATATCTCAGTTGGCTGTGATTTGACAAGGAACTCAGCAAGAGATTTCCTTCAAGATTATTATTTGCAAGAGAAAGTTTTATGAGCGATTTTAAATTTGTAAAGCTACAAGATGGGAACTTTACTATTAGTAGATTATGTGAAAGATCGAGAACCCTGAGAGAAGTTAGATTTCCTATGCACGATGGAAGCTCCCCAAATAACATGTTGTCACGAAGATGCAACTCTTGAAGATTTTTCATATTGCAAATATCTGAAACATCAAATAAGTAAATTGGATATTTAATTTATTGAAATAAAAGAAATAGATAATGACATCGAGTTGAATTAGTAACCTGATGAGACGACGCCGTTAATTGCATTACCGCTCATATCAAGAGTTTCCAGCTGCATTATGCTCAATTCTGTACAAGAAACAGCAAACACGGTAAACCAACAGAGCTGTTGACAATTGAGATATGGTTGCCACAATCAAAATCAAGGAAAGAAATAAAAGAATTCCAAGATTAGATGTAAAACTCACGTTGGATTGTTTGAGCAGAACTCAATGCATTATTATGGAGGAACAGAGATCGGATTGATGAAACTGCAACTAAGGATGAGATGCCACTGTCATTCAATTCGTTCATAGATAAATCAAGAATTTCTAATTTGTTTAACTTTGACAAAACTTCAAAACCTGCAAAATACAAATCAAACATATCAAAACATAATACAAAAAGATGGCTGCATGTAAAGGTACAGAGGCTGGGAGAGAAACACGTCCTTCAACTTACAAAAAAGAGTTAAGCAACATATTTCAGAGTATTATAATAGAAAAAGGATGTTGTCTTTTTTTTGACATGGAAAAGGATGGTTGTCTATGGTATCAAGATTTAGAGGACAGAAGAGTAAAAGATCCGTCAATAGATAAAAGTAACATACACTAGTACAAATCGACAATTCCCACCTCAAATATCCTCCTTGCCTGCCCACAGGAATCCCCATCGAAGCCGATCGATCAGTTGAAACACCCACAGCTCGACATCCATGGCGACGAGCTGGTAGATAACTGATCCCATCATGATCGTGTCATGACTGACTGCACGTAGACAACGCGAGCCTCACGCGTGAAAAGCCTGGCCTTCCAGTGTGGCAGGCTGGCAGCATCGCGGCGAGTTTGTCTAGCAGCGGCTGGATGTCGGCCCTCCGAGGTTTGGTCAGGGAGAGCGAGCGGAAGCCCGAGGTAGCGACACGGGAACTGCCCAATTGGACAGTCCAGGAACGGGGTGATCTGCGCGAGTAGCTGATCGGGACAGCGAATTGGGATCGCAACACTGTTGGTGAAATTGATTCAGAGCCCGGAGGCACTACCAAAACATGCATGCCAGGAGGGCACGCACTGTCTCCAGCTCGAACTGCTCCGGTTTGGCGAAAAGCACCAGATTGTCAGCGTACAGGGACATACGGTGCCTGATGCCAAACCTCTGGGGATCAGAAAGCAGTCCATGCGCCTCCGCCGCAGCAAACATGGCCGAGATGACGTCCATGACCAAGATGAATAGCAGTGGCGAGATTGGGTCCCCCTGCCAGAGTCCGCGCCAGTGCGCAAAGGCTGATCCAGAGCTGCCATTGACAAGGGCTCTTGTCGATGCCGAGAAGACGAGCAGCGTGAGCCACCGGATCATGCGCCGCCCGAATCCCCGTTGTCGCAGCACATTGAGGAGGAAGGACCAGCAGTAGCTGTCGAACGCCTTGGCCACGTCCAGTTTGAGGAGCAGGGCAGGCACCTTGGAGTGCACAAGGGTTCGCGCGGATTGCTGCACCAGGACGAAGTTGTCGTGGATGCAGCGCCCACGGACGAATGCACTATGTTTGGCGCCAATCAGCTCCCGCGTTCGAGGGGCGAGCCGCACATCAAGGATTTTTGCTAGCAACTTTGCAAAACTATGGACGAGGCTCACCGGCCTATAATCCGCGAGATCTACCGCGCCGTCCTTCTTGGGGAGGAGCGTGATGAGGGCGCAGTTTAGGGCCCCGAAATTCTGGCCATGATCATGGAACACTGCCAATCAGTGCGCCCATGATCTGACGCTTTATGATTTTTTTCGCGAAAACGCAAAAATCTCTTTGTGTCTCATTTCATTGCATAGATAGAGTTGTTGTTACACATCTCCTAAGAGATTTTACAGTGCTTCACCCCTAGATTCTTAATGCACATCCCACGTCATGGGTACTACATCTCTAAGCCCTTTTGCTCCTGCCATGACCTATGCAGCTGCCTCATCTTTGATTCTCGCAAACAGGCCCACGATGGAAGGCCGAACCCTCTCAAAGACGCAGTCATTTCGATGTTTCCATATCATCCATGGGACAGGCAGTGTCGCGGAAGCTAACCCCTGGTGCATGGCCTTCGGTGTGTCTTGCTTAGCTTGGGTCCACCAGTCGAAAAGCGATGCCTCCTGAGCTAGCGGGTGGCAGGTCATGCGCAGCCACGCAAGGGTCTCATGCCAGACTTGTCGAGAGGATGGACATGTGATGGTCAGGTGGAGCATGGTCTCCTGGGCTTGGTCGCAGAGAAGGCACCTAGGATGGTGTTGGAGGTGCCGCCGCTCCAGCCTTTCCGCAGTCCAGCACTGGTCCATGTCTACGATCCAGTGGAAGAATTTGACGCGATTGGGCAACTAGGACTTCCAGATGAGCTTCCAAGACTTGGAGCTGGTTGACCCATGGAAGGAGGCAAGATACGCTGATTTAGCAGTGTATTCACCATCCGTCGTCCACTTCCAGATCAATCGGTTTGGCACAGAGGTTAGGATTGTGGGCGCAAGGAGCTGCCAGATGTGTAGATAATTGCCCACCTCCTGGACTCCGAGTACGCCTTGTATATCTTGTGCCCAGCTGTTGTTTGCAAGGCCGTCAGCCACTGTCCGTATCTTGCGCCGCCGTTTAGGGACGCAGTCGTAGCTGGGGCGTGAACTCGCAAATGGATCTGCCCTGGATCCATCTGTCCTCCCAGAAGCGCGCCAATAGAGCATCTCCCAGCTCCATGTATGTGGAGGCGAAAAATAGGCCGCGCTCCTCCTCGCTGAGTTGTAAGTCTGAGCCTCTCCATGCCCTGGTGGAGTCTGTTCTGCTGAGCCACTGCTCACGCTTTATGATTGGCCAACAGAATTTGTAGGAGTCCCAGGAGAAGCCGTCTTGTCCCCGCGCCCGGTTCGCTTTATGAGATGTAAAACAAGAAGCTCGAAATAGAAGAGATCACTGCCCACTCAAGAGCCAAAGAAACAGATCTCAAGCAAAAGGAAGTGGAGCCTTCCATGCTCTTCGAAGAGAAGCAGGTCATGACCGCCGACTTGACTGATATGGACCCAATCCAACGGGCATGGTTCTGAGAAGAAGAGAAAGATGATCCATGATCGGTATGTATGATTACTCAACCTTTATATCAATTTTAGTGTTTGTATGAACATCGATGTGTGTCCTTTTGGTACTTTGAGGGATGCCTGCGAGACTTGGTTGACCATATACCAAGTGGTAATTAATTTGCTATCATTTTCATTGATGTGTGCCTATTTTTTGTGATAAAATGTGTAAATTTGAACTAATTAAAGAAAAGGCCTAGGGGTGGACAAACTAGGGGGTGCCGTTGGGTGTCATGGCCTGCCCTGCGCGGACCAAATCGGACATTTTATGTGTCTAAAATGCGAACCACCATTGGAGATGACCTAATACAAGGAGGAGGCAATGAATTACCTGCACCAGGTATGCATCCTGTAATGTTGAGGCCAGTGAGGGACAGACTCCGTAGCTCTTGTAATGGGAGGAACATTGAACTGTTGAGTAGCCCTATGTACGTGGAATCATCTTCAAATCCAGTCACCTCCAGGCCTGTGACACGGCCTGTGCGGGAGTTGCAGGCCACCCCCTGCCACTCGCAGCAATTTCTCCCACTCCAGTACAGCGGTTCGTGAAAGATTTCACTGCGGAGGTTCATAAGCGCAGTCCACTCTTGGTGGATACACGCCTCGCACCGCGGCAGGAATGGCGCAACGCATATCATCATCACCAAGCAGAGCACGGCCAGTGCCGGCCATGGGATGCAGGAGCGCGACATGGTCACGCTATCCCCGCACCGCGAGCGCGCTTCTGCTGCTATCTTGAGCGCTTATACTCAGAGCTTATAGAGTTATAGTACTACCAGTCAGGTGCAGCAATGTCGGATAGGAGAGGACAGAGCAACGTACATATATTAAGGTAGGCAAACGGTCAATTTCACGCAAACGGTCAATTTCACTTGCGCCACTAGTATACCTTTTTGGTCTTTGTTCTGTTGTATTAGTCTTTACCCGGAGAAAAATCCTATGCGACCTGGTCGTATCGTCTTGAGCGGCGGACCAAGTTGTGTGTTTGCCACGTAGCAAAACAAATCTCAAAGCTTCTGGCCACTTATTCTCCATTTTCTACTTATCGATCCGGAAAGTTGACGACATGGAGAGTTCCGCCGAAAGTAATGAAGATATGGCCAAAATAGCCGTACCATTTTAAGCTCCTGGGCGAGTAAAAGGTCCGATGCAAAAAAGATCAAAAGAAGTTCTAGAGGGAGCAAAGAAAGGAAAGGAAAAAGGTATGTTCACTGTTATGTAGTGCGAATAAGTGGCAAGGTTTCAATTTCCTAATTCCCTGTATCAAACAATGTGCAGGAAAAGTCTCAAGCCATCCATCAAATGAAGGCCGAATCAGTACTTTGTTCCACCCACAGCTGAAGCTTTACAAGTTGATTGTGTTGATAATAGGAGAGTACCAGGCAGCTTTTGTCCCACCTATCCATGGAGAATTTACAAGACTGCTGTTTGAGGTTAATGGAGATGGCACAACACCAGCCGCTAGTCAATTGGATTTCGGAAGGTTGGGTTGCTCCAGTACAACCCCCTCCCTCTTAAACTCGTAGAAGGCTGTCTACATACATATTCAAACCCATATCTAAAAGGAGTATACCCATGTATACGCATATGGATGGCGACGTATAGGCATCTGGCCTGCGCACCACTGCCGCACAGGACCCCAACCCGCCTACACCCCCGTGCCAATCACCGTCGCCCCAGCCATCATCGCAATCGCCATCGCCGGCGACCATCGTCACAACCGCCGCCACCATGATTCTTCTTCGCCAGACAGTTTTGCACAATCTGCAACATGTCCAGGCAACATGTCCGGCGACACCTAGTTGCTCATGTTAAAATTTTATCGTTCGGAACTACTCGCCGGAAAATACACCAAACAGTCCCTCGTGACGCCGGACATGTCGCTGGACCGTCCGGCCGGTCACGCGCCGCCACCATGCTTGCACGCCGCCTCCGCGCAGCTGCCAAGTCTGCACACCGCCGCAACGCCAGCCGTGCCACCGCGTCGCCTCCACAAGGCCAGGCCGAGTCACCGCCACCAGCTCGGCAGACCCAACCGCCACCACTACCAGCTTGCCGGCCATAGCCGTCGCCAGCGATGATCCGGCGTGCAGCCGTATTAGTACATATACGTTGCTAGAAAGACGTATAATTAGGTTGAGATATACGGGTTTTGTACAAAGCTATGTATATACCTGTTTATACTAATAACGAAGTGGTATCGAGCGATCTGGGTCGTCATTGTGTTTGAGATTATACGAGTTTGATACGAGTTTAGGGGGAGGGGGTTGTACTGGATCAGAGGCCGTCTGAATATTGGTGTGTCATGTTGGTGCCTTAATGCTAGTTAGCTGGGCATGTCAGCAAAATATTGCTATTTGGTGTTATTTGTCAAATCTTGTGCATTCTGTCTCATAATGTATTTGCCAAATGTGACAAGTGAAAGAATATTGCGAGCAACGGCGTCGTTAAGGAGCTGCGCCACCAGGCGCGATGGAGGTCGTCCGTGGCTAGCTGGAGTGCTGCTTCGGCGTCGTCAACGAGCTACGCCGACGGGAAGGAGCTGGTCCTAGTGGGATTAGTGATTTGTTAAGCAGAAATTGAGGAATAAGTGGCCAGAAGCTTTGAGATTTGTTTTGATACGTGGCAAACACACAACTTGGTCCACCGCTCGGGACGGTAAGACCAGGTCGCATAGGATTTTTCTCCTACTCTTTACCCCGCTTCTAGATTTATTTACTAGTTTTTTTAAGAACCACTTGTAGATTATTTGACAGTAGCTAGTGTATATCAAATTCATAACCGGGGAGTGCCCGTCTTTAGCAACGACCATCTTTCTTTCGTTCGGTTAGATTAAATCAGAAAGGGGAGTAGCCCGTTTGGAAAGTGTGATGATAATGGACGCGTACCTGACAAAGATGATAGTGGGAGACTCAAGTGTCATAGCTTTATGTTGAGTGAGATGGTAATGGAAGCGTACCTGACAAATATGATAGTGGTAGAATCAAGTGTCCACTGTCCAGGCGGATCAGCCTAGCTACCACACTTCTCTCCCTCGATGGAAGCAAGAGCAGCATGTCCATGAGTTGCTTAGCTAGCTACAATGACTTCGCTAGATCAAATCCCTCTGACTGTAATGTTGTTTGTCCATCGCCTCAGACTGTAATGTCAGCAGAAAACTGCTTTGAGCCATTGCGGTTTCCATGACAAGCTGCGGCGTGTACTCACGAGAATGCTGCTCAACCAATCTCGCTTTCACCGTCTTTTATCAACCTCCAGAGAATTTGCAGGGTACAGGCATGAGAGTTTACATTCCCTGCAGCATTGCAGATAACAGTAATTAACAAGGTGACTTAACATTGCTCAGTACAATATTTAAAAATGCATTGCCCTAGTTCCAATCAGAGTGCCATCACACTAACCAGTGCCGGAAAACTACACAGCATTAACAGATAAGACCAGCTAACAGCACACAGCCTTGTTACGTCGGAAATATATTACATACACAACTTATCGAAAAGTTCTACATGCATTACACAAAAACAGACAGCTAATGAAATATTTGGACCTCTAGAAAGTTCAATTGGTGCCGTGGGTCTTGCTTGTGAACAAAGACAACTTGAACATTACAAAATCACCAAACCTGTCCACGCCAGAAAACCATGACCATCGCCAGCTTTTCTTGAAGTAAAGCAAACCCAAGGACGTCCAGAAACCAACCAGGTAGAACATCGCCGAACATCCAAATAGTATGATATCACCGGCTTGATCATCATCTTCTTCTCCATGTTCATCAGACGGAGGAGTTGACGGCGGCGTGGAGCAACTCTTCAGCAATGGGGGGCCACAGAGAAATGCATTGCCTTCGTAGCTGTTCTGATCAAATGTGATGAACTGCCTTGTCGTTCCCAGTGTAGGACCGGAGAGGTTGTTGTATGCCACTGAGAAAACCTCAAGTGACTGCAATGCTACTAGCTCTGGTGGTATTTGGCCTGTCAATTTGTTGTACGATAGATCCAAGCTCTCGAGGTCACTTAAATTTGATAAGGAATTTGGTATTGATCCATCCAAGTGATTGTTAGAGAAATTCAGTGCCCGTAACCACTGCATATCACCTATACCTTCAGGAATGGATCCTTTCAACTGATTCGAAGAGAAATCAAGTCCAGACATGTAGTTGAGAATGTCTCCCTTGTAATACTCTTGCCTGCTCTTCGTCATAAATTCCTCTTGGTCCGGTTGCCCAAAAAAATTAATATGTTTGGCTAAACGATCTTTGAGTTCATCAGACCTAGTTGGTTCAGTATAGATTTTTGAAGTGTTATCATCATACTGGAAGTGATGGAAATCCCCATCCAATCCCATACTGCTCAAGCATGAAGGTAGCTTCCCGGATAGCTTGTTATGCGACAGATCTAGTAGACGCAAATGCTTCAAATGACATATATCATTTGGGATCATTCCTTCAAACAAATTCCGTTCCAACAACAGTACTTTTAGCTGTGGAAAGGCCTTGAGCATCATGTTTGGAAGAATACCACTGAACTGATTTCTCCGTAGATCCATTGTATAAGTATTAGTTCCCAACGACAATGGAAAAGGAAATGTTCCATTAAATCTATTTTCACTTAGGTGCAGATACTGCAAATTGGGCAAACAATGGATTGGGCCAGAAAGATTGTTTCTTGACATATCGAGGAACATAAGGTTTTTGAGTTGGCATAACTCCGACGGAATGGATCCAACCAATGAGTTCCCCCTTAAATTCAAGACGGCAAGATATGGGAGTGCATATATACAAATAGGAAGAGAACCAATCAAGCCATTATTGCTAAAATCAAGCACAGTGAGCTCCTCGTTGAGACATATTTCCTTGGGAATTTTCCCAGTGATTTTATTGCCATTTAGCATTAGATGATAAAAGGGTGGCACAAGTTCTTGAGGAAGTGAACCATAGAAACTGTTTCCAGAGAGGACCAGATTAGACATATCGGTTATTTTTGTAGGAAATGCTGCCCCTATGTTATCTTGAAAATTGTTGTAAGATAAGTCTACAGTTAGCAGACTATCCATGTAGTTCAAGGAAGAGGGAAAGACACCCTGAAGATAATTGCTTGATAAGTTTAGATACTGCAGATTTGGTAAAGTGATGTTTATGTACAAATGTAATTTGGTAAGCCTGTTGTAAGATGCATCCAACCATTCCAAACTAGTGTGTACTTTGAGTGGAAGAAAAATATGTCCACTGAAAGAGTTACCTCGCAGAATTAGGTATGACAGGTTCACGTTCTTCTCTATCAACCATGATGGGAAATGACCACTTAGGTTATTGTTGGATATATCAATGAAGTCCAGTACATGTTGATGCAACAAGAAACTTAGTAAAACGGCAGAATTTCCATTAAGGTTGCAATTGCGGAGTACTAAAACTTGAAGCTGGGCAGACATATCTGTTGCTGGAATCTCAGTTCGCAGCTGAAAATCATTCCCGATGCTTGCAAGTTCCAGGTGTGTCAATTGGCTATTATTTGAAAAGGACCTCAAGAGGAGAACTCCTTCAAGGTTGTTATTGGAGAATGAAAGTTTCACGAGCGATCTGAAATTTTCAAAGCTAAGTGATGGAAACTTCACTGTTAATAGATTATTTGACAGATCAAGAATCCTGAGAGAAGTCAGATTTCCTATGCATGATGGAAGCTCCCCAAATAACATATTGTCATTAAGATGTAACACTTGAAGAATATTCATATTGCAAATACCTGAAAAGGGAAATGAATAGTTGGAATGACTTACATTTAATTGTTGAGAACAAAAGATTTATGCTTGTGCAGACTAGCAGGCATACGTTAAAGTTACAACTTAAATATATAGTCTTATTGTTTGATAGTGGACAGAGTTCAAACTTCAAAAGCATTCTTGTTATTTAACACACTACTATGTGGTCATCCTGTTACTGTACATACAATTGCGTAGTGATATCAAAATGATTTAGTCACCTGTTGATATGGTGCCATTGATTGAATTATGACTAAGGTCAAGAGTCTCTAGCTTCATTGTGCTCAATTCTGTAGAAGAAACATCAAGTAAATCATAAGAGATGTTGATCTGCTAGATTTGGTTGGCACAAACGGAATAAGGAAAGAATTTATTAAGTTCTCAAGCGTAGTGAAGCTCACGTTGGATTGTCAAAGCAGTGCTCAAGGCGGTGTAATTGAGGAACAGAGATCGAATTGATGAAAGTGCAACTATAGATGAGATGCTACTGTCATTCAACTCATTTCCAGATAGGTCAAGAGATTTTAAATTGCGTAATTTTGACCATACTTCAAAGCCTGCAAGAGATTAAATAAAAAGATCAACATAATTCAAGAAGTTCAAGTAACAATGAGATTTGTTTCAGATAAAAGCCAAAAGATACTCTGTCAACATGCGGTTATAACCAAGGAAAATAGTATGCCTACAGTAACTCTTTTGGATAACTAGGATAGAAACGACAAAATGGTTTAGGTCATACTAGTATGTAAGAGAAATACTCCACATTTTGGTATGTTGTTACCAGGCTGTCCTGAAAATCTATATTTTTAATTGAACCTGTCAGGGGGGTAAAACTTATTTTCCCACACTTCAATACCTCCTGAGAGTTTAAAAAATAAGGTGAGAAAGTCATAGTGTTATTTATAGATGGTTACTAGTATACCATGTCTCTAGTAGAGTAGATCTGCTTACACCAACCATAGATTGTTTGGTTCATGCACAATAGAAGGGCGGTGATTAATTTCCATTCTACTCCCTCCATTTGGAAATATAAGATGTTTTACGTTTATGAAGGAGATGTATTTAGACACATTTTAGTGTCTAGATTCATTTGAACCTATACACTAAAAGGTGTCTAGATACATCTCCTTTATAAACCTAAAACATCTTATATTTCTAAACGGAGGGAGTATGTGCAACGTGTCTTGCTGATTTTAGTAGCATGCAATGCGTCATCGAGTGTAGTACACTGATTTAATCTATCTCTGATATGTACAATGTTAAAAAAAAAGATTGGAAACTGGTTACTAGAGAGGGAATGAGTACCTGCACCAGGTATGCATCCTTGTATACCGATGTAACGCAGGGACAGACTCTGCAATTCCTTAAAGGGGAGGAACAGAGTAGAGTTGAGTGGCCATACCGGCCATGTGGACGGGTAAGGAAATGCGTCAAGGTCCAGGGCCGTGACATGGCCTGTGCGGGAGTCACAGGACACCTCCATCCACTGGCAGCAATCTCTGCTACTCCAGTCCCAGTAGTCCGGCGGCAAGTACATGGAGACCTCATGCTGGAGGTCCAAAAGCGCCATCCTATCGCTGGGGGTACAACCCGCGCACCGCGGCAAGAACAGCTCACAGGATATGATCACCACGCATAGCAGAGCCGCTGCCAGCAACGGCGTGCAGGGACATAACATGGTCGCGTGCTCACTGCCTGGATCTTCTTGCTGTGTGCATACCCTTTGCTACCAATACTCTTGCTACTCAGATGCAGCAATTTCAGACTAGACAGAGTGAAGTGGAGTAAAGTCAGATACATTCGACCTCTCTAGCTACAAGAATGGTCTTTTATAGACACGGCCGACCTTACTGACACATACCCAGAATTCCCACACGGGCATAGCTTTGGTGTCTGTTGCCTCTGGACACGATTCTGGTGGCGACTGGAGTGGAGCCGTGTGCTATGAGATATGATACTACGGCGATCCTTTGGAACCCGGATTCAGGAATCAATGGTTATCCAGACAATTTCCACACCACGTCTAGGCACG
Source organism: Avena atlantica (assembly GCA_910589765.1). NCBI lineage: Eukaryota > Viridiplantae > Streptophyta > Magnoliopsida > Poales > Poaceae > Avena > Avena atlantica. The sequence continues at coordinate 34,780,771 of OU342739.1, forward strand.
CCCACTATCAAATCCACGAAGACCAGGAGCGCCGCTGGTGAATACATTGCATTTAAGCAGCAACGAGCACCCACTTTTGGCCTGATCAACAGGTGGAGTCTGAGTCTGACTTCCGTGGCTGTAACTTTGTAAGTGATTCCGACGGTAATGGCTGCATACCAAACCAGGATTGTGACACCAAGTTGGACCAGTAATTGCTGTCTGATTCAGTCAGCATCTGGACTGATGAGAGTGTCAAGCCGGTTCGCATACCATGTTGATGTGCGACGACGCATCTTCTCTTGTGAAGCTGAGGGCCCTCCGTGTTGGCATGCCAGCATGCCGCACCGCCGCGGTGGTCATCTTCTACTCTCTTTTTAAATGTTGTCATCTTCCACCTTCAGCCACCTCCTCCCAAGCCCCCTCTTCCACAATTCCCAACTTTTAACTGACGCTCTTCAGGGTCTCAACCTACACAAAATGTGAAATTTGGCCCCAAAATCCAAGAAATCCAAATCGATAAGGCCGGCCTCGCTCTCTGCCCGTCTCTTTCCCCCGTGGCATCCACTCCACACGCGTCGTCCGCGTCCGACAGCGAATTAAGGCAGCGCGCTGTCGAGGTGAGACCAGGGCGCTGCTAGCTCGATGCGCGCGGAGGTGGAGGTGGGAAAGAGGAGGTCCACCACGCTGCTGTACCTTCTCAACCTCGAGAATCCCTACGGACGCCGTCGCGGTCAATCTCCCGACGCCGTCGCCGGAGCCCGAGGCCGAGAGCCTCATCGACAAGATCGGCTCCTGCTGCCGCGTCTTCACCTTCGCCGCCGCGGAGCACGTCTACAACTAGCGGTACCTCAAGCGCGGCCGCCTTGCCGTGATCCTCACCTTCGTGCGGTCCAGCGCCAAGGGACAGAGCCAGCCGCCGGGGCTGGACTACCGGGTCCTGGAGGCGCTGGTGGAGATGCTCGAGGCCAACCTTGACGGGCAGGCCGATCCGGCGGCGGTCCTGGACGGGGCAGGCCAGGCCGGCGGCGGATGGGGCCGGCGGTGGAGGCAGGGGAACAGGGCGTTGGGAGGAGGAAGAAGATGGGAAGGTAAAAAGAGTGAAAAAGAAAAAGAAAGATGTGAGACTGATAAGTGGGACCCACGACACCAGTTTTCGTGTCAATCCGTGTATGTTTTTTGAAATTCAACCAATCTAGTATTAATAATCGTTGACAGATGTTTAAAGAGGACTAAAAGAGATTACAAATAATTCGTTGAACCACCTAGCGACGATTACGAACACCGGCACCATTCTTGCTGTCCTGGCACAACGAAGAAAGAGATGGTTAGAATATCATAGATAGATATCGTATTATAGCATGTAAAATTAGAAAATCCTCATCTCTATTATATAGTTTGTGTTAAGGTGGTTTTCGTTTTCGTCCGTCGTCCCTCGATCGCTAAAAAAAATCAGTCCCGCGATAAAGGAACCGGTCCATCCTTGCTAAAAAACCGGGTCAGGCTTCCGCTCCTCTACTTTGCTGAAAACAAACCGGACCAGACTGTTTATCGATCCAAAAAGAAAGAATTTTACTACCTTGCAACCGTTCTATGAATTGCAAAACCAAACGGACTGTTTCGACACCGGTCGAACACGGGACAAGACAAAAATCGATTAGCCAGCTAAATTCAAAACAAAAATTCAAAATGTTTTCTAGATCAAACAGTTTGTCCAAATTAAGATCCGTTTTCACCGTTAGGCTAGTCGCGACGATACCTTCGAAACTAGATCTCATGTTGGTATGTTTTGACAACTTTTTTTTACCAAAGTTATCCACCCGTAACCCAGGGGTTATCCAGGCTTCAGCATATAAGTTATCCATCCAAAAACATATAAGTTATCCACTACTACAAAATTTACCCACGGTCGCGTGTTATGGATAGGTAGTTATCCATCAGTAATACGAGAGTTATTCAAACCTCAGTATATAAGTTATCCACCATACATATAAGTTATCCACCGCTATAAAAAATTTACGTACGAACATAATATAAAATGTTATTCTAACGGCTCGGCTCTCGTTGCTCGTCGCCGCTCTCGTAGCGTACGGATTACTCAATCTCGAAAGTCCACCGCATGAAACATCAAACATAATTTCATTAAATGAACTAAATTTAAGTTTTTTGCATACAATATAAATAAATGGGGTCTTATGTCCTAACCATCCACCACAATAAGCCGTAGTGAACAACGTGACACTCGACCATTAACCGGCTCGACTTTGTCGTCTGTCGGCGCTATCGAGGGGTGACGAAGCCTAGAAGGGTTTTAGGATACTTCATCGCTTGTCGACGCTAACGCATTGATAGCAATAAAGTCTTAGTACCCTAACAATTAGGCTATCACATTCCAATTAAACGTGCTCAACATGTATGCGAGAACGTCCATATCCAACATATTTATATGCTGGATAGCTTATGTATTATAGGATGGATAACATACATATTATGACATGGATAACTAATGTGTTAAGGTGGATAACTTTTTGGTCCAAATTTTTTTCATCGAAACATATCAACATGGAATCTAGTTTTGAAGATCTCGTCGTGACTAGTCCAACGGTGAAAATGGATCCTAAATCGAACAAACGGTTTGATCTATAAATTATTTTAAGTTTTTAATTTGATTTTAAGCTAGTTCTGATTTGTTTTGTCATTTACCGGCAGAATCTGCACTACGCGCGATGGACTGTAAAAGTTAGTCCGCCGAATTTGATCATCTACCGACCATTTTCTCTACTACCTAAAAAGAACCAACCGTTCCGTTTCCTGGCTTCCCACGCGTTTCGCTCAGCTCTTCGTCACGCTTCCCTTCGTCCCACGACGTTCTTCCAACGTTCCACCTATGGGCCTGGTGCCTTGGCCCATTTTCAGCTATCCCCTCCTGGTAGGCCCAACCAAACAAATCCTGGCATAGGTCCAACCAAATCACGTTCCCAGTTTCACGATGCCAAGAGTCACGCTGCCAGAAATCACGTTCCCAGTTTCACGAGGCCCTGATTACGTTCCCAGTTTCACGATGCCAAGAGTCACGCTGCCAGAAATCACGTTCCCAATAAGGATGCCCCAATCACGCTGCCAGGAGTCACGCGCCAAACTCAAAACTGCCACATGCCCATGGGATATAAGGTGCTCCCCTATCGCACCTAGCTGACCCCTCCTGCTGCCCCTGATTCATTCTTCCATACTAACCGTCTTCTAACAACCTCCCATGTCGCTCAGTCGCCCGGGCTCGAAGAGGGTGATGGCACCTTCACCGGTCCCTCCTCCTGGCATCTTGTCTTATCCAATTAGCAGGCAACCGCAATATCCTTCCTGCATCATTAGAGTATTTTCTTAATAGCCAGAAACATGGTTATTCATCTTCTCATGCTAATCCTACTTTTATCCTTTCACATGTTTTTTCTTAATAGCAGTGATGTTAGATTTGGAGAAGTGGAAACCTTTCACATGTTTAACAGATCATGGGAAATCACGACAAGAATTATGTCTGCTAGAATTAAACACACAAGGACCGGAGATGTTATCTACCGTGGCATCTTCGCCGATGTAGAGGTGAGTATTCCATACCTCATTGGAAGCAAACTGTTGTTCTTCCATGTGCTGTCACTGTCCAGGCATTTGTTTGCATGCTTTGGGAACTCTGCAGTACACGAAAACGTATAATACTCTGTCAATACTGCCGCCGAGTAGTAATGGAGACAACAAGTGGTGAGGTAGTTCAAATTATTAGTATTGCTATGTTAGATCTTCTTGTGTTGATGCATTATGTTGATGCCTTATCATTTCTTGTGTTGATGCATTATGTTAATTATTTCGAAATAACCAACTTGCCTATATTTTTGACAGGGTGACAAAATGGATGCAGTTGCATATGGGCAGCAAGCATGTCGTTTCAACAGCGAGCTGCAGGTCGGAGAGGTATATGTAATCAGAGGAGTGGGCTTCGAGACGGCTGAAATGCCACCGCGGTTTGGATTGGCCATACCAACCGATTTTTACATTGTCATGTACTCTCGGACCCAGATTCGGCCTCCTGGGCCTAATGTTTCCATCCCTAGGCTGCCGTCATGGTTCATGGAATTCCATGATGCGGCTAGACTTGGAAACAAACAGCTCACAGGTGCATAAACATTTTTGTTTAAAAAACAGTTTCACACTTCTCCAAATTTAGACTATGCCATTTTAAACTTTGATCAATTTCCAGATGTCATTGGGATAGTTGTGGATGTGAGCCCTGTCAGATTCCACAGGTCATTCGAGCGTAGCACACCATGCCGAGATGTCGTGTTGATAAACATTAGGTGAGATAAAACAAATTTGCATTTCTTGCTACTTCTGAATACCTGTTGGCTAAACAATATGTGTTGATGAACATTAGGCATGAGTTCATTTGTCTGCGCATATGGGACAAACATGTGTCGCGCCACCTGATGAAGTGGCGACATGCTGAACAGGAAATGACTATCTTAGCTGCCACCCTCCTTGAGGTCAGCATGGCGTAAGGTGTGTTCGAATGTGGCATTGGCTTTACTGGACTGTTTAAGTTACGTGGGTATTTTAGCACTTATATTGTTTGATAAATTTTTGTAGGGGCTTTGAAAACAATAGACGAGAGCCATATTGTCTTTGAGCCAGACAATATTCTAGCTCATGAGCTTGCAGATTGTCGTCTATCACTTGGGCAAACACGTGGAGCCATACTGCGTCGAGTCAGGGCGTTTGTGCGCCAAAGGTTGATAATGGGGTACTACACGAACCTTAGGCTTGGGAGGTTGTAAATCATGTTAGTTTGAATGAATGAATTGTCTACTCGGATGTTGCCCTTTGTGGTCTACTCGTCTGTAATAAATTTATCTCTCTGTTTAAGATTGTCTGTTTAAGATTGTCTGTGCTATATTCAGACGTTTTCCCTTCTATAATGGTAGAATTTCTATGAATAAAGATTATCTGTGATATATTCAGACGTTTTCCCTTGTGTAACGGTGACATCTCTACGAATAAAAATTATCTGTTGTATATTCATATATTTTCCCTTGTGTATAGATAAAAATGATTACTGCTATCATCTCGGGTCCACTAAGATTGTTACACAATTCTTCTATCAAGCTTAGCAATGATATATTATCAGTTTTTATATAAGAATATAAAAAGACATGTACCTTGGAGGCAAATAAAGTCAGTCCTGCTATCGTTCATTGCATGTAGGAGCATTCAGCAACGTCACGAGCTCTGTGAAAATCCTTCAAACATACATCTGCAAAAAATAGCACCAGCACACACATACCAGATTAGCTACAGATGTCACATACGAATTCTCAATTTCCATGGTGAATTTTGCGGAATGGTAAGGTGTGGCTAATCTGGTAATGATCAGACAGATAAACATGTAAAATCCATATTCACTTTCTTGATTATATTAGCGTAGTGATCACTGAAATTTAGCTACCTTTTACATCCTACGTAACCGCAATTCATTACGTCCTATGATTCACGCAAATAATAATTTAGCCCATCATTATACCAGTTAATTAAGGATAAATCACCCCAGATTCCGTCCCTTACGTTAGCCTACCATTAGTAGCACCGAAATTTTCGTCCATTCTCTCTCCATGCTAAATTACTTCCTGTGATTCAGCCTAACATTGAATTGGCCCATCATCACCATCAAAATAAGGATCTGTCATCCCAATTTTCGCCCCTTTATTTAGCCTTTCACTAATTACACCATAATTTTAGTCCAACCTCTACGTCCTGTGACTCAGTCTGTCATTAATTTAGCCCATCACCAGTTAATCAAATGGGGATCAAAACACCCCCAATTTCTGTCCCTTACTTCAGCCTACATTAATTGCACCGTAATTTTCGTCAAACCTGTTTCCATATTAGTTGCACTGAAATTTCCGTCCATCCTCTCTCCATGCTAAATTACTTTCTGTGATTCAGCCTAACATTGAATTGGCCCATCATCACCATCAAAATAAGGATCAATCACCCCAATTTTCGACCCTTTATTCAGCCTTTCACTAATTACACCATAATTTTAGTCCAACCTCTACGTCCTGTGATTCAGTCTGTCATTAATTTAGCCCATCACCAGTCAATCAAATGAGGATCAAAACACCCCAATTTACGTCCCTTTCTTTAGCCTATGTTAATGACACTGTAATTTTCGTCAAACCTGTTGCACTGAAATTTCCGTCCATCCTCTCTCCATGCTAAATTACTTTCTGTGATTCAGCCTAACATTGAATTGGCCCATCATCACCATCAAAATAAGGATCAATCACCCCAATTTTCGACCCTTTATTCAGCCTTTCACTAATTACACCATAATTTTAGTCCAACCTCTACGTCCTGTGATTCAGTTTGTCATTAATTTAGCCCATCACCAGTCAATCAAATGAGGATCAAAACACCCCAATTTACGTCCCTTTCTTTAGCCTACGTTAATGACACCGTAATTTTCGTCAAACCTGTTTCCATATAAGCTATATAAACGGCATATAGTTATACCACCAGGAGGACAATACATTTCAGCCAGTCGGCCTCTTAGGCACCATCCTCCCCCTCGACCACCTCACCAACTCAATCAGGATTGTCAACATACTTCAGAAATCAGATAATCACCAAGTTGTCTTGTTCTTGTTAAGGTATGTACTCACTTCATTATAGTATATCATGATTCTTGCTTGATAATGCAGTAGATATCATAAAACAATGCTCGTGCGCTGAGATCCAAGGTGATAAATTTAATTTCGTCAAAAGCTTCAATATATATCTAAAGAGGAACATGGTTACTTGCTAGGCGAATCTCTGGTCAAATAATTAGCACTTCAACATGTTTTCTGCCCAAACTTGCTAGGGGAATCTCTGGTTTTAACGGTGTACTGAATCTGCCTTTCGAGCTTGAGCTCCTAAGTATTTTTATGTGTAACAACAGGGACAGGGACAATAACTCTTATCTTAGCTAAAGAAAATTTAGGTGTCGAACTTAGGTGATCATACTTGGCAATTTAACTCTTGGCTATGGAAATGACAGCCACATATCTACCTATACTCTGACAAAGAAACAAACAGGAGCTAACAATCAAAATCACAAATGAAATGTGGATGGCACATGGTAACTAACAGTACGCCTTTGTAGTCTGATGAGTATGAATCAGTCTGATGAGTATGAATCGAGAGTTTCTACCCGCCAATGTAAAACCGAGATTTTTTGTATGTCCCTTACATGATCTGACAAAGATTGTGTTGCTCACATAAGTTTAATTTTTTATATGTTGTTGTAGAGGGGAAGCAAACAGGTTCCCATGGAAAACCAAGTGGAAGGAAATATTAGTTTTACTCAAATTGAAGAATACATCCAGTCCTTCCCTCCAAAAACAAAATTAGTGAGGATCCATGACGCGTGCTTGACGCGCGAAGATTTGCAGTGTTTGTTCAATGACAATGAATGGTTGGACGGTGACGTAAGATAACATATCCATATACTGTTATATCATAACCACTTGCTAAATGATAACCACTTTCTGAATGATAACCTATCACCAATTATAAATAACATGTTTGCTTCAATCTATAGATGTTAAATGCATATATTTACTGTCTGGGGAGCCAAGAACATCTAAATAACAGAGCCGGTGGACAAGTATGGATGGATAGCACACATGTTACTTCAATACTGAAGCGAGATGCTAAAGTGCCCATAAGTCCAAAAGAACATCAGAAGATCGTAGAGCGAGCAGTTATCTACTTAAAACATGACATGGTAAGCCTCCATAAAAAACTTATTGAGTTTATAATGTAATACTATTTTTATTTTACATGTGCCTTAAACTTGCATTTCTTGTCAGGTATTCCTCCCAATTAACATGGCGGATGCCCATTGGTTTCTATGTAATGTAGATCCAACAAACCGCAGGATACAGGTACTGGACTCGTTCGGTTCTCAGATGAGCCGGTCCGACCTACTACTTACGGTGAGTATGTACTTCTCGCTTCAGTACTGAAAACTAACATGCAGACTCATCTATCAGGGCTGCCAGATAACATTTATTTTTACACTCAAACCATACTATTTTATGTTTTATAGCTACAGGGTCTCGAGAATCATCTTATGGTTGCCTCTCAGTATATTGAGTTCAACAAAGATAACAAGTGGCCAGATCTTAACGTAACTACATGGCCAATAGTGGAGTGCATTCAAGATCCACTACAATCTGATGGGTACGTTAGATGTTTACTGCATGATCCATTGTGATAGAAACAGTAACCTATACACTTATTACCAATTCATATAGACTATCAATCAAATTTATTTTTAAAATTTTGCAGCTCATCATGCGGCTTGTTTACGCTGAAATTCATGGAACACTGGACAGGCCAAGATCTAGCACACGATGTAACACAGGCATGTTCACAAGTATAGAAAAATTATATTACTATCAAATTCATTGCTAGATCTAATAAATTTGAAAAACTAACTTGCAGAAGGATATCAAACTCTTTAGGAAGCAGTTAGCTATTATTCTACATGAATCTGCTTTCAATGTGTTAAAAGGAACACCGGAATATCATCAGCCAGACAATATCAAAGACACGAGTAAAGTTGTAATGTGGGACAAGAATGACCCCCCACCTACTGAAGCATCGCAAGACTCTGATATAGCTAATCTTCTGTCACCTTTGAATGTGCCGAAGATACCCATCAACAAGGATGAATTAGTTTTCAAACTACGAAATTACATCATATCCATCGACAACCAGGATTTCATGAAGTAAGTCAAAATTTCCCAACATTTTCATATATATGATGCACCGGTTTAAACTATTATTTTTTTCCCTATGGTTAACTCCGTGGTTTCTTTCATAGAGAAATATGGGTTCAAAGCTCCAGGCCTTATCCAATTAGTTTATGTCTCAAACAACTACAAGACTTGCTAAAGGATAACCAGGGTATAGACAACTCTTGTTTCAACATGGCTGTACGGGTAAATGCTACGGATGAACTCCAATGGTTCAACGACACTCCATATCACTATATGGATCTACAGTTTTGTGTGAGTATTTATGTTAAGTTTATCTTATACGACAACCATAACCATTGTTATCATAATTTTAATATCCCTTACTGTCATCTCAGACCATAGTGACCGACACCATGAGAGACCCAAAGCTTCGTCTACCGTTTGACACCCAACGCTACATCATAGCGAGATTGTTTGACTGCTGGCCAGGGATGTGCTTCCATGTCTCATCCTGCAACTCGGTAAGACCGCTATTTTGATTTTGATATAAATGTTTGGCTCGTTACATACATACTATTTCTAAATCCAAGTTTATACAGATTTTGATACCATATCGTACGAATGGCAACTTCATGCTCTTTGTGTTTAACCTGGGTGAACGAACAATTACTATACTTGATCCTATTCCTTTATCGGATGTGTGGAAAACAAGTTCTCTAAAGAAAGATACACTAAAGCTGAAAGATATTTCATTCCAACTAAATATTGCACTTCAATCTGCAATTCCTGGCTGGAATGATGACGTTTTTTTATGGCGTCGCATCACACCAGCTTCCTTGCCAAGAAACCATGACAGGTTAGAATTGATGGCATTAGAAGTATTTTTTACTGTTTTTTCTACGATTTTGCTAACAACAACGTGCACATCTCTTTAGGAACATGTCAGGATTTTTGGTTCTAAAATTTATGCGATCATGGTATGACAAAGTTGTTACACGACCGTATGGCCTGGTGAGTATTTAATATTCATGTTAAATGTAAATGAGAGCTCTACGTGATAGTTACATATAATGCATTTGCAGGACGGTTACAACCTACGGAACAAAGTGTTGGTGCATATGCTTACTTACAAGGACAACGAGTGCAAAGCCAACATCCCGCAAGTTGTTAGAGATTGTGTCAAGATCCTAGGGATAGATTATTTCATTTGAAGTTGTTGGTTCAGTTATTTAGAATCTCCTAAACAATTCAAGTTCCTAAGGGATATGTGTGACGATCTTTTTATATGATTGGTTTTCAGCTTGATTTCTATTACTGTGGTCAAGTCTTGTTATGTGTATCTGGCACCTTCTATTTGGTTGTTTTACTGCACTTGTAAGTGTTAAGTGTGCTAATTACATACTCGATCATGTTGAGGAATTGTTTATCGCCATTGGACAAATATTTGCATACACACTTTATCTCTTTTTCCTTGTGTTGTGTATTGTACACGTTTTAGAAAAAAGGCTCAAAGAAGAAACAAGTTAAAGTGATGTTGCTTCAACCCATGATGGGAACTGGGCTAGCTTGTTGTTTCAAAAGCAGGGCACTTGCATAGTTTGCTAGATCCAGCGGTAGGTGTATTGTTGCTTTGTGTAAAGTTAAGACTTAGTTTACATGCATCCTGAACTTGCTAATCGACGGAATTTTTCCAACATAATTTCCATTAGCTTACTATGTCTATCAAATGTCTTCGCAAATTGTCTCACTAAACCTCCCTAAAAGGAAGTGCAGATAATAATAATAATAACAAACTATTCAGATTTCTATATTCCTCAACAACATTAGTGATGGTGAGCTTTTGTTTTACCTGGCCATGAATGGGATTGATGAAAAAAATCGGAGGACAAACATCCTCCTGTGAGGTTAACTTTCTAGGGTTTGCGCTGAAAGCATATACAGGAAGCTCGGAAACTGCTAAGAAAATACAACCAAGTATTAGTTTACTAAATTAATTGAAATATATTAATTTAGGACGCTGAAATAAACTTAGTTCCAACAGAGTCCTAAGATCCTGAAGCATACACATGTGGCTTCTATATTCTTTATCCGAGCATATAAAAAATAACAATTGCAATAAGCAATAGAGCCATGTACCTTAGAGGCAAAGAATGACAGATCTGTAATGACAGATCTTGGATTGCTCAGGAAATCCAAGAAGACATTTCAAGCATGCATAAAGCTTGCATACACCAGATTGTTACGAAATCTGGCTTTCTCACAATGGCTTTAAGCCTAACCACTCGTTCTAAAGCTCAACGGGCTCTCCTAGCCTGAAGAAGAATTTGTGAAGTTATTAAACATAGCAGAGTACCTTATAAGAAAAATAGACGTTTATAAAATGAATTATGTGCTTATAGGAAATGTTGTATAAAGTTTAAAGTACCTACGGATCACATATTAATATGTTGGTTGCGTGTAATGTACCAAGTAAATCAAAAGAAAGAATGTAAGTACCAGGACGGCTCTATGTGCAGTCTGAATAATCATGGCAGCCTACATTTCTTTGAGCTCCTCTTCTGTTTGTCAGTGACGCAGTGCCATGGAATAGAATTTAGATATCATCACTAGATCTGCAGCAAATACTATAACTTCCATAACCAGTACATAAAAGAAGTACAGCTGCTACCTATATTTAGCAATGGATTTTTTTCGAAGGATGAATTATCACCTTATGATCAAGTAAGGACCGGGGAAAGTTTTGAAATATCTTTGATGATGCCAAAACTATCTTCAGTTGTCTCACTATATAGTAATAATACCGAACATGCGTCTGAGATGCTCCACACATTCTCCTACGAGCTACTGATGGCCCATGACCTCGCGGCTCTTCATAATGCGCACAATGCATGCATCGAGTGAGAACCTCCTATCCTTCTTGACATCATCGATAACCTTTTTCTTCCTGTCTATTGGAGTAAGCAGTACCTGCTCACAACAAATTGCTGTCAGAAACTCCAAAAGATCAGAGTAACAGGAAGAAACAAAGCAGGGAAACTGAAATTTGGAAATGCACCTTTATCCTCCGCATTTTTTCAGTGAATTTGTGGTTGAACTGAAACATGTCACTTGGAGAAATTGTTAGGTTACTTGGCTCTTTGTCAACAATCTTCTTCGTTGAGTAGCAACAGAAGTGCAGCCTGGCCAAAACACGGGAAATTAAGGAAACAACTATTATTGTGTTCTAAGAAGTAGATACGACTTCCTCAAGAGTATACATGATATGTAGTGACAATCAGCTTGATAGGTTTTGTGTCAAACTTTGAAATGATGTTGCGGCTTCCCATGGAATATATCCAATTATACTTTCTAATTTTCTGGTTTTTATTACAATAGTTCTTAAAAACCTCCACACATTTAATCTGAAACCATGCAAGTAGAGTTAGACCGATCCAATACATGGTTAGCACCGAAATATTCCAGTTAGCACAAAGTATCACATCTCAATGCATTTGGGGTGTCTAAATATATATTGAAGCCCACATGCACCAAGAAACTCTATCTTGTACCAATTATATAATTGCCTCCTAAATCAGGCTAATTATATAGACTCGTAACATGAATTGTTTTGCAAGTATCCAATGGAAGCTTTTGCTTCAGCATCATGTCAAAGACGCCTGGTATAAGATGAGAGATCGTAGTCCTTAAAAACCGACAAATTACTTTCCCAGAAAACCTTCCAAAAACAGACTTTCCGGTCATAACTAATCGCAAATTCCGCCCGCACCCGCGATTGATTTAAGAGAGAGCCAATCCGTCCGCAGGATCCTCCCTTGCCCAAATACCGCTCTACACCTCCAAGCCAAATTAGCACGGCGAGCACACAACTACCTATGAAAACGGCTACAACGGCGAAAACTGGTGGAGTTCGTCGACGTATCGATTTGGTCTCGGGTAAGTTTGATAAATCATTCATGTTTACCATCTTTAATTAGCTTCCGACAAGGGGAAATCGAGTCGGGAGAGCAGAAATCATACCGAGCCGACCGTAGCACTTCAGGCCGATGACGCCTCCTTGCTTGTGCAACGCGGGGAGGGGAAGAAGCCATCGACCCCAAGGCGGGGATAGGAGGTGTCAGACGACGTCGTGTGGAGGGGAAGCAGGAAAGGATAAGCCATGGCGGGGGAAGAGAGCGGCAGCGAATAAGGGGCTTGGGTCTCTAGCGTGCGCCGGCAACCAAGGGATAACACGGATGGGGATGCCATCGCTCTGGACTGAGGGCTGCCACCACGCCTGGCTTTCAAGAGGAGGGGGCAAGTCGCTCCGGGAGCTGGCACTCATACGTGGAGAAACGTAGAAGGGGATGTCCAGCGCCATGGATAGGGGCTGAGAGGTGGGGATTTGGTCTGGATAGAGAGAGAGACGGAGAAGAAGAGTGAGAGACGGGAAGCTTTTTTTCAGTGGATGGCCAGACAGGAGCGTGCAAGAATAACACGTCGTTAGTGACATAAACGATTAAGTGTACATAGAGCTAGCAGTCTAGCTAGATCGCAGGCACGGAAGTGTCATTTAAAAAAATGACACGGATTTTTATAAGTTTTCAGTATAATTTACAGGTTCGGATGCCACTGCCCTATACGTTTAAGTGACAAGTCAGAGTGTAGCTAAAGGAAATGACTAATTTAGCTCATCTAATGATTGTTTTACTCCACTAACCATTATACTAAATAGTGTCTAGATTTATTTAAATTTTGACAAATCTGAGACATCTATTTTGTGATGGAGGGAGTACCATCAGTAGCTCTTCTATATTTTATAAAGCTTAGAGGAGGTACAGCTCGAACTGTTTCACGCTATAGAGGATTTAGATTTGTGAATATTCATGTTATTTTGTTAAGTGAAATATTACATGTGCATATTTAGTTACAGAGTGGAGAATTTCATCATTGTTTGTCTCTCCTTCCCATTTTTGGCAAATGGCCTTAAGTTTGTGAGATGGGGGATTATCATGCTAAATTAAGCTAAAGCCTCTAAGCACCACAATTCGCATGGCTAAGCGGAATAATGAAAGAACAAATGCATGTAGGCGATAGGCTGCACAAATGCTTGAATAATGTTACTGATGTCCCCGTTCAGGACAGGCCACTTCCATTTGACAGTTGAGGGCTTGACCTTACACGGATCAAAGTCATTGGCGGAAGCAATAAATTGGTTTGGGTGTACATAATTAGTAGTAGATTAGAGTTATATTGATTAATTGTAACACTAACTCATAGTTTTGAGCTATTTTTTAGTATGAATTTATAGTATACTTGTACATGTTCTCTTCGCTCAAAAATAATGGGTGTACGTTTGTATCTGGGTGTATATATTTATAAAATTAGTATGTGTATACTTTGCAAAATTCATATTTTCTCCTTGTTTAACCCCAACCTTGCTGCGACCTAGACCTTCACGTAGTGCACGCTGGACTCTTTTCTTCCTACCTCTGTTTTAATTAAGACTCCTACATTTTTTTATTGCAGATGGATTCTCCGACACGGTCGAGTGAATGTACTCCTTTTAAAGACTTGTCCAACACCGTCAACACAAGTAAAAACACTGACACAATGTTTAAGTGTATCATCCGATGATCAACATCTAACTACATTGTATACTTTGTTAGGTGTTGTCGACACAAGTAATGGACGGGAACATATAGATGCAAAAGAACGCAATAGACAACGTGCTCGAGAGCGTTACGCGCATATGGATAAGCAAAAGAAAGAAGAACTACTTAAAAAACGTCGTGAAGCCTACCAACAGAAAAAATATGGATCGTCAATTAATAACCAAGAGTCACGAGATAGTCCATCCACACTGTCCCAACTACAAAGAACGACTGTTCTTACAGGTGCACTTGAGAAACATTCATCATTTTACTTACAATTATGTATACCAGTTACATGTTTTATGTTGATGATGCAACTAAATCATATGATTCTTGATTTTACCAAGGAGACACTGCTTGCAACAAGGAAAATATGATCCCTGATGATAATGACACGTACCAATGTCAAAAAAGCCTACTACCTGGTAAAAAGACAACTAATTACCTAAACACCGTGAATGCAACCGTTTATATCTAATACAGAAACATACATTATATTTTTTCTGTGTAGGTATTGCTGACGTCAACACTAGCGGTAACGATGGACCCATATCAGTTATCGCTGAGACACAACCCATAGATCCAAAGGAGCGGAAGAGGCAACGCGATAGGCAAAGATATGCACAAATGGATAGCACAAAAAAGCAAGAACTATTGAAGAGACAACGAGAAGCCCGACAGAAACGGAAGTCGTCGACATGGAACAAGGAGAATGAGGTTCTTGTTGAAGATAGCGAATGGCTAAGCAGGAATGACAACTACCAGAGGCAGCCAAATTCTATACTATTTCAACAGCAAGAAGTCATCCCAACTGGTATGATGCCCACTTATTATTGGTTAATATGAATGCAATGACGCATATAATCAGTAGCACATTATCTAACTATGTAAAGTTGCTTGGTAAAATATAAATGAAAGTAATTGTGTTATTAATTCATACTTAGCAAGGATATTAATGTTAGTTTTTTGTGCTATGTAGATATAGTTGACATGACCAATTGTAGTAATGATGGACCCAAATCATTACTCGTTCAACCACAACCCGTAGATCGCACTGAGCAGAAGAGGCAGCAAGAAAAAAAACGCTATTCACAAATGAGTACTGACAAGAAAATTGAACTACTAGCAAGAAAACAAGGAGCTTATCAACAAATGAAATCATTGGCGGGTAAGAATTACACAATTAGTCCCATGTGTTGATATTTCAATACATGTAAAGTATTTTTAGGATGTCTCACACCAACATGGACTCTTACTTCTTAGAATTATCATGTAATTTCATCAGAGAAAATTGAGGCTAAGCGGGCAAGGGATAGGCTCCATTATGCTGATATGACTCCTAAACAAAAGCGTTCAAAGAAGGCCCTCCGTGAGCTGCGGCACAACGGCAACGGTTTGAGCCAAGATTCCATAGCCATGGAGAACCCATGTTGGACCCCCGAGGTTGTTCGTACTAATGTGGATGCATATGGTCCTCATGGCTTCATACCCACATGTGATTGGTATATTCCCGAGTTTAATGGAACCCCTGTTTATGTCCAATCTGCTTCGGAGCAAATGTCAGTTGAGGAGACCCCTAACATGGATCTTAGAAATAAGTCACACAGAAAACATGTAACACCTGGAGAAAGGCATGTGTTGCTAGGCCTCCGAAATGAAGCATTCTATGTAAATAGTAAGAAGCATGCGAGTGTTGCAACAGATGAGAACCCATCGATGACCCTGGAAGAAATCAATGGCTCCGACCGGCCAACACAATCAGTCATCATTAACAATGGTAATGTTCATTTCTTCATTGTTCTATTTCTCTAATATATGTCGTTAAATTGTAATGACCATAATTTTATGTTGTATTCATAGAGAGTACATCTCCAACGCCCGAGGTTGTTCAAATGCATCAAACAAGCTCACCGGCTAATCCTGATGGTATTTTTTTGCCATATTGATTCCACCGACTATTTGAAATACGTGATCATAGATAATTACTCTATGATAGGTGAGGATGAGGGCGTCATACTAGAAGAAGACTCCGAAGATGAGGAAGGTTATGTGTTCGCTGGACAAGGTAATTTCCTTATGTTCCAGATCATCTTTTGTGTGTGTGTATATATATATATATTGTGCATATTTTTGGACTCATGTAGTTAACTACCATTTCAGAAGAGGGGTTCGATGAGGATCTTGAAACATATGAGGTTGATGATGACTCTTCTTCAATTTCAAGCGCCCCAGATCCACACGACATGGTGTGCACAATCCCAACTGAGACGCACATGCTAAAGCCCATTGAGGACTGCAAACTTTGTGGTGCAAAGAGGTTCGAGCATGAGTCCCAAGGGTTCTGTTGTTGTAATGGGAAGATCAAACTATCCAAACCGGATACACCACCCGAGCTCGTGAGGCTTTGGACGAGTGAGGACCCTGATGCTAGGCATTTTCGTGACAACATAAGGTTTTTCAATGGGCATTTCTCGTTCACCTCACTGTATTGTCACCTGGATGAGAATACCACTAACACATCAAAACATCCTATTTACACTTTTCGTGCACATGGACAAATGTACCACAACTTGCGTTCCTTTGGCAGACAAGATGGTCTGGAGCACAGTCACCTGGAGCTTTACTTCTTTGATGATGACCCAAGTTTAGAGCATAGGTATCGTAGCTGTCGCAAAGAGCAGTTCGCGAAAGACAGAGAAATAATCACACACCTGGTCAACATACTTCGTGACAACCCATACTCTAAACACCTCCGGAGTATGGGGCAGGTTGAGGATGTTGATGACTATCATATCACACTAAACCTTGACCAAAGGATGGATCAAAGAACATACAATGCACCTTCCACTTCAGAAGTAGCCGCTGTGTGGGTGGAGGGGAGCGAACGTCGAAGACATTTCGAGAATAGCGTCATCCTTCAAGGGAAGAATAGGGATATGTTTGGTATCAAGTCCTATCATGGATGCTATGATGCATTATCATATCCTCTATTCTTCCCTAAAGGCGAACTTGGGTGGCATACTGATATCCCTAAGGCAAAAGTGGCCTATGAAACTGTGATGTCAGCTCGTGCAGCTCGTTTAGCTCGTCGTAACAATGATGAGTCCTCCCAGTACCCTCCCGACGATAATGATGATGATGATGATAATGCTGACAATGATGGTGATGCAGGTTAGTGTTCAAATTAGTTGTTTCATATGCAGTCCATGCTATGCAATAGGATCTCCTATTTTTGATAGAAATCATTTTAACTTCCATGTTCAGGTTCCGGAGGTAGACTATGTGTGTCTGTGCGGGACTATTATTGCTACAAATTCCAGATGCGTCCTGGGATATTTAACCCGATCCTCTATGGCAAGCGCCTTTTTCAGCAGTTTGCAGTCGACACATATATCAAGATCGAGAACTCCCGATTGGACTATATATGGAACCACCAAGATACGATAAGGGCGGACCTGTACCAAGGCTTAGTGGACAGCTTGCATGCCGGTGAGGGTAGGGCAGATGCTATTGGAAAGCGTACAGTGTTGTCTACTTCATTTATCGGTGGTCCACGAGACAAGAGGCGTCGCTACATGGATGCTATGGCCTTGGTGCGGAAGTATGGAAAACCAGATATCTTCCTTACAATGACATGCAACCCCAACTGGGAAGAGATCAAGCGCGAGCTCTACCCAGGACAGACACCCCAGGATCGCCCGGACCTTGTTGTGCGTGTTTTTAGGGCAAAGCTGCAGGAACTCAAGCATAAGCTGCTTAAGAAGGACATACTCGACAAGGTGAGGGCATATGTGTACGTGGTGGAGTTCCAAAAGAGAGGCCTTCCACATGCACACTTCTTGCTCATCATGGAGGGGCGATACAAGCTCACGTGCCCCGAGCAGTATGACCGTCTTATCTCAGCCGAGCTCCCGAACAAGAAGAAGTACCCAGAATTGTACAAGATGGTTGTGAAGCATATGATGCATGGCCCATGTGGTGTTTTGAACCGTGATTGCCCATGCACGAAGGGTCGGCCTGCTTGCAAGAATCACTATCCTCGACCTTACAATGAGGCTACCTTACAGGGCAAGGATTCCTACCCTCTATACAGAAGACGTAATGATGGTTGTAGAGTAATGGTTCGAAAGGAATGGCTAGATAATAGGTGGGTCGTCCCATACAACCCTTACCTTCTACGTCACTTCAATTGTCACATCAATGTTGAGGCGTGCGGTAGCATAAAGGCCGTTAAGTACCTATTTAAGTACATATACAAGGGCCATGACCGAGCTTCTATTTCGATGAGCGAGCCTGACAAGGCAGATAGCAATGGAGACATAGATGAGATAAAACAATATAGAGACGCGAGGTGGGTGACGCCTCCGGAAGCCTTGTGGAGGATATACGGCTTTAAGTTAAGTGAGAACTCGCCACTTGTGATGCAGCTGCAACTCCATCTACCAAACATGCACATGGTTTCATTCAAACAAGGCCAAGATATCCAACAAGTAGTTAATCGTGAAGGTGTTGAGAAGTCAATGCTTACAGAGTACTTCGAGGCAAATAGATTACATGAGGAGGCTCGTTCTATTTTGTACAGGGACTTCCCCGAATGGTATACTTGGAAAAAAGGCAAGAATAAATACTGGAAGATAAGGTCACTAAAAACAGATGGTACACCTTCACGAATACAAATTGGAAGAATTGTGTCGGCTCATCCAGCGGAGGGGGAACGCTATTACTTGCGAGTCCTTCTAAACCATGTCACTGGGGCCACCTCCTACAATGACCTAAAGACAGTTAATGGCGAGATCCTACCAACATTTCGTCAAGCTGCAGAGAGAAGGGGGTTGATCGAAGGGGACAACACATTAGATGACTCCCTTACTGAATCTACATTGTATGAGATGCCATCATCTCTACGAAGACTCTTCGCCACAATATTGGTATTCTGTGAGCCAAGCGATGTGCGTGGGATCTGGGAGAAGCACTTCAATGCAATGTCGGAAGACTATCATCGCAATGATCCACCGAATGTTGTAGTTCAAAAGGTTCTAATAGATATCAGGAATATGCTACAGTCAATGGGAAAGGATATAAAGTCGTTTCCTCTTCCTGATATTGATGAGGAATATGACAGTGCCACCGGTGTGGCAAGGGAGATCTTTGAGGAGTCCATCATCGAGCCCAATGAAGAGGACAAAAACCTGTCAGACAAACTTAATAGGGATCAGAGGGCCGCATATGATGAAATTATGTCTGTTGTTGATGGCGATGAGGGTGCTGTGTTCTTTGTGGATGGACCTGGGGGCACCGGAAAGACTTTTTTGTACAAAGCACTACTTGCAACGGTACGCGGGCAGAAAAAGATTGCTATAGCAACAGCTACATCCGGTGTTGCAGCTTCCATAATGCCTGGAGGGAGAACAGCTCATTCACGGTTCAAGATACCACTGAGCATTGATGATGGTGGGTTATGCACCTTCACTAAACAAAGTGGTACTGCCAAGCTACTACAAGCTGTTTCTCTAATTATTTGGGATGAGGCTTCCATGACAAAAAGACAGGCAGTGGAGGCGCTGGACAATAGTATGCGAGATATATTGAGCCGACAAGACCTACCGTTTGGTGGAAAGACGATTGTGTTTGGTGGTGATTTTAGGCATGTCCTCCCAGTTGTTCGTAAGGGGTCGAGGGCTCAGATAATTGATTCATCGCTGCGTAGGTCTTACCTTTGGGATTGCATGCGCCACCTAAAGCTGGAACGCAATATGAGGGCACATAGTGACCCATGGTTTGCGGACTACCTATTGCGTATCGGTGATGGTAAGGAGGATACCAATGGTGATGGCGACGTCCGCCTTCCAGACGAGATATGTGTGCCATGTACTGGGAAGAAGGGCACTGACCTTGATACACTAATAGACAACGTGTTTCCCAGACTTGGTGCTAATATGACAGACCCAAACTACATCACCTCTAGAGCAATTTTGTCGACACGAAATGATTGCGTGGATAGGATTAATTTGAAGATGATCAATCGATTCCAGGGAGATGAGATGGTGTATCGTAGCTTTGATTCTGCAGTGGATGACCCTCATAACTACTACCCACCTGATTTCCTTAACACGTTGACCCCTAATGGGCTACCCCCACATTTGTTGAAGCTGAAGATCAACTGCCCTATCATATTGCTCAGAAACATTGACCCTGCAAACGGACTCTGCAATGGCACGAGGCTGGTGGTTCGAGGATTCCAAAGGAATGTCATCGATGCAGAAATTGTGTTGGGCCAACATGCTGGAAAGAGGATCTTCTTGCCAAGGATCCCGCTTTGCCCCTCTGATGATGAAATGTTCCCTTTTCAGTTCAAGAGGAAGCAATTTCCTATCAGGCTTAGCTTCGCCATGACAGTCAACAAGGCACAGGGGCAGACTATCCCAAATGCTGGTATCTACTTGCCCGAGCCAGTGTTCTCGCACGGACAGTTGTATGTAGCACTATCTAGATCCACCGCCAGAAAGAATGTCAAGATTCTTGTCATCCCGGATCATGGTAACAAGAACAAGAACCCAAATGATAGCAACAAGAATAGTTCAAATTACAACAAGAACAAGGGCTCCGATTTCCGTGTTGGTACATACACGAAGAACATCGTCTATAGAGAGATCCTTACATCATAGGTGAGATATTTGGCACTTACATTTTCAATAATCATACTTTTACCTTTCTTTTACATATAATTTATTTTGTGCATATCAACTGCACTATTGTGGTTATCATGTGCTAGGTCCTGTAGCTCTATAAATGACTCAAGTGCATGGCACCGATTATAATATAGCCACAAATCCACATGCCAATTATGTAAATACATAATGTTCTTGTGTTCGCTGCTTGAATTAAATACGTGAATTTGTACTAACACGAATAAATACTAAAGACTATAGTTTGCCATGAATCTATACTATCAGGAATTTGTTCTAACACGAATATGGTTGCCCTATGAATCTGTATATACTTGAATATGTACTAACATACTAGCTATAGTTCTTTCTTGAACCTGTACTAACACAAATCACATTTGTCATTTATGCAGGAAAGTATTATATGAGTTCTTCTTCTCCAACAAACATAAGATATTACTTATACTTTGGCGTATGGTTTAATATCTGATGGTTTAATTGTGCAAATATCAAAGGTGTAAAACATTGTTTGCCTACATCATATGCTCACCACGAGGGTGATTCCTTAACTTTTCTAGATTCTGTTGACTGGTATTCCTATGTCACTATCTGTATTGGTGTTGTTGGACATAATATTGTTACTATGACTACATCAAATCCGTGTTGCCTATATATTCTCTTGCTCAGATCATTATCTTCATTTCAGTTTGAGATATATGAAACACAACATGTCTAATTGCAATATGAAGTATCTGGCATATCCATTCTAGAAGATGACACATAACTTAGAATTGTATTGTCTGTAGTATGTGTTGGATATTTTAAGAGGAGAAAAGGGAATAATCTTGCTGCTAAAGTTGATGTTCACATGTTTGCTATCATTGGACCTTTTGTGGAAGTCATCTCATTGAAACTTGAGAAGCATTTAGGCTACTCTCTGTTGGGTCTGTATCGCTGAACAATGCGTTTGGTTCTCCTATCATTGACTATATACATTAAAATATTCGGTTTGTAGCATCTAAATATAAATAAACCTAATATATATTAATATATTTTGGATTATTTATATGTATCTTTTTCCCGTGGCAACGCACGGGCATTTTACTAGTAGAAATAGATTTGCCGAAAAAAGAAAACCTAGAAGCGCACGCATTCGGACGATGTAAAGACATGCACGCCAACGCTCAGCTGACCCGACATATATGCTCAGTTGTCCTTATCCCGTTAGTCCAAGCGCGCAGCCCCAGGCCCAACGTTGGTCTTTGTGGTTTACTAACAAAGATCTTCTGATCTAAACTGGTGTTTTTTTTTAATTATTCACTAGAATAGATCCTTGCAGATATACGTATGTGCAAATGAGAATTTGCATAGCATACCAAGTGGACTATTTAGTACTCCTTTCGATCCTAAATAAGTGTCACGGTTTTAAACTAACTCTAGTTCAAAATGACGACACTTATTTAGGATCGGAGGTAGTACTATTCTTTGTGTTGTCTAGGGGAACATTTTTCCTATAAAGTACTTTTCTGAGGTATTGATAAAAAACAATTAAATATATATCACTTGGGTTATGTGGGTGGACGATGCAATATGTATGAAAATATCAAAGATAGCTACATTCGATTAGCAATGAGGTGGACTTTACCGCTAGCAAGCCCAACAATAGTTTCCAGCGGAGAATCCTATCCCAGTCAATTGATCCATCAATGACGCCTGCGAGGAAGATGCACCGTGCGCACTAGCAAGACCGATGAGGAGGCGACGCCTTTGCTAAGATCCTCCTCTTCATCCGATGAAGAACAAATATGGACACGCCGGACGCCACGCAATGGGGATGCCCTAGACTCCTGCATCGAGCCAGTCGGCGACGCCTTCGAGTCTCCTGCCGGTGCCCATCCCCTACCTCGAGAGTTATAATTTATTAGTTAAAAAATATAGATCAATCAAATATAGGGAGTAAATATTAGAGAATCCATGCAAACCAAATCGAGAAGTTTTGTATAAAGTTTGAGAGATAAATTTACCAATTCAGTTGGATTTGCTAGCTGCTTCACAAGGATAGAATGAAAAAAGGCCACTCTGGTTACGTGAGTTGACCAATTTGGAGTTGAGAATTCCACGTGTAACTGTTATAAATATATCTTAGTAAAAATCATTCAGTAGCAACGCACGGACACTCAACTAATACAAATAAATCTTGTACACAATTTTGTATTGAGGATTTATAAATCATTAAATATAGTACTAGTATGCTACTACCATATAATACCATATAATATGGAGATAGTATCATACACTAGTATCATATGCATAATATTAGGGCATCACCTATGTATATGGAAAAACTTGTCCATAAGCTGGGACCTACATACCACACCACAAGCTTATTAATTATATCACAATGTATCTAGTTGAACTTGTCTACAAGCTGGCCCCACGTGTCAGATAAAGTTGTACACATGCAAGAGAGAGGGAAGAAGCTAAAATAATATTTTATTGCTTATGGACAACCCACAAGCTTGTAGATCACCCTTAAGGTTTTGAGCTTATGGATAACTTATTGATAGCCTCCACTATGTATGTGGAATTTCTTGTTGACTACTTTTTGCTTATAGATAGCCTTATTGCCAACATAGTGGATGCCCTTAGTAGTATGATAGTACCACTAGGACCAGCCTAAGGGCATTAAAGGAATGTATAGTGGTGGATAAAACAGTTTTATTTTAGGTATTGCATGTCGTTTAGAGAAGTCAAAAATACTATACAATAAATATCTCTTAATGTTATGTCTAGAAATTGAGGTTCGCATGAAAATTATGGCATGGCTAAAAGTATACTAGAAAACATATAACCAGGATAACATCTTAGGCATATCATACAATAGAAAAAACATCTTATCTTCTTCACTAAGAGATCATGGCTTCTCCCTGGTTCCATTATAACAAAACCACGGGTTTGTAGTTGTCGCTAGATGGTCCATCGATCTATTTATAATTTTTTATTACTTTTAGGTCTCTTTGTACTACTATTAATGATTATTAATAGATCGGTGGAATTTTGCAAAAAATTGGTTACATTCACAAAGCTTTTTCTCATGGTCCAAAGCGAATAACAAGGGGGGAAATCACCGGTTACATTCGCATATTTTTTATGATCTCGGGTTAGGCCACCTGGAAATTCTAAGGGCATTAAGGGAATGTATAGTAGTGGATAAAACAATTTTATTTTAGGTATTGCATGTCGTTTAGAGAAGTCAAAAATATTATGCAATAAATATCTCTTAATGTTATGTCTACAAATTAATGTTGGCATGAAAATTATGGCATGGCTAAAAGTATACTAGAAAACATATAACCAAGATAAGGTATATCATACTCCCTTCGTATCTAGATATATTTGTTTCACAAACCTAAAACATCTAATATTTTGAAACGGAGGGAGTACAATATCTTCTTCACTAAGAGGTCATGGTTTCTCCGTGGTTCCATTATAACGAAACCACGAATATTTAGTTGTCACTAGGTGGTCCATCGATCTATTTATAATTTTTATCACTTTTAGGTCTATATTTGTACTACTATTAATGATTATTAATAGATTGGTGAAATTTCGCAAAAAAAAAAGCACCGATTACATTCGGCACAGCTTTTTCTCAAGTTCCAAAGCTAATAAAAGCATCAACTGCTAACCAAAAGCGGGAGAGAGCTCGGTCCTAAAAAAGAGGTGAACTAAAAGTGCATTTTTCCTTCCTCTCTTGTCCAACTCGGCAATTATCGTAGATAACCAATGTACATGACCTAAAAAATACATGAAAAATAAAAGAGAATGATCACCGCAACGGTGCTTTGATAAAGAGAAAAAAAAAATACATCACTTCGCTCACTCGTTAGCCTTCTTATGATTTTTTTTTAAAAAAGACTTATTATTTAATTTGGATCAAAATATAACAAGCATTTATGGAGCAAGCAAATATTCATCAAGTTTAAATCAAGATCACCCAAATCTTTGAGAGAACAAACGATTTCTCAATTCATCAAATGGTATTTTCTGGTGCCATGGTCCTCTTGCCACAATATCCAGCACGTAAAAACATCAAAGCTTCCCAACACACCCATTGGTGCTCTGTAAAAATACGTCATGTAAAAAGGGATGTGGTGAGACATGTAAAAGGGGATTGTTCTGAGACAGGAGTTCAACACAACTGTTCTAGACCCTATGTACAACAATTTCCCTTGCAACAATCGAAACACTTCTCCAATTTCTCTTCAGCAGGCTTCCAATGATTATCTTTATCTTTGGAACAGTTGTATCCAGCCTTTGATTTCTACAAGTGTACATATATACAACCAAACCAACCAACCAACCAACCAATTTCCGTGAACCAAGAAATGGCCCTGACCTAACTCCTACAGACTTACAACTCTTGCTAATCAAGTCTCTGACAACACGCAAAAATAAATCAAGTCTCTCACGATTCGGAGGCACCAGCAAAGCAAACAGAGCCTAATGTCTGGCGCCAATCTTAGCAACTATCTCGTCTCTCGCCATGCGTATCAAAAACACGAGGGCGAGAGATATGGACACGATCAGCATGAAGAACACGCTGTTCCATCCTCTGGTCGAGATGTACCCCGTCAGCAAGGGTCCCAGCGCAGCACCGACAGAGCCAGTGCCGTCGATTATCGCCGATACCGTGGCCAGCGCTCGCGAGTTCCCCTTGATCGCATCCTGGGTGCCGAGATCTGTTGCCACGGCTGTGGTGATAAGGGAGTAGGGGCCATTCACAAAGTAGCCAGAGAGAAACATGAGGGCGATGTTGTGGCGCATGGATATGCTTCCGAATGCCCGGTAAAAGATAAGAGCAGGGATTGAGAGGAGAAGGAACAGGGCTGATGTTATGGCACGGGCACCAATTGCATCTGAGAGGAAACCAGCAGAAATCCCTCCCAGAACTCCTCCAATGTCAAATACTATCGACAAAATTCCAGAAGCCTTGTGTGACAAAAACTGGCCTGCTACAGCTGCAACACAGTGGCATGCCATATGAGTATATGCATGATGTGTACTAACATTAGAAATGGCACTTTGGATAAATTCTATATTAAAGAAATGCTTGCAAAAAATAACAATAACCTCCCAATAGCACTTTTCACTTGTATTTTCCACCTTACCATTAGAAATTCAGAAGTGAAACAAAGGAAGCAAGGTTCGCTTACACTATTATAAGCTAGACTAGTGATCTGTGCCAATGTTATCATAACACTTCCTAGAAAAATAGGCACAATCTTCGAATAAAAGGTAGGCAGACAAGTGATGCATGGAGCGATGAATGTTGGGAGCATTCATTTCAATGAACATAAAAAGGGTTCTTCAAAATGCAAAGTTTTAACCTCTTACAAATTACAAGAAGCCTCTAGCAAATTAACACAGTTAGTACATATATGGGTATATAAATGGTGGTAAGGAAAACATAAAAGACAATGGGTATCCCTAACAATCACTAGAGATCAATCTGCCCCATCTTTGCGGAACTGCGGATTATGTTGTCCAGTAGGAAGCAACCAGCTAACCAAGACATTAAAGTGAAACTACTGCTATATCAAGTTGTTAAGGTAGGATGAATGGTTTAACAGTTCAGAATGAGTTATAAACTTACAATGTGAAATGGTAGCAGTTTGAACTAAGCCTGACCTATTTATTCTTTTTTTTTTACTCAATTTCACCAACTTCCAATAGTAAACAGCAAGCGGTGGATAGCAACTACATATTCAGAAATCCTTTGCTATTGTGAATGCAGAATTAACTAGCAATATATAAGAACATACCATTGTTCCGTATGTAGAATGGCAACCAGTAGAGGAATGTATAAGCAACAAGCTTGGAGAAGAATAGGCAGAACGCATATGGCGCGACACCAGGCAATCTCCATGCCTCCAAGAACCCGATGGCTCTAGGCAGCTGAGACCCCATCTCCACCTCCAATTCATCATAATCCACTTCAACCTCTTTCTTCTCCTCTACGAGAAGCTCCACCTCCTCCCCACCTTCCCCATTCATCTCAACCTCCATTGCATCCAGCTCCAGGCCAACATCACTCGGGTGAGCGACCAAGAACACTAGCACCACGACTCCGAGCGCGGCAATGACAAATGCTGGCACCAAGAACGACCACCCCCACCCGAACTCGAGCACGGCGGCGGCGAGGAAAGAGCCTGCGATGTTGCCGACGGAGGTGTGGGAGGTCCACACCCCCATGATGGTCCCGCGGCTGGAGGTGTGTCCGAACCAGTTCCCCACAACGGCGACGACG
The DNA here is from genome assembly GCA_910589765.1 of Avena atlantica. Lineage (NCBI taxonomy): Eukaryota > Viridiplantae > Streptophyta > Magnoliopsida > Poales > Poaceae > Avena > Avena atlantica. The sequence goes on from OU342739.1 coordinate 34,808,147, forward strand.
CAGGGCCATCCGGCGGACTGGACGACGCCGCTGGCGACCTGTGCCGCGAGGAAGAAGGCGAGGCTGTGTACGTCGAGGAAGTACGCCGCGCCGAGCGCCGCCGACGCGGCCCCGGAGGCGAGCATGGCGGCCGCGAGGAGGACGCGGAGGTCGACGCGGTCGGCGAGGTGGCCCGCGGCGAACATGGCGGCGGCGTAGGTCGAGAGGAAGGCGACGTCGAGCTCCCCCAGGTGCTGGGTCCCGCGGGGCCCGGAGAATGGCGCCCAGTCCGCGGAGAGGACGGCCTTGACGATGCTGGGCGGCTTGCGGGAGGCGTGGAACGCGGCGTAGGCGGCGAAGGTGAGCGCCAGCACCGCGTACTGGCGCCGCCGGAGCCCCCGCGCGGTGCCGCCGCCGCCGGCAGCGGCATGGACGCCCTGAGGGCTCACGAAAGGGGCCGACGGCGGCGCCGCCGGTTCCATTGGAGGAGACGGGAGCTAGGGAGGAGGTGAGGGGTTCGGGGGCATCGGAGGCAGTGGGCAAGTGGAGGCGGGATCTGAGAAAAAAGGTTAGAGACGACTGGGAAGGAGAAGTAAGAGCGAAGGAATTGACTCTTCTTGGCCAGAACCCAGAAGCAGAATTTTCTTCATTGTTAAATTGGAATGCCAAGAAGAATTTGCTTTCATGATTACTAATTTATCTTCAGTAGTGCTCAAAGTGTGATTAACGTTGTTGATTTTGGACTTTTTAACAACTGCAGTCTGATTTGATTTTGAGCTCTATAGGTGAACTGACTAAGCCTAATAAAGCAAGTAGACAGCAGATAAAAGTCACTAGCTTGAAGAGCAACTCTTTATTTTTTACAACCAAAGGCACCAGTTACTCCCTCCGTTCCATAATATAAGATATTTTAGCTTCTGTGAAACATCTTATATTTTGAAATGGAGGTTATATATTGGAGTATTTACTCATCAAACTTGATTCATGCATTTCTACTTCACTTCAAATGTGACAGTATATGCCAAAAAAGTATCAGGATGAAGTCAGGAACACAGGATCAAGAACCACACACCTCCCACTCATTTCATTTACACTGCAATTTTCGCCTCAGTCATAGTGTACGTGTGTCTGTAACTAAAGGGATCATATGTTGCTTTGCACCAGCTTAGCTTTCGGCTTTCGGAAATCAAAGGCCAGAACTCCTGATTGGCCATTCAAGCAAGATATACACCGAGTTAGGAGCCCTGGATAAGCCTGTACTAGATGAATCACTTGTCCAAGCTTAACCGTTGATCCAGCGAACAAAATTGACGTGCCAAAGTATCATAGTACTGTACAAGCTCACTCGGCTGCATAAGATTCCCAGTTGGGTATGTTGGCCGTTGCTTCATTAACCATTTTTACAAGTGTCACCTGTAGAAAACACAAAATCCATTATATGTGTTACTACATACAGTAGTAATCCAATAAAAAAGAGCACAGGTATGGCAAAATGAGGTCACTGTAGAAAGTGCAAATCATCCCTAAGAACTTCATCACTTTTATATACCTAATTGACTAGGGAAAAATGAATAGAGAAGGTATTTCTAGCACAGCCGTCGCAAGAACCAAACCATTCATTTTGAATGATAAATCTGAAGGTCTAATATCCTCGAAAGGTTAACGAATGCCTTGTATGATTCTGCAATGGAACTGATAACTTTGTTACTGCATCGCTGATGCTTCAATGAGATCTGCAACACCAGTAACTATATCGGTCCACTGTTTCTCCTCTTGTCTTTTATGTAGTGTGTACCGACGGTATGTTTGGTTTTAACCCAGCTTTGCCCTACCATAGCCAAAGTTTTGGTGAAGCTTTTGCTTGACCCATGAATTGGTCAACATTGGCATGGAAAATGAACTAGAGTGGACAAAGAAGAATTGGCATGCTAAAAGATTGGTAACCATCCAATCTAAGACCAAACTTCTGATTATGACCAAAAAATTGGTAGAGTGAGATTTGGCCACCATCTATACATCACCAGCCAAGAATACGGGTTGGCTACAGAAGGAAAATAGAAGTAGAAATGTGCAGAAAATTCAGAATAATGCCCACTACAATGACAAATAAAAAGGTCCACGAGCGGAAAATTAATTTAGATATCTGCAGGCAGAGCTGGACCATACCACACTTTGAGGCACGCCATTTGGAGGTAATGGCAAATTTCTAGGAGGAGGTTTATTCTCGTAGGATCTTTTGTCAAACCTCCACTCTCCAATTTTGCCGTAAGTTAACTTACCCTAGTTCACAGAAGAACATGGTTAAAGCATGAACCTAAAATATGAATCCTGAAATTTTGCATTATCGAGAAAATTGTATACCTTCATGTCATAATCACACCCATAAGTATAATGTATAATAAATGAATTACCAATCTCCAAGTCCCATGGTGGCTAAAACAACAGAATGGAATTATCAGCTCAGAACGAGTTCTCCAATATGTATGGTCATATCCTACTGAAGCAAACAGTCAAATACTAAACATGAACCACATCCTACTGAACCAAACACTCAAATACTAAACCTGAATCATAAAATCCTTGTGTAAGTTGTTCCCCACTCCATGGAGAGCAGATGCTACAGCATACGCATACCTGTTTTCCCAAAGAACGCAATGGAAACATTAGTATACAGGATAGTTAGATATGCAGTGCATCGCACAGTAACTAGAATAAACATCAAGAAAAATCATTGATATAAGAGAATGATTGCCAGGACTTCACATTTCAAGAACCCATCCAAAAGATTTATCTGCTTCAGGATCTTTCTTCATTGCTAGCGAAATATTCATCCATGCTGGTGCAATCCTAGAAAGAGGTTCCTAGCAAATTACAGAGAATATAACTGATTAATTCCTTTAGTATGAGTACATGCTCTGAATATTTTCACAGGGAAAAACTACCTTCCCAATGATGACAGGAGAGTTTCCTATAGGATCAATGTTAGTGATTGGCCCTTCATTTTCGGGAAAGAATTTACGCAACACTTTTTCATATTTTTTGGGCTCTATATAGAAGAAAGGGAAAGCTGCTGCACGTCCATCTCTTGATAAGTTTGGGATAGGCTTGGCAATAAGATGATCTGGCTCCGCCATCAAGATATATCTACAAAACATGTAAACAATTAACCAAAATATTGAATCTGAAGGTTCGTGTATGCTTCTTATATGAACTTACTGAACTCACTCTTCCTGTATGTCTGCCTTCTGGAGCCACTGAACAAATGCCCATGGCCTATTAAGAACAATGTATCCCTGAGATTTAGGATGAATTCTGTTAAGCGAAAAATCCAAAGAGCAGCATTCTGGGAACAATTTTCGACAGAAAAGCAAAGAAATATTTGCAAAGATAATATGCATGGTTTGAGTACTAAGGGTCTGCCACAAGACATTCTGATCTTGAATTGTTATTTCATCAGTATACTAGGTATTGCTGCACCAAAACTGAACAACGGATAGGAATAGGATATAGCCAAACAGTGACTTCCAGTTCACCATAGGGTTCAATTATGATGAGAGACCTGCTGACCACATGATCACTAGCATCTGACATCCTACATCGATAGTTCTTGCCTTGGACGCTACATGATGGAAAGTAGGTAGGAGCAGGGCCCAATCCTGTTAACTCATTGTAGCAGCCAGTCAGCCTTTTCCTCCAGCTTGGTCTCACCAGTTGCTCTTATCCACATGTAGTTGATCCCCACATGTTCGTACAAGGTAAAGTAGGACAGCTGTTGTTTTGTCCAGAAGTTAAATGATAATGAATCTCCGGAATCATAATTTCTGTATCAGCCTTTCCAGTGAAGCAGAGTGCAGGACTTAGTAGTACATCAACTTTATTTTCTGTTGGTACTGTGTTAGTTGTTATGGAGCTCAATTAAGCATGTAAGTGAACACAAAACAATGTGAACTACATAGTTTCAAGAACTGCTATGGTGTTCTTATCTTAGAGCTGGTTGTTCTATTACTCCATATTATCCCATTCATATGATCCTGCATTAACAGTCTAGCTCATTTATCGATTTCACCTAATTTTTAGCCACATTTCTTCAGAACTGTACCAGAGAAGCAACAGGAGAAGCACCGGACAACCAGGCAAAATTGCCGTTTCACCAAACCAAGTAAAACCAAGCGCAGAGTATTTACCTGATCCGCGCCATCGGGGAGCGGGTCGGCTACGAAGGTGGGGATCTCGTCGACGAACTCGTCGGGCTTCCCGGAGTGCAGGATCCTGGTGAACCCGCCCATCTCGGCGCCGCGGGCCTGCCGCCGCGCCTCCTTGAACCAGTGGTACATGACGCGGCACTGCCACGTGTTGTAGACGGAGCCCGAGGCGGTCACCGCGGTGTGGAACGGCCTCGGCCCGCCGGTGCCGCCGGTGGCGAGGCGGCGGGAGGAGGAGGAAAATAAGGCGGTGGTGGTGGCGGTGGGAAAGGAGGCGACGGAGGGGAGGGGCGGGAAGGAGCGGGAGGAGAGGAGCGCGCTGTAGGTGAGGAAAGCCGTGGAGAGGGCGATGAGCGCGAGCGGCAGGGCGCCGCGGCCGCACGGCGCGGCCATGGCGAAGTCCGGAGTGGAGGGTCAGGTCTCAGGAGTTGGGACTGCGCGTGCGTCGGCGTGGGCAGTGCAGCCGCAGTATGCAGAACTGAACACTACGCCAAGCAACCTCCATCTAACGGACACCTCATCCGGTTACAATATACTTACCCAACGAAAACTCGGAAAGATTTGAGTAGAATCTATCGACATCAATAGTCACCAAATCAATTCAGTCACTTTTTCTCTCAAAAAAAATCAATCACTTTTTTCCCTATACCGGAACAGCAGTGAAAAGCTCAAGTTGTCTCAGATTCATCAGAAACATAAAAAGTGAATGGCCACGCACCTCTATAGCTAGTGTTTCTTGGGGCATAAAGTGCAACAGCAAGCTAAAAATACCGAGCCTACGATTGAAAATATAGTTTTTGTCGAATATGTCGGAGCATCATAGACAGTCAGTTGGTCCCTCACGAGACGTTGTATGTGCAAACGTGGTGATTTGTGGGGCTCACTGCCATGGCCACATGTCTCCTGCGCTATTGGAAGAGAGCAATAATTAGCCAAAAGGCCCCTAGATAACCTAGCATTCTCAAAAATGTCCTCCTTTTGGTACAACTCTCTCAAGGTAAAGGGGGAGAGGAAGCATCGCGATACCACGTCGTTCTTCGGGGGCGGTAAGGGTTTGTCGACGGTCATCATCGACGAGAGAGGGGTAACACGATGCAGCTATGGTGGTTTTACGACGCACGTGTCTCTTCTCATTAGCGTTTAGAAGATGCTCCTGTTAGCGTTAGAAGACGCTCCTTCTCCTTTGTACGATAAGCCCATAACTATCGTCATTTTCGCCTGAAATCCATGGCTTTTGTGTAGTTTTCGGGTTTCGGAGATTCAATTAGGGTATGTGGTTTATGTGAGTGTTTACTGTTTAGCAGTAGATTTTTAGTAAGGTTTCGACATTGGGCATGGGAAGGGTTTAGGGTAGGGTTTTTGTAAGTCAGCAAAAATAATTAACTAAAAAAAATTATATGCGAGATTATGATGTTGTGTACGTATGTTTGGGTTTGGGGTAGGGTTTTTGTAAGTCAGTAAAAAGAATTAACTAAAAAAAATTATATGCGAGATTATGATGATGTGTACATATGTTTGCACTTGGCGGTAGGGTATATTTTGCATTCATGGTTATATTAGGGTTGGGTGTATGGTTTCGGTTAATGAAATTGTGTTTTGAGTGCAATTGTCCATGATTTTAGTAGCTCGTAGCGGTTATCTTACATTGGAAATTAATCATGGGGATTTTTTTAGGTGCACTAGTTTTTTTTAGAATCAGATCCTTCCTTTATTGATCAATAATATTTGGTACAAGGATGGGATCTGGTGTCATGCCTAACCAGATATGACGACCCGAGCCTAGACTTAAAGAGGATCTTACTAATGTGCTTCTACATTGGATGATCTCTTTTTATGAACTACTATCGAAGACTCAAAATGACGACACCTCGTTTGTATCTCCTTGATTACAGTCACATACGCTGACAAGCTTTCCTCGTTAACTTCTCTTGCGACCCCTAGGCAATCTGTGGCCAACATCAGTTTGTTTAGATCTTCTGCTAGTGTCAGTCCTTCAGAGCAAGCGATCGCTTCAAGAGTTGGTGGATCAACAATACTTTCGATCACTCTAGCAAAGGCGCCTAAGAAAACCCCAGTCTCATTCCTGCAGATAGCACCAACAACCCCTGAACTGTTGACTTCGAGACAGCCGCGTCCACATTTAGCTTGCACATGGAAATCGGAGGAGGCACCACCGAGGCTGCCGCGAAAGCCTAGCGCGGCATTGCGAGGTTGAGGAGCGACACTCGGAACAGTGTCATATGCAAGTTTTAATTCTCCCAGAAATACAGTGGGCTTTGGAATATATTCTCGTGAATTGCTTTCCGTCTCGCCGTCCAGATAGCCCATAGAATGACTATTGCTCGAATGAAATCAGCATGAGATATAGTTTCCATCATGAAGAACAGCCATTCATTCGCATCAGCACAGTTGTTCGCCTTCGGATGTTCTATAAGCTCCTCATCCATCAGCGCCCATGTGTTGCTCGCCATATTGCAGTCAAGTAAAGAATGGCGCCATGAGTCTGAAGGATCATGACATAGAGCACACGCACCAGAGTCAGCCATACGACGACAATGCAATGTTGTACCAGTAGGCAAGGACTGGTGCGAAAGACGCCAGAGGAAGACTCTTATTTTGGATGGGATTTTCGTTTTCCAAAGAGATGACCAACTTTTTTGCTCGCTGTTCGAGCTGGAGCTCGCACGCCCTTCTAGCCAATCCTCCCTTACCTTTTTGGTTTTAACCAACATCCGGTAAGCCGACCGTACCGAGAAGTTGCCAAGTTTCTCAAAGTGCCATGCCCAGACATCATCATGGTCAATCGTGCCAAGAGGTATCGACCTAATCACCTCCACATCCATAGGCAAGAAGTGATGCTCAAGCAGCGGGATCTTCCAGGTTTTTGATGTATGATCAATCAGTTCAGAGACAAGGACATGAGGGGATTCTTGTCTTGCTACATAAGGTTGTAGCCTCACGTCCTTGGGCAGCCAATTTTCACTCTAGATCCTCGTGTCCCGGCCATTACCAATCCTTCTAATTAGCCCCAGCTTTAGTACTTCCACACCTTCATGAATGGCTCTCCAGATCTGAGACGGTCTGGTTCCCAGCTCCGCATTCAGCACATCAGATGTTGCTAGTACAAAGCCACACTATGGATATGGGTCAAAAACCCTTCGGCAATAGGAAAAATGTGCCTCACTAGTAACAGAGGTAATAACCTCCACATTTTTAGTCCCGTTGTCCGCGATAGTCTTCCACTATTCCTGATTTCTTAATTTCAGGCGCATCGGTTACCGTTCTTGTTACACTCTTTTCACTGAGTCTTTTTGTGTGTCTACCTAGAATATATACTATGTGGCACATTAAAATGTCACATTGCACAAGTAACAAACTGATAAGAAATTTCATACCAATCTAGTTGTTACATGTTCATCACAGTACGAATAGTAAGCATTGTCATGTCGACAACAATAATATCTCACTAAACCTGCCATGATGGCAACAATATCTTACTAAACCTAGCGTGAAGGAAATATCTCATTTCCTTGGAAAAACGATGGATGGAAATGTGTCATTGCCTTTGAAGACCCTGTGGACCCTATGGATAAAAAAAATGGCAATAAGTAAATAAGCTTTAATGTTAAAAAGGTGAATTTGGATGGATTGAAATAATAATTTACCTATGCCTTACAAACAAGGTCCCGACCCATGTCTTCACACCAAAATATGTTGGCACAGGGATAAACATCCCTTTTAGTATTTATATGCGGTGTCATTAAAATTCTAATCTCCATCTAAATGTAAATGACTACTAGACTATTATAGTGTGTGTGTTGCCGCACAAGTCTATTTTTATGATAGGATGATAAATGTAAAAAATTATAGAAACGAGAAACATAAAACTTAAATTTGTATTAACTAGCTCATATTTTAATTAACAATTGACAACTGACCCACATCAAAGCGGACTCTTGAAGAAATTAGTGTAGAAATGCATGAGAGTTTGGAGAGTCCAAATATCTAATAAAATATGGGCAGTAGCCTCCATGTAGAAACATATGTCTAAAGCTTTAAGTATAGAATTGGAAATATCAGTGCGATGAAACGATAACATCTAAATTATCACCTATGATTGCACAAAAGTATCTAACAACAATAAGAAATGCAACAGAAAACAACCGTACAACTTAGTGACTACAAGGTTAACGGCAAGGAGTCTTGAGTCTTACTAGTACTACCAAGGCATACTAGATTTGTCTCCCAGTTTCTTGCACTGCAAGAGATTTTCAATTTAGTGGAGTCGAGGCCGAGGAAACTATATATCACTTGAAAAAATAAATAGTATGAATCTAAGATCATCCTGCCCTATATTGGCTTGCTAGGATGAACTAAAATAGTATGACGTTCCATCGTCTCGTCAGTTCACGGACTTCCTCATGAAGGGTCTTTCGTCACCGTTGTTTCTGGATTTGCGGCCCAGACTCAACGTCCATCCTCCTCCTGTTGTGATTGTGGGTGGAGTGTTAGACTAATATGTTGTGAACGTGATAGTGCACATAATCCCCTAAATTCAGGCTGAGTCGTTAATATTATGATCTCCCATTTATGGTTAGGCTTGTATATTTTGTCCATATATTTTGTGCATATACTTTCACTTAATGATAACCCAATTGCATCTCTATTTTTTATCTTGGTCGCCACTCCAATGAAAAATGGTTGGTTGATATCCACGGAAAATTGCAGGCTGGCGTCATTGTCCACGCAGGGAGCACTACTTCACATTGCTCTAATCTCTAATAAATAATTACGAACACAACCATGTTTTGCTCCGGCGGCAGATAACACACCACATGCATGGCGACAAGCTAAAGTGTTAGTAATGAAAAAGAGATCGACAGATGGACTCTCTACCCGGCCGGGAGTATATATCATTAAAACAGACAACACGAATCATCTTCCCACCACTCGATCAAAGGAAGAGAACAATTTGGTATAAAATAATCTGATAGCATACGCCACGAGTGACGCGCAACAAAGAACAAAGTGCTCATAAATTGCCTAGACGGTCTCTTTGTAAGGTCCGCCTACCACACACTGCTATATAAACACCCCCAAACCGAGACTACGCTTGCGCAGAGAGAAGCACAGTCGATCTACACACAGCTGCCATAGCTAAGCAAGAAAAGAACAGTTGGAGAACAATGGCCGCAGGAGAGGGAGACCTGAAGCTGCTGGGCTTGCTGGTGAGCCCGTTCGTGGTCCGTGTACGGATGGCGCTGAGCATGAAGGGCGTGAGCTACGAGTACATCGAGCAGGACATCTTCAACAAGGGCGAGCTCCTCGTCAGGTACAACCCTGTGCACAAGAAAGTGCCCGTGCTCATCCACAACGGCAAGCCCGTCTGCGAGTCGCTGGCCATCCTCGAGTACATCGATGACATCTGGGGCGCCTCCATCCTCCCCGCCGACCCCTACGAGCGTGCCATTGCTCGGTTCTGGGCCAACTATATCGACGACAAGGTTCGTGCAATTCCCAAGCTTTAATTCTGTATTTCTAGTGTTTATAAATCAGTTTTCTCTTGAGCTGGATATTATATAATCAGTTGTTGGGGTTACTTACAATATTTGCCATGCCTAGCAAAGCATACAAAAAATGGCACTCAATTGGTTGATTTGTGAAAAAATTGGCATTGCCCCTAATTATGCTTGCCATAGATATTCATTAGACCACATTTGTTTCGTGGCTAATCTTTCTTGTTGCCAACTTTTGTGAGTGCCAACGTCTTGGTTTCTCCACAAATTGACATGGCGAGTTTCGGCAAAAACTCTTGAACAACTGTTCTCAAAATCGTCGTTCGCTTCTTGCAGATGTTCCCATCTTGGATTGGCCTCCTGAAGGCAGAAACGGAGGAAGAGAAAACCGAAAAGGCCAACCAGACGCTTGCGGTGCTTATGCACCTGGAGGATGCCTTTGCGCAGTGTTCAAACGGGAAAGCCTTCTTTGGCGGCGACTCCGTTGGGTACCTCGACCTCGCTCTCGGTAGCAATTTGTTCTGGTTCGAGGCGCTACGAGAGTTGTTCGGTGTAGCGTTCATCGACGAGGGAAGGACTCCGCTCTTAGCCTCCTGGGCTGAGAGGTTCGGTGAAGCGGCCGCTGTGAAGGAGGTGGTGCCGGGCGTGGACAAGGCGCTGGAGCACGCCAAGAAGTTTCGAGCTTTTTTTGCTGCTGCTGCTGCTGCTGCCAAGTGAGGGGCTTCACACTTCAGTCATGCTAGCCAATATATGTTTGCTCGCCGACATTCTTTCTTGTGTGTTGTCGCTTTTGGGTTTGCTGCTTCATAAAGTCAACAGATAATGTGCTTGTGCATGGTATATAAAAGTGAATGTAAGGATCGATCAATATCAAATAAGAATAACTGTGAGCAAAAAAAGGGCGATCCCGGGGCGACTCCCTCTCCCGCCAGAAAAACCCTAGCCCCGGTCCCTGCTGGCTGTCGTCACAGGTGGCGTCGGCGGTGGTAGCGGCGCCCCGGCTGCGAAGGCGGCGGGGCAAGGTCGGCGCGTCTTCCTCCCAAGGCTTCACGCGGAGAGGCGGTGAGGCGGGGCACGCACGGTTCGCCGTGATGTCTGCAAGGGTGCGGTAGTGGGCTGGCCTGGAGGTGGGGCGACGGGGCATGGTGGCGGCTCTGTTGTCCTTGCACCGTTCTCCACCGAAGTGCTTCCCCTTGACGTGCTCGCGGGTGACGCGGTCGGGGCCATCCTAGATCTGCCGGCCTAGATCCGGCATGTCTGGTGGCCGGTGAAGGCCGGTGGTGAGGGGGCTTCCGGTATGGCTTTGAATAAAGGGGCTTTGGTCCTACGATCCCTCTCACACCATGAATTAGATCTACCTGTTCCATGTCTTCATCGATCTAGTCGGAGTGTTGTGTTTCGGGAGATTCCGCCGGTGGACTCCAATGGACGACATGCCGGAGTTCGCCAGATTGGATGGATTTCGGTCACGCGCAACCATGTTTTTATCTGACCGTTTGATTTCAGAGGGAGTGTTGCGAAGCTTTGTAGGCTGTTACCATCAAGGATATGCCATTAGTCTCATGGTGAAGTCAGTCGTTGAGAATAACATGAAAGCCGAGGTCTGAATACTCGTAATGGTGGTTTGAATCCTGGTAGCGATGAGGTTTTGTCTTGGTGATCTAGGTCTTGGAGCAGCGACATTGGAAAGTGGGGGCGATAGTACAGGAGAACTCCAGAGTTCAAACTACAGGGCGAAAATGGTGACTTATTTCTTAGCGGTGTTGTCCAAGAACTGTGTCTCATTCTCCGGGGTGAAAACTCTAGGTCTAACCTTTGGTGGTTATACCCGGCAAAGGTGGCTCCCTGTTTATTTTATTATTGAAGGCTTTGTAAGAAGATTGGACCTTCTCCGGAATGAAAATACAGGATCTGACCATGCTGGTTAGATCGGACGACAATGGTGTTTCTACATTGTTGCATTTTTTGGATGCATCGTTTTGGGGGAGCTTTTTCGGAGTTGGGGTGTTGTTGCCACCAGTGGTTCCATAGCTATTGTGCGTTTTAATTTTCTTCAGCGGGTCTTTGTTTTATTTTCTTCTTCTTCTTTTTTTGGCTATGTTCAGGCTTAATGTTTAGACTTACTTTAGTTATTATGTTGTTGCAGAGGCTAGATTTAATCTATATCTTCTGGATATTATATTTTCTTTATCGAAAACATGTGTATGGTAATCCGACCATATGCGTATAGCTATGTAAACGACCTCTTCTAAGGTATGACCGGATTATCACACACTTCTATATAAAGGACCTCTTCTAAAGCTGCTCAGTGCCGGTGAGCCCATTTGTAGTTAGTGTATGCATGTAGCTTAGCATGAAGGGCATGATCTACAATGTCTTAAACAAGGGCGAGCTCCTCCTCAAGCCCAACCCTATGCACAAGAAAGTGCCCTTGCTCATTCGCGACGCTAAGACCATCTATGAATCGCTCTTCATCCTGGTGTATATATGTCAATGAGATCTGGGGCACCACAATCCCCTCCATCCTCCCGGCATTGCTAGCTTCTAGGCCATATATATGGATGACTGTCAAGCTTCATGCACTAACCAACACAACCAAAAGTATGAACCGAAAGAAAGGGCTAGTGCAATCCACATATACTGTAACAACCCCTCTCATGTGTGACGGAAAAGGCAAGTCAACACATGCAACTAGAAGAGAGCGATGGTGTGTGAATCTCACGTATGACTCAAGAGGCCTATACATGAACACAAATAGGGCTACGGACAATTTTTATAAAATACGAAAGTCAGGACTCGAACTCGAGACCTTAAGCTCGGATACCATGTTAGGAATTGGGAATGAGCAACTTGGATTGACTTTGGGGCCAAAGGCCAATATATATGTAGAGGCAATATGCAATTATGATGTTATACAATGGGAAAATACAAGACAAGAGCTATATATCTTTATACATCTCTAACACATACACACACATCCTTAAACTCATGGTGCGTCAACAACACTGAGTTTGGAGAGAAAGAATCCATGATGCGTTCAAGTCTAGGCCTTCGTGAGTAAATCCTCTATTTTTAACTCGGAAGGCACATACTGAAGAGCGAGAGACTGATCCTGCACAATAGTACACACAAAGGAGATATCAACACCTATGTACTTGGTGAACTCATGTTAATCACCGGATCACATGCAATGTTGATGGCACATATACTATCTGACAAGACGATAGTCGATGTCACAATAGAGACACCAAATTTGTATAGTAACCAATGTAAGAAAGTCAACTTTGCCGTCAAAATAGACATAGCTTGCAACTCAACTTCTGCACTTGAATGGGAAATTTAAGCCATAGATTGCAACTCAACCTCTGCACTTGAATGGTAAAATGCAGTGTATTTCTCATCTTTCAAGCAATGAGAGAAACACTAATAAACACATAGCAAGAAGAGCGTGAATGGAGATCCGATAGATCACTCACCCACGTCACATCCAAATAGGTCTAGAGCCGAAGGGAGCTGGAGCGAGAGAAGAAAAGACAGTGAGAGATCGTGCCACGAGGATATTGTAGAACACAAAGAAGGTGACTATAGTGGACTGAAGTGGGAGAAGAAATAAACTGGCTTTAGAATATGGACATGGTAGGAGATATCTGAAGGAGTGACAACAAGATAGACAAGGCTCCCGACCAGATAGTGATAGCGCGATAGGTTAGGTAAGGGATCACCATTAGAAGCATGAAGGTGAATATTGAGCTCCAAAGAAGTCTCAATAGTGCACTCATCATAAAGGGCGGCATGAGCAAGAAGCAAATCATGGATATACCTTTCTTGGGATATATAGAAGCCATCAGAGGTAGAAGAAAACTTGATCCCAAGAAATTAGCAAAGAGGAGCAAGATTAGACATAAGGAACTGCTCACAGAAACGAGCCTTAATAAGGGCAATTTACTCAGAGTCGTCGCTAGTGATAATCATGTCATAAATATAGAGAAGAGGAAGAGACCGGCCGCAATGAGATTGTTGTGCTTGAGCTCATTGGCACTTGGGATATGGTTTCTCCTCCTCTCCATGTTCGTCTCATCACGTGCAAGTGGGTCTATAAAGTTAAGAGTCACTCTGATTGTTTTCTTGAGCGCTACAAAGCGTGTCTTATGGATTGTGTCTTCCAGCAGGAGCAGGGCCGCGAATATGATAAGACTTTTCACCCTTGTCGCTCACATGACCATTGTTCGCACTCTTCTAGTAGTGGCCTATGTTCTCCACTGACCTATGTCTCGGCCGATGTTCAAATTTTTTTCCTCAATGGTAAGCCATGTGAGGAGGTTTACACGCAACCACCTCCTAGGTACTCTTTCTTGACATGATTTGTCATTTTCGGCGATCCCTCTATGGCCTTAAGAAAGTCCCTTGCGACTGGTTTGATTGTTTCACCTCCATCAAGCTCCACGCACTAGCCAACGTAACCAAAAGTATGAACCGATGAAAAGGGATAGTACAATTGATATATACTTTAATAACCCCTCTCATGTGACGAGAAATCCAAGTAAACACTTAAGTATGACTCAAGAGGCCTATACATGGACACAAAGGGGGATACCATTAGTTTTTAATAAATAGAGAAATTCGGGACTCGATAGTCTCTGATACAATGTCAAGCTTCAGGCACTAAACAACGCAACCAAAAGTTCAAACTACTGGAAATGGCTAATGCAGTCCACATATATTGTAACGGCTAGGATGATCCCAGTAGGCAATGGATAAGTTTTGGGGATTTGGGCCAAATCGGGAGGAGGCAGACCAGATTCCAGCAGGCCACAGTCGGATTTTGGGGGTAGAGAAAGCCAAATCGGGCGAAGGTAGCTGAACAACAGCACACGAGGATGAGCTCGATTTCAAGATGGAAGATGTAGAAGTACACGACTCTAGTAGAGAGAGTGGAAGCACGACCAGACAGAGAGAGCAATGGCGATGGAAATAGGCACAAGCTGCGCTATGCGCGGAGAGACCACAACTATCTCTAATACCATGTCAAGCTTCATGAACTAGCCAACACAACTAAAAGTCCGAACTAACGAAAAGTACTTGTGCAATCCACGTATGTCGTAACAATGACAAGGTGTTGTGGAATTTCCGAGTTTCAATATATACTCGTTTGAAGGTATTTAGAGTCTAGCGGACTACTTTCATTATATCTCACCTCTAGGAAGCAAAAAACTATGGAAATCAAATGATTGACTTGTAGAAGTTTGGCATGTCCATAATTCGGCTTGGCACAAATTTAGGTTTAGCCTTGTTTGTTTGGTAGCTAACTAGTTGAATGCCCGTGCGTTGCCACGGGACAACAATACAACATATAAATTAAATCAATAATTCTAAATGGTATTTTTCGACCACATATCTAGCTATCTTCCTCCCCAACCAGTTATCGACTCTCTTAGCGGTTACCTGGCTATTGTGTTTTTTACTTCGGACCAGCAACATAGCACTCTAAGGCGCTTCTTCATCGCGTGTATACTTTATGCTAATCTAAGAATCTTCTTGCTTGATGTCATCTTTAATGCATTCTAGCCCTCTGCTTTGTGTTTAGCTAAGTTGGTGTTACCTCGCTTTAGCATATTGTTGTTCGAAAATGTTTCGACATGTACCCTACTATAGAGAATCTTTGACAAGTTTCATGTCGCCGTCCTTTTTTTGCACCTACTATACCTCTGTCTTTGTCGTTGTGACGTCGCTCGACTCGAACAACATCATCTCGACCCACCTTGCTCTGTAGTGACATGAAAATGTTCACCTGTGTTCTCTAATTTTTAGCTTTCATGTCTCCTCTTTTTTCCTTTTTGCCGACTTCTTGTCTTTCCCTCCAGCTTCGACACTATTCTGTGTTGGTTCATCCTACTCTGTATTGCTTCCATTGACACCCATTCACCCTTACCTAGTCCGACAAATCTCCACCATGGCTCCTTTAGTAGTATTGTAATGGATCAACAAGTATTAGAGATTTAGTTACCGACATATCTTTATGTATAGTATTTATATCATCTATTTCTTTTGTTATGCACAAGAAAATAAAATCTTTAAGTACAATATGGATCATTCAACATTGTTACTTTTTATATCATATAATTCATTTGTTACTTTTTCCTTCGATCCATTTGGGCTAGGAGTTATGCATAATCTTGATGGTTCCTAATTATCCATTCAATGGGTCATTCAGTATGCAAAATTGCGAAGGGACAAAATAGGAGGCGTCAAAAGTCCAGATCCAAGAAAACAACCAGATAAACTACGAGTCCCACTATCATACATCCACAAGCACAACATGCAAATCTTCAAAACATGTTGAGAGAATATATAACAGATATGTGCATGTACAATACATCCATCCACATACAACTTTCATGAAAATAAAGAGTACATCTGACATTTACGATAATCACAACTCACAAATATGTAAAAATTTGATAGATAGCAGCCTGTACTAATTATAAACTTGTAAACTTCACTTTAGACAGGTTTCCGCTGCACTCCAAGGAACAATATAGATAACTAGAAGGGTTGTACGATGAGTTATATATATCAAGAACCCGTGAAAGGGTGCCATTTGTACGAACCCTTTCCTTCTCCCCTATCTCTGCAAACTACAAATGTTTACAGAATAATATTAAAGCTAGATGCATCATGTAAAAAATATCACTTTCACAATTAAAGTTGAAAAGCAGAAAATAAATTCACAAACAAATAAAGGTTGAAAACTAACATAAAAGTGAATGTGCATAAGTATACTAACAAGTTCATGACGACAAATCTAAACGATCGAATGATTCCATGTATTGGATAAAAAGAAAAATTAGTACTTGAGTACCATCGATTTCATGAACTCGAAATAAAATGCCTAGTGATACAAAATTAACATGTCTCTGTTCAAACCATAATACCTATACTTTATAAACCAATGTCTTTCACAGGGTTATGAAGCCTCCATGGCTCCTTGCACCTTCAAAAGACAACCCCATAAGAATTAAACTTCACGAGTTCACGACTTAGGGAGGGGATTAGACTCATGAACTAAACCACTTATGGAAATCTAAATTATAGTTTAAGAGTAATCATTCTTGTACATGACAACAAAATATTAGAACCAGATAAACATTCACCTTGCAAGAAAACTGAAAAAGGAAACAAGCTTGCAATGCCCTAATTTATTTGCGCAATTAGTATAAACCATTAGTAATATAAGATTTATTTTCACAGTTCATGGTGCAAATTTTCACATCAAGTTACTTCGGACATACATATCATTCTGAATCTTAAACTCTATACCATATCCAAGTGAAATGATTATTACTGTTACGAATAATCCTTATATAAAGTAGCACCCATGTTTGCATTTAGAAAACACTGTTGCCAGTCAATTTAAGATTTAGTTTGAATACCTCACAAAGAACCCATATAGTTGAATTGAACAACAGAAAAGTAGAAGGATACCAAACCTTCTGACCAGAGATGTGCCTTGTTTCATGCTTACGAAAGCTCTTGAACTAGCCCCTAACATCATGCATACTGCACGGGTCAATACAACCTAAAACTATTATATTTGGCTAGGTTCCATGGCATTAGAACCGATATGGGGATGAATGAGCTGTGTTCAAGAGGGGCTTCCTTCCACCTACAAAATCCACTTCATTTCTGAACTCTAAAATTAGAATAAACTATTTTGAACATGATTGGCTTCATCTTCATAATGCGGAGAAGTTCCTGTGGGACAACAAAAATAACTCACTGTCCAGGTTGATGTGTACTTTGATTTATCAGCAACAAACCAATGCATGTAACCTCCTCAACAAAAAATCTTTCTCAGCCAAAATTTCCTATGACCCAACATATCTAAATAAGCTAGAAGATGTAATTTTCAGCAAGTTGTCTCAAATGAACCGCAATAAGCTAAAACCTCAGAAAATCTACTTCGAAATAGGTCTAAATTGTTCCAAACATGCAATACACATATCAAGTCAAGATTGGACATCATGAGCACTAATCAAATAGAGACGAACAGAAACCCCAAGCAAGGTAAGTGTAGTACATTTCTTGGACAATGCTGGTGCGAATTTAACTATTACCTTCTAGCTAGACTCGTAGACCGAGAACTGCAGATTAATGTTATCTGATCAACAAACAAACACTTTGAGAAGTTAATATCTCTAAGAAAATCAGCATGTAAAATAAATTAATGTTTCTTGCATATTGTACCTGAAACTCATTGAATAATTTATATTTTTGTTAGATAGTACCATCATATTTTTTGAATATTTTGTAGTTAACTAACAATTTCTTCTATCTCTTTTACCAAGTTTATTGTCTTGTCAATCAATAATTTAGCCATTTCTTATCTCTGTAATATAGATAGATCTTCCTTGTCCTCGTCGACTTTGTCAGATCTCCCTCAATTACTTTCTTTTTTGTCTACAAATTTGTCTTCCTCCATCTGCAAAATTAAACATATTATCTGAAACAGAACATGAATTCTAACAATTCATTTTCTGATTTTATAAGCATTAAGAAGCCTCTATTCTCCGTGGTAATAAGTTCCAATGCACAAAAATATTTTATGTCTTAATTCCTACAAAAAATGTTCATCTTTTTAGGACCTAGAGAGCAATGTAGAACTTACATCAAATGAAAGCTAATCTTGTGAGGATTGAAATAGGCGATGTACTATCCAAGTTGATGTTCATCTCGAGATAAAATATATTA
The DNA here is from genome assembly GCA_910589765.1 of Avena atlantica. Classification (NCBI taxonomy): domain Eukaryota; kingdom Viridiplantae; phylum Streptophyta; class Magnoliopsida; order Poales; family Poaceae; genus Avena; species Avena atlantica. The sequence continues at coordinate 34,826,592 of OU342739.1, forward strand.
AGTCTTGAAACAACATACAAATAGTTACTTTAGAATATCATTTATTTGTTCTCTTTCTGCAAAAGAGTGACGGCAAACGTTAGAAAACTCAACTAAAATCAGCAGACGGTAATAGCTCAGTTTATTTATTTTTTGTACATAATGCTTAATGGAATGTTGCTCGGTTTATATATAGCCAAGGACATCTGAGAGAAGAAAAGGTAGTCAAATTGCTCACTATGATACCCCAGGTTGGATTACACTATAGAACATCCAAGATCGTGGAATACAACTGAAGGTAGGTAAACATGAAATCTCTAAACTAATTGTAAGTATCTGAATACGGTACTGAGAATTAACCTACATAGATATACCGAGGCTGCAAGAGTGATCCACGTCTTCAAAATGTAAATAAGTTATGACCAGGGACTAAAGATAAAAAAGTATTCTTGGGTTCATTAAACATTGGAGTAGAGGAAGACAAACATATTTGCAAATCAGATGAATAGATTGCACAAGCATATAGGTAACAAAATACGAGGAGCAGTTTTGACTACGCGTTTTTGGGGGCGAGGCGCGGTCTGCGGGATAGAATAAATGACAGGCGGGGGAGTCAGTAAACAACCGTGTAGCACCGTGGTCTCAAGACTTATACGGATAGCTAGGACGCCAAAGAATAAGCACCTAACCTGCATGAACCAACAATCTATTCTCGAGGTCCTGATTGTTGGAGAAAAAAGGGAGCTGCAGCTAGAAATGATGCAGCTGAAACGATATTTTCTACATATAAAAAGTTCAGTTATAGATTGAGCATGGTGTGCACTGTTGAGCAAAGACCAGATACAGCGTGACAAAAAATTCCACTCGCCAAATCTCGAAGTACAGGGCATCATCTTCATTATTTAATAAAAACTACAAGAAGAGGAGGATCACGTACCATGTTGAAGGCAATGACCCGTCTTTCCTAGAGAGGATCCCGATGCACCTCCCCTCGTCATCGAGCAGGAGCATAAAAAACCGGTGGCAGCGTCGATCTCGGCCAGCTTCTGGTCCGCCATGGACACCTCTACCTGGTGTGTGACCGTGGCGGCGGCCTCCGTGGCGAGCGCCCAGGTTAGCAGATCCTTCGTGGCCACTCGATGAGCAAGGGGGAAAGCGAATCTTGTCCATCCTCAACCCGTCGGCACCGTCAATCTGGGACAACAAAAGGGGATTAGGTTGCGACAGTGACAGACCATCACGGAGTCCGCTCCTATCGGAGACGTCGATGCGCGCACGGCAAAACCATCCATTGAGCCCTCGCCCTCAAGGCGACACGCAGCCCTCCGTCGCTGCGGCGACGAGCCCTGGGGGAGGAGGCAGGGGGTGCGGTCCGCCTCTTCCGCATCAGGGAGGTCCTCTGCCGCATGCACATCCGCACTCTTGGCTCTGGTGTGGGTTAGCCCCATCGGAGATTCCCCATCACACAGAAGGCTAGCCTGGGGACATGCGGAGAGGGAAGTGCACTGGGAGGTGGAACTGGAAGACTCTGATAGCGGTAGCTCGGCACGGAGTGGACGGACGATGAGAAGGGCTAGCAGCCGGCGGTGTGCGTTAGTGGATCTGAGAGGGAGAGCGAGGAGAAAGGGCGTGGTATGCGGTGGCTTAGTTTTGACGACGCGTTTTTGGCGACGCGCGGTCTGCGGGAGGAATAAATGACGGGCGGGGAATCGGACGAAGGAAACGACGTATTGACGACGACGGAACACCAAGTCTTTTTTAGGTAGTATATATATAGAGATTACTACCAAAAATATTCGGCTTTCTCTGATTTTGCTCATGCCATTTTATGTTTTGTCCACAAATTAGCATGGCAAGTTCTCGCAAAAAAAACTGAAGCAACGGTTCTCAAAATTGTTTTTTGCCTCTTGCAGATATTTACCGCTTGGATTGGCATCGTGAAGGCGGCGATGGTGGAAGAGAAGGTTAGCCAGATGGTTGCAGTGCTTGCACACTTGGAGGAAGCCTTCACAAAGTGTTTAAACGGGAATGCCTTCTTTGGCAGCGATTTCGTCGGGTACCTTGACCTTGCTCTCAGTTGTCATTTGTTCTGGTTTAATGCCTTATGTGAGATGTTTGATGTGGCATTGATAGACGAGGGATAGACTCCACTCTTAACCTCGTGGGCAGGGAGTTTCGATGAAGCGGCTATTGTGAAGGAGGTGGTGCAACACTTGGAAAGGGCAGTGGAGCACGCCAAAAAGATTCGAGCTTACTCGACTCCTGCCTATGTGAGGAGCTTCATAGTTTTCACGCTTAGATCGCACCTAGCAGACGTTTACAAGTCAATATTAGTCGCGTATTCGCCCATTGACGATGTCACTTTTGGGATTGTTTCATAAGAAGAACATATAAGCTTGTGTATACAAAATATTCATGGTAGAAGAATAATAAATCACAAAATAAGAATAGTTGTGAACATATGGAAAATTAAGTTTAGGTGTGTGATAGCCGTTGGGCAACCGTTCTATGGGTGCTCGGGCACTCGTCTAGCCATAAGATTGGCTTACTAAGTAAGATCTCAGTTGTCTATCGCTTGCAATAGAAATTCACCCATGTAAAAAATACGTTTGCAACAAATCATCGCAACCTTTTTAGAAGATGTTATAATCGTGAAAAAATCGCATTTCTAAATAGTAATGCAACAAAAAGGTGGTTTTGCAAGAACTTTTCAAGAAGATGTTACAATCATTAAAGATTGCAACATTTCAAAAATAGCAATGCAATGCAAGAAAAGCATGGTTATGCACCATCTCTTTTTGAGGAAGATGTTGCAAAATCGTGCAAAAATGATTCACAACATTCAAAACTAGTAATGCAACAAAACAAAATGTGCTTCCAACATTTTGAACAACATAAAAAACCCAAGAAAAACCTACTTGTGGCAAACGTCCCAAATCAATTCATCATCTCGCGTGTGTGTTCGAAAATAATGCATACGAGTTTGCAACATATTGGGTGAATGTATATAGCCACACCTCAAACCATCGTCCATGACGGCCTCAAACTCACCGATTTTGCACTGTCCATCCCGATTCTAGCTCGCTGGAAGCCTTAGATCTGGCGACCCCGGGCTCGTTCCATTGGTCCCTCAACTCCTCCTAGGTCGATATGGTTGATCTTCTAATTTGAAGTCCCCCCCCCCCGACCATGGTCATGGTATATGCTTGATTTGTGCTTCCATGGAGGAGGGAGTAGAGGGTTAATGGTGGGCAGCGGAAGGAGGGATGTTTCATTAGTGTGTCTCCATGTGGTGGTCCTAACCCCTCTATATGATAGTTTTCAATGGAATTTTCAAAAAAATAAAGTGGTATTTTCTCAGTCAAATTTATGTAGCAGAGCCATTTTGGAGGACGTTGTCCAAGGACTTAATGATGTGGTTGACAAATCTATGGCGATCAGATCGATTTATTACCTTAAGTCCAACGCCCCTCCCTCTCTTATCAATGGGGATCGAAAGATTTGTGCAAGTGACTAAAAGCAAGGTAGCGAGGTCATGAACCTGCTTCCAACATCTTCTAATTGTTATGGGTGGGTGTAGGTCCCTCTCAACACATTAGGATCACCTAGAGAAAAGTTGGTAAGTTGGCAGACATGTTGCTAGTAGTGCTAGCTGGAAATGTTCGATCTTGCCTCCGGCTGGATCAAGGAATGTCGACGTGTGTGCATCGTGCGCGTGTTGAAAGTGTTTACTCGAAGCTCAACCTAAGGGATAAAAAATTCAGAATTCTTGAAGGCATTTTCTAGGAATAGTGTATTTCTTTGTTGGTTGTGGTAGTGTTGAGTGTCGGCACCTTGATGGCCGTTTGGATAGGCCCAGGAGTGGAGATGCTCTAAGGTTGTCTAGGAAAAGTAGCATTTCTACGAGACCAAATGAGACAGCAGCGCACAAGAGTAATATCGTTTGGTTTTGACCCTGCTTGACATAGGACACGAGAAGTAAATCACCCAAATTAGATTGACACTCAAAGCACTATTCTAAATTAAATAAATAACGCCAGAAAAATCGAGATTAAGGACATTTAAACAGGTTAAACGTAAGGTGGTTTTATGTGTAAGGTGGAATCGAAAGAAATTGGATGGTGTGATTTTCAATATTGATTTTGAAAAGGCGTATGATAATGTGAAGTGGCCTTTCTTGCAATAAGTGCTACGCATGAAGGGTTTTGATCCATAATGGTGTGAATGGATCAAACAATTTGTGCAAGGCGGTAGTGTGGGTATAATGGTTAATGATGATATTGGCCATTATTTTTAAACTAGAAAAGGTTTGAGGCAAGGGGATCCTTTGTCTCCAATTCTTTTCAACATTGTTGCTGACATGCTTGCCATTCTCATTGCTCGTGCAAAAGATGATGACCAAGTTGGAAGCCTTATACCACATTTGGTGGATGGTGGGGTTTCTATTCTTCAATATGCGGATAATACCATACTTTTTATGGAGCATGATTTAGAAAAAGGCTGTTAATATGAAGCTAATTCTCTCCACATTTGAACAGTTTTTTGGCTTAAAAATTAATTTCCACAAGAGTGAAATATTCTGTTTTGGTAAAGCTAAAGAGAGGGAATCGGAGTATAAGGCGGATTTTTGGCTGCGAGGCTGGTTCTCTTCCTTTTCGGTATCTTGAAGTACCTATCCATTATAGAAAATTAAAGAATTCAGAATGGAATCCCGTGGAGAGTCGTTTTATATCCAATCTAGGGTGCTGGCAAGGGAAAATGCTATCATATGGGGATCGACTGGTTCTGATTAACTCGGTTTTGACAAGCCTACCGATGTTTATGCTATCCTTCTTAGAAATACCTAAGGGTGTTAGAAAACGCAGAGATTATTTTAGGTCAAGATTTTTTTGGCAAAGTACTGATACTAAGAAGAAGTATAGGTTGTCAAAGTGGAATATTGTGTGTCGCCTAAAAGTTCAAGGGGGGCGAGGCATCAAAGTTCTTGAGATCAAGAATAAGTGTTTACTTAGCAAATGGCTTTTTAAACTACTAATGGAGGAGGGAATGTGGCAACAATTATTGCATAACAAATATCTCCATGATAAAATTTTATCTCAAGTTGAAAGAAAACTTATAGATTCTCCCTTTTGGAAAGGCCTTATGCGAGTGAAGGAAATGTTCTTTGCTAATGACTTTTTTAAAATAGGAAATGGTGAAAATGTTCGCTTTTGGGAGGATATTTGGTTGTGTCATACATCATTAGCACAACAATATCCCTCGTTATATAATATTGTTCAAAGGAAAAAGTCCTAGTGGCTAACGGATGGTTACATTTATGCCAACATCTAATGATAGTTCATCTTACTGATCACCATGATCATTTTGTATGGAAATTAACTACCATAGGAATGTGTTTCCTGTCAAGTCTATGTATTTAGATCATATGAATGGTCACACAAGGTTCTTGCATAAGTACTTGCGGAAGCTAAAATTTCCTCTTAAAATCAAAATATTTATATGGTTCCTTAAGAACAAAGTGTTGTTAACTAAAGACAACTTGGCTAAGCGCAAATGGAATGGATGTCAGAAGTGTTATTTTTGCGATTCGGTGGAGTCTATAGAACGTTTATTTATTTCATGTCCTTTTACTCGAATTATTTATTTTACTTATAATATACCTCCATCATCCAATATTACAAATATGTTTGGAAATTGGCCGAATGAAGTTGATAAGAAAAACAAAGCTAGATCGCATATTGGAGTATCTGCTTTATGTTGGGCCATATGGACGTCCAGAAATAACATTGTCTTTAACAAAAAAATGGGCACTAATTTTTTGCAGGTTATACGATTGGCGGTGCATTAGATCCAACTATGGTCTTTCTTACTCCCGGTGGATCAGCGGGAGCCGATGGATACTGGAAGCAACCGTCTCAGGACTTCTATTTCCAGGCCACTGGATGACAGCACACTAGTAGACTATCGGATGGATAGCTTCTTGTTGTTTATCATTTTTACAAGGTTGATACATGTATCGACTCTATCTGATCCATAAGTGTAAGACTACAATACTTTTCAAATAAAGTAATAAAAGGCTGTGTGCAGATGCAAAGTCCGGGGCCTAGCTTCTCTTTTCGAAAAAAAAAGGTCTTCAGCTACAGAGGCTGCAAACTAGAACCCTCCACTCCTACAGCTCACGATTCATCACTACAAACTGCTCGGACTGAACTGAAGCCAGTCATCACTTGGAAGCAGCTCCGGCAGCAGCCCGGTAAGCCTGGATCTTCCTAGCGTACTCCGCCGCGACACCCGCGTCCGGCAAGACCTCCTTCCCCACGCCGCTTTCCCTGAACCGGTCCGCCCAGGCGGCGAGACCCGGGGTCCTGGCCGCGTCGATGACCACCACGCCGAACATCTTGCGCATCGCGTCGAGCCAAAACAAGTTGCATCCGACGGCGAGGTCGAGGTACCCGACGGAGTCGCCGGAGAAGAAAGCCTTCCCGTCTGAGCACTGGGCCAGCGCCGCCTCCAGCTGCTCGGTCACCTCGGCCGCCTCGCCTGCCTTCTTGGCCCTCTCCTCCTCCGTCTCCGCCCTCATAATGCCGATCCACGCCAGGAAGAACTGCCGGGGAAGAACTGTGAGAGAGGACGCCGGGAAAACATCAAAATGACAGGGAGAGAAATGTGGGGAATATGCATGTCTGCGAACCAACCTTGTCATCCACGAAGGCGGCCCAGAAGCGGGCGACGGCGCGCTGGTGGGGGTCGGCGGGGAGGATGGCGGGTCTGGAAGCGGCAGCCCAGACCTCGTCGACGTACTGCACGATGGCCAGCGACTCGCAGATGGGCTTGCCGTCGTGGACGAGCACGGGCACCTTCTTGTGCACCGGGTTGAGCCTGAGGAGGATCTCGCCCTTGTCGAAGAGGTCCTGCTCGATGTACTCGTAGCTGACGCCCTTCAGATGCAGCGCCATGCGCACGCGGACCACGAACGGGCTCACCGCCATGCCCAGCAGCTTCAGATCTCCTTTGCCTGCTGCCATGCTTCTCCCGGTTTTCTTTCTTCTCTTGGTACTGTACTCCTATTGTGCTCCTATCTATGTTCACAAATTTCTGCGTGAGCTGACAAAAAGATTTTGTTTATAACGGAGCCCCATGCGCAGTGATGAGGCTGCAGGAGGGGACCACGAGGCTTCGTTGGAACAATAACTATTCTGTCCTTGAGCATCCTAGGGCAAGCTTGTCTCTACTCTCAAGCGTCACCTGTGGCGTCATGTCGCGCTGGATCAAGTGATCAACATTCATCTAAAAAAAACTGACTAACATTCATTAGCAGTGGCCGGTAATGGTAATGATTTATTTTGGGGGGAAATTTTCATTGCAAACGGTTGAAAATTTTTCATCCACACAGACCCACGAGTCATTAGTATTTCAAGCTGACAAATGTCTCAGAGTGTGTGGATAGTCTCAACCATTTGAGGGAAGAGGGCGCTGACACTATCGTTGATAAGAGCCTCACTGGTACAGAAGAGCCTACTGGTGGCGCGTGCCATTTTTGCTTGGGAAATGATGCATATCCTTCGCACCGCAATCAGGGAGGGTCCACCTTATCCCTGTCCACGTTTTTCTTTTCTCGTGAGCCGTTTCTTCCTCACGCGACGAGGCCGCTCAGAACTAAATCCCAGCCCGCCGTCTTAGCTTCCAGGCGCCGCCTCCCTCCCCCCCCCCCCCCCCGCGTCCGTCATCGGAGTTGGAGGTTGCCGCCGCGTGGAACTCCATCATCGGCCCCGCTGTCGCCATGCCCCTACTCGTGTGGGCTCTCCATGCACCAGCCCTTCGTTTCCATGGCCTACCTCGCTGCCCTATGTACAAGGCGCCCCGCCGCCGCCGGAGATGGAGGACGGCGCATGGATGCTCCGCCACTAGCCTGTTGTCGCCATGACCTTACCCCCATGTCGAAGCTGCGGTGGACGAGCTTGCTTCCATGCTCAGCCGACCTTGCTGCCACGGGCGGCCGTGGTTGCTACCAGCGGCGACCGAACTTGCTTCCAGCGATGGCCGAGTTTGCTTCCACGGGCGGCCGATCTTGCTTCCAGCGGTGGCCAAGCTTGCTTCCATGGGTAGGCTTGGTCGCTGCCATGGGCGGCCGTGGTTGCTTCCAAAGACGGTCGGCCTGGCTTTCGCTACAAGTTTACCGGCGAGGTCTTTCGGCTAAATTTTTCCGGCGATGTCTCTGACGAAGTAGGGGTTTTGCTACATTAGAAGAACTTTTTTGCTACAATCGTCTTGTGGTTTTTGCTACAACAGTGTCAATTATTTGCTACAAGGTCTCCGGCGAGAGTCACCGACGAGTTTTTCCGACGATGTCTCCTGCGAAGTCGGTTTGCTGCATTAGCATAATTTTTTTGCTGCATGGTCTCCGGCGAGGTCTCCGGCGGGACGTTCTATTTCTGAAACGAACCGTTTTTTTTTGCTTCAGAAGCAAAAACGGGAACATATATAGCAAAAAGGGCTATTTTGTAGCAAAAGAGGGATTTGTGGGAGAAAAAGTGGACACGTGTCAAGCAATGGAGCAGGACGATGGAATCTCTTTATCGTCCGGGGGGGTGGGGACGCTGAGCATCGTCCTTTTTGCTTTCAGTAGCGTTTATTTATGTGGCCACTAAAATAATTGCGAAAATCAGGCACACTCTTGGGCCCGTTCTCAGAGTAAAACATGGGAGAACTAAAACCGGCCACACCAACATTCAGATGCTGGCCTAACCTAGGCTCTAAAAGGCCCATGAGTCCAGAACCTATCTCGACCCGCCAAGCCCAGCACTCGCACTACTTGGCACCATCCGCCCTCTCCCCTCCCGCACTCCCGCCGCCGCAACCCTAGCCTCCTCGCGCACTCCCGCCGCTGGTCGCCTCCCCACCTTCAGCAACCATGGTAAGCTCCGCCGCCTCAGATCCCATTACTCGCCGCACTACCTCGCCATTGTTTGCGTGGTCTAACCGTTGTGTTGCAGACGTTCAAGCGGAGGAACGGCGGCCGCAACAAGCACGGCCGCGGCCACGTGAAGTACATCCGGTGCTCCAACTGCGCCAAGTGCTGCCCCAAGGTGAGATGCCCCCATTCCTTTCCTGCCTCCGTTGCGAAACTCGTTTGTGGTGGATAGATCTGGTCGCTTTAGTGGTAGTGTTAGTTCTATGGCGCGATCTGTATCTCCCAGTGAAAAAAATACTGCTCTAGCATGCTGATGTTTAATATTTTGCCCGTTGTGGGCCGTTGCCGTCTACTAGATGTTTATCTCGGCCCAACAGTGATCATATCCATGTTTAGGGATCAGGTTACTTCAATTCTTATTGTTCTCCAATCAACAATTAATACTCGATGTGTTCCTCAGTTTGATACATGCATACACGGGTGCTATACAGATAGCATGGTACCTAACAACCAGTTCTTATTCTGTACAGGACAAGGCTATCAAGCGTTTCTTGGTGAGGAACATCGTGGAGCAGGCTGCAGTCAGAGACGTGCAGGAGGCGTGCGTGCATGATGGTACAATATCCCTCTTTTAACAATTATATTCTTGGTGACCCTTTGCTAGTTATTGCATACTGAAAACGCCACATTCCTATGCTCTTGTGTCCAGGATACGTTCTTCCCAAGCTCTACTCCAAGGTGCACCACTGTGTCTCCTGTGCCATCCATGCTCACATTGTCCGTGTCCGTTCTCGTGAGAACAGGAGGAACCGTGAGCCTCCGCAGCGGTTCAGGCGCAGGGTATAATTCTAACAAACTTCTCAAACCTTGAGCTTTTTGTGAATGCTGTCCCATAGGTCCTTAATAACTGCTAGAAGTTGGAAACCTGTAATGATTAGTTCAGTATGATTAGTTCAGCATGATTAGTTCATCGGTTTCCCTGTGTTGCTTTTGGCGTTGCATTCTTCGTATAACCATTGCAATGGATGCGTCAACGGAAGCATAAATGAACATGTTTGGTGCATTGCAGGCTTATGTGTGATGTCTGATCCCCAATGCAGTCATTACTTCCTCATTGCACTCATTATAAAAGAAATGCTTGATGTATATGTGTTGGTACCATGTTGCAAAGTCACATTTATGTCTGTTATTTAACTGTTATAATAAGTGAAGTCGCCTCTGGGATGAAGCAGTCCCTTACATATGATAACCATGGTCTTCAATTTGTTAAAATCTTTGTTTTTGGCTGGTCTTAACAGATGGAACATTTATACTCCATCCGTCTGGAAAAAGATGTCGCATGTTTGTCTACGTTCGCATGAATCTAGACATGTTTTAGTGTATAGATATAAATGTGAAATTAGACAAAAATATGTTACATACTTTTCTGGACAGAGTGAGTATATCATGTCCTTCACTTTGCCTGTCAAAACGCACTAGCTAGCATTTGACAGCATTCTTGATGTAATACTTGTTTGGTCGATCATCATTCAGTAATGTTTCCCTTCTTATGGAACTTGCCTGCAGGATGATGGCCCCAGGCCTGGACAAGGTGGCCCACCCCGTGCTGGCGGCCCTGGTGGACCTGGCGGCGCACCAGCTGGCGCTGTTCCTGGTGCTGGTGCCCCTGCTCCTCGCGTGTAGCTTTGGTTTGGGAATGCTTGCTTCTGCTATGCTACCTTAGGCCCAGTTCTTTTGAGCCATCTGAACAGCTTAAGGGTGAAAATAAGCTTAAGCCAAAAAGAACTCTATTTGTCTTCATGATCCGGAAATACAAAATTAGGTGCAGATATGTTCGTTTGTCTTGATGATCTGGATTATCTCCATGAGATATCTCGTTGTTCTTCACATGTCTGTTTGTTGCAGCGCTTTGACCTGCACGGCGCCACCACCATGGATGTTTTGCATTGTTATGTTTGCAAGATTCTTATTTCCATCAAGAAAATCTTTCCTGTGTTCTTTAGGCTGACTGTCGTGATCTAGTTCCTTGAGGGCAAGAAGCTACTGAAGGAAGCGGCATTGTCAGGCTTCAGTAACCTGACGGACTACTGCAACACTCGCTTCAGTAATCTAGTGGCCATTGTTGCTGGACTCCAACGCCTGAGATCCTTACTTACCGCTTCGACGGATTCACATGTGTAGTTAGTAGTTAATTAACGTTGTGGATATAAAGCCAGCTGCGCCTGCCTCTCCACCTTATCGGTTATCGCTGAATCATTCTTTCTAAGAAGCAAACCCTAGAAACAATACATGTATACTCTATATACTAAGAAGGCATATCTATGGAGCAATTGCCCATCCCCGATTCGTAATTTATTTCCCAGTTTTGTTGTTGATTTTGTTAGATTCGGTAGAGGGATCTGACATAGGGCCTGGCTTCATGCTAACAATTGACATAATTTTTCTTCCCGTGTTCTGTATTTTGGTTGAATTATGCATCATAAACATATTTGCCTCATGCTCATTTGGAACCTTAAACTGACCTAGGATTATTGGGATCCAAGAAGGACAACTGGAGACACCGGAGCCTGAGGTGGGGCTCAAAGCGTGCCAGGAAGGCTAGACGTGTCGTGGGGTGGTTCCATCACTTGCCAAGAATATTTGGGGGGGGGGGGCAAAACATTAAATATGACTGTCTAGGGGGGCAAAATGCTCTACTTTTTTCTGTTCTTAAGCTTGTACAAAAAAAATTCCTTCACTAATCTTTCAAGGCTGGGGGGGCGGTGGCCCCTGCTGAACTGTGTGTAGCTCCGCCAGTGTTCCATCATCTTAACCTAGAACTGACTATATAAGTCGTAATTTCAGATTTTCTTTACAAATATATTCCCTGCAACATGTCATCGCCAAAAAATACCCCCAAACACAGCAAAAGGCAAAAATGCCCTGACGGGAGGCTAAAAAAGGCGTCCAACCTTCCCGCCAGCGAGGGAGGCGGGATGTTCCTCCCGCCAGGGGGAAAGGTGGAATGTGGTTGGGCCCATGGTTAGGCCAGCGGGAGGTTGGACATCGCGTTGGCGGGATGTACATCCCGACGTAGGCTGTGGCGGGACGAATTTTGCCGCGTCGGGTTGTGGTGGTATAAGCCTGGAAGATTCCCCACATCGGCTGACCGTTTCCTGCTACTGAACAATAACGTAACCACCGAAAGTTGTGTTTGTTGAAACTTGTGGCTGCTTTGTTTGCTTTTCTTTGTTTTATTTTCTCGGGATTCGTTTGTTGGCTGATGCTGCAGCCCTCTTTATTTTCTCGGAACTTGTTTGTTGGCTGATGCTGTAGCTCTGTTTCTTTAAGTACATCGGCAGCTATTCTCAGAATCGCCGCAACTTCTCTCGGTTCATTTGCTGCCGCTTGTCTCGGTCCATTTGCTCACACAGTTACACTCTGTAATCGCCTGAGGCTAGAAGAAGACTGCACCAATATTCTAAGGTTGAGAAAGGGTAGCCATCGATCAAGGTGAGTTGTTTCAGTCGATTATTTTTTAAGCTATGCATGTTGTATATTAGTCAGCTAATTAGGCCGTACTTTGCCATGCAATGCTTGAACTACCAATTAGCTTTGCAACTTAGTTAGCTCGTGTAGAAATATTTAAGCTCTTTGTCGTAATATTTTAGCTAAGCTACCTAATTAGGTCGTGTAGTAATATTTTAGCTAGGCAACTTAATTAGATCGTGTAGAAATATTTCAGCTCATGTAGTAATATTTTAGCTAAGCAACGTAATTAGGTCATGTAGAGCTCTTGTAGCAATATTTAGGTATGCAACTTAACTGGAACGTTATTTCGTGTAGAAATATTTTAGTCGTGTAGAAATATTTGTGCTCTTCTAGCAATATTTTAGTTATGCAACTTAATTGGAACATGTAAAAATATTTGAACTCATCTAATATTTTTGCTATGCAACGTAATCAGGTCGTGTAGAAATATTTTAGGTGGTGTATTAATATTTTAGCTATGCAATGTAATTAGGCCGTGTAGAAATATTTAGGTTCTTGTAGCTATATTTTAGGTATACAACTTAATTAGGTCATTTACAAATATTTGAACTCGTGTAATAATATTTCTTGCACGTACGGTTAGACAATTACATGTATGGTTAAACAATTACATGTAGGTAATAATATTTGAACGGTTTGTATCTTATCTTTCTCGTAGCGGACTACTTCCGTTCGCTAGGATGACATCCTTGCCTTATTTGTTTAAACTGGACCCTTGTCTTCTAACATCACTTGTTGACCGGTGGAGACCGAAGCAACACATCTTCCACTTTCGGTGAGAGAGATGACACATACACTTCAGGATGTAACACATCTTCCACTTTTGGTGAGAGAGATGACACATACACTTTAGGATGTATCCATGATCACTGGGTTGCCACTTCGTGGTATTCCTCTCGTGTTGCCGCCACCACTGTCATCCTGGAAGGAAGATTTTGAACAACTGATGGGTCAAGTTATCCCGAGAACTCGTACTGATAAGTTAGCTATAGGTGTCCCTATCAGTTGGCTAGTAAATTTTATTGACTTCCCAGAATATATTTATGAGGAAGTAGTACCTAAGCACCTAGTTGCAAACTTACTCTACCTATTTAGCATGTTGTTCCCATCGGAAAATGGTGAAGTAGTCAACCTAATTTTTATTAGACTAGCAAAACACGTAGCCCTTCCTTTAGAAAATTTAGAGATCACCTAGTACATCATCGGTTCGGCGGTGCTATGTCAGACTTATGGGAGTTGTGTAACGCCTCATATAGGAGAAAGAAGATCAGTAGTACAACCCTAGTTCTATGTTTATACTACATTTTCCTCTAGCTATGGTCTTGGGAGGACATACCCGCCGATGATTGAAGATCCAGTGCACCCATATAGTGGTCACGACGTCCAGTTTGATTGCGCGACCATGGGTACCCGGTGAACATATGGTGTATTACATTGGGCCCGTGATTTGGCTTCGAAATACTATCCTCTTTACCATGAAGATTTCGAGACCATACATCATTCTTCTATCACATGGAGAGCGTGGCATGAACAATACGTAACGCTCGTGGTGTAACAACCCTAGTTTTACTAAATAGACATTAGGGTTTGAATGTGCATTCATGATCATCATCATTAAAAATGCATACAACAAATATATTGTCAAAACCCTAAACCCTAGCTTCCCCTCTCTATTTGAAACACATTCAAATGGTTTTGAAATTTTGAAAGTTACAAAACTATGGAGCCCAATCTGAATAAAAGGCCCCCCTCAATATTTTCTATAGTTTTATAAAGCCTCTTGTAATTTAGAATGATTCAAAACAGGTTTGAAATCAAAATACAAAGGGAATAAAATAAAACAGAAATAACAAAATGATTCAGCAGAAAAAAATAGCAAACCCAACTCTTTCTCTCCTGTCCCTGTCGCCCAATGCGCACCCCCGCAGCCCAGCCGCAGCCCACGTGCGGCCCAACGTCGGCCCGTACCGCTTCGTTCCCGCTCCTGTCGTCTTCCTCGTCGTCGGCAACCTGCTGCGTGCCCGTGCCACCGCCGTTGATCTTCGCCGCTCGCTCCCCGCCGTTCGCCGAGCTCCATGAGGTAGATAAGAAGCCCCGCGATACCCTGCCCCATACTTATCCCCTCCCGCTCTCTCCCGCGACCTCCCTCTCTCGTTTCCCTCGCGGAACTGAAACCCTAGCCCGGACATCGACGATGCCTCGCCGTCTCCGGTCGCCCTAAGCCCCTCCGACGATCTCTGGAGCTCCGAATCGCAGCCCTGGTTCTTCTGGTCGAAGCATGCAAGCCCAGAAGCTCCCTGCTCGCCGGAATCGAGCCTTCTTCCCCGAGCCCAATGTCGCTCACCGTCGCCATTGCCGGCGCTCCAGGCCTCGCCTGCCTTCCCCGAACCCTCCATCGTGTCCACGGTGAGCTGGTGGTCCCCTAGGACCTTTCCCTCGACCCCCTCTCGCTATGTAGCCACAGCTCGCCGTCGACCCGTGAGCACCGCCGCCACCGCTCGTCGCAGACGTCGCTCCGGTCACCAAATCCGAGCGGTGCTGCCTATATCTTGCTCGTTTTGCTCCGTTGGTTCCAGTGCACCCAGTCCCGCTCGCGCATGTTCCCAAATCGCCGCCCTGCCACCGTTCTATGAGCCTTGCCGGCGTGACGTCGTGCTAACGTCATCTGGACGTCAGCAGCGAGCGGTCAAGGCAGTCAAACCCCGGTTGGGCCCCACCTTGCATATGTGGCAGCTGAGGTGGCCAGGGGCCCATCAGTCAGTCACTGTGGGTAGAGTCTGCCCGGGTGTAAAAAGTCTAACAAGTTGTTTAGTAATTTAAGAAAAGGTTTTAAATAATTCCAGAAATTGTTATAAACTTGTAAAATTCATAACTAATTATTTATAAGTCAGAAAAATACAAATAATATATCAAAATGTTTAGAAAAATGAACTCTATCTATTTAATCTATAATCGTGCATTGTTAATCAACTTTCATGACAAGTTTAACTAGAAGAACAAAGCAACCCCTCACTGGTGAATCCAGGGTTTCTCCGAATTAGGGTTAAGACCCCTCGGACCCCATTTAAAATGACCAAGCATGTTTAGGGTTTAAATTTCAATAAGTTTTAACTTGTCATATCATCATCCTTGGTTGAACATTGCATCTATTCCATGTGTTGATTGTTTCCTTTCTTTCTGGTATTTGGTTTTTCTCCGGTAGAATACGATATCGGAATCGAGATCAAGATCGAAGCCCGAGATCAACACCGTCGAAGCTCGAAGACCAATACTTGATCAACTATAATCAACTCAAGTACCAGGTGTCTGAAGCTCTTCTTTCTGGATATCAACTAGCAAAGGCAAGCGAAGCCCCACACATGATATAATCCTATGATTTCAAGCATTTCAATTCTTACCATGTGCATGAGATTCTAAAGTATTTTATTGATAGATAGAGTAATCCTATCTGATGCATGTTACCTTTGAAGCCTATATTCCCTGATCCACTGCTCCTAACATAACTAGGGTTTGGGCTTGTGAAGCGTTGCTAGAGCTATTATATCTGTTGTGCTTGGCATGCTTAGCTGTTACCACTGGTCCATCTGATTGATGAATCAGAGCTGCGAATGAACCTAGTTGACAGGATGACGTGGTATGATCATAGATGAAAGTTAAACATGCTAAGGCTTGTATGGAAGGCCATAGTGGGGTGTGGTTTTTGAAGTCCCATACTTACCACTACTAGGACCTAAGTTCTTGCCTATGGTCTAAGATGAGCGTATAGCCACACGAGGGCCTGGAAACCCCCTCGACCAACTAACTTGCCTAGTAGATTCCATGAGTCACATAGTTTGGGCTTTCCATTCGACATATGCATCTTGGTTATTCTCGAAGGAGGTGAAGGAGGTGCATTCATTACAGGTAGGTAAGCGTGGTCGGGAACAAGAGTTGCCCGGCATCCGTAATCTTGAACCCTGCGCGCATCATTAGGGACCAGCTTCGGGACTCGACCCATTACAGCGACATCTCCCTAGTGCGTGACTCATGGTCTCGGCAAAAGCAAGATAAAGGTCATGGTCAACCACTCTTTGCCGACCTTCCAAGGAAGAGGGATAATAATATTTGGCATTAAGAATCGGTTGGTACGTGTGGGTAAAGTTGTACACCCCTGCAGGGTAAAAATATTTTCGAAAAGCCGTGTCCATGGTTATGGACGACTTGGAGACCAGATTCTAAGATCATAGAGAACTTTAACCTAATCGTAAAACTTGGCAGATCAATGTGTGTTTAAGGATGCTTCCTCATGGGTATGAGGGGGTGATCCTAGGTAGGTTCGGCTGATGATGATTCAGTGGATATCAAAAGATGATCAAAGCTAGTGATATCGCTCTCTTATCCCCTTTTAAAATATTCTGATTAGTCGAGTTTCTTTTCCCTCTTGTTTTATAAACAAAGATGACTTTATGCAAAATAACTCCACCAGCCATAAGTCTTGCGGAGTACACCCTATACTCACCCTTGCTTCATTGATACTTTTGCAGCAGAGTAAGTGTTACCATAGAAGATGAGTTCTTCACGGCATCAACATCGACGAGTAGTTTGGAGTTCCTAGTCGGCAGTTTGGGATATATGGATTGGACGTCATCGTTATGCTTCATGCCTCTTAGGACATTTGTTAAGTTTGATATACTTAATAGCATAATTTGCCTTCCATTGTTTGATGTTTGTGGTTAGTGACCTCTGCTTGTAATATTTTGGTTCTCTGCTCAGTTATGTGCTTGATGTAATAATTTTTCTGTCGTAGGGTCACTGTTGTGTTATCGATTCCTTCTCTGTACGCTTTCGAGATTTAGGTTAGGCTGATGTTCAGACGAAGGTCTGGGATTTGTCTATCCCTAATCCCGGGGGTGTCACAGGTTTTGGTATCAGAGCAGTACCGACTGTAGGAAACCTTTCTGTTGGTTGATGTTGAGTCTAGTACGTGCAAAAACTATTTTCAAAGATGAAAGTTATGTGCGAAAACTCTGGTATGCTTCTTTTATTCCTTATCCAGTTTCACTCTAACTCTGGGTTCATCTTATCTTGCGTTGACTTTGAAAAGTTTTGCTATCTCGTCTCGTCTTTCAAAGTTTAGGTGCCTTCTCAGGTATGTCGATTCTCAACCATTTGACTAGTGTTAAGTTCTCTAGAGTCTGGTGTGTTTTCTTTGTTTCCCTTTGTTCTGTTTCTTCTGAGAGATTCCTTTCTATCATGATCGCTCTATCTTTATGGACCCACAATATTATATTGTAGGATCCATAAAGTTCTGTTCTAGGCTTCGAGGTCTCCTTTCGCCTCATGTGCCTTCTTTTCATTTGTTTGGGTACTTCCGAAGTTGTTTCTTCTCTTGGAAGTTACCTCGTGATTACTACCTTGTAGTGTACGCTTTGTCACTCAAGTAGTAGTTACTTCTTTCTTTGGGTTTTAACCCTCGGACTTGAACATATGATCCCCGATTGTGCCGGATTCTAGTGTTGTGAATCTTGTATATGAAGCTGACCTTTAAACCAAGGTCCATTCCCTTGACCCCTGTCGTTAATGTTCACACCTTACTTCAGGATGGCTAGTACCTTCTAGTATAGCCTTCAAGCTTGTGGATATTGTCGCTATTGAATTGTGACAAATTAAGGACTTCCCCTACCACATGCTATGGCAGATGTTCTTTGATGGAACCAAATGGATCACGATAACAGTGCTCCTCATGAGTCCTGCATCTATATTCATGACTCTGCCACACCTTCCCTTTTCTGCATCGATCTTCGGAAGAATGTTGACTTATGTATCAACATCTCAGGATTCTATCGTGAGCATGTTCCTCTTCTCTTGTTGTTTTCTGACCTTTGTCTACCAGTTGGTAGCCAAGTAGTAAATGTGCACTGGTGTCTTCCGATGCAAGATACTCTTGTGGTCCGTCATGACAAACCATTTCGGGATGCCAGGAGAAACAAACTCCAGTACCTCGTCATTTCGAAGACCAGGTCAAAGTGCTATAATCCACAGATCAAAGAAGCATTGATTAGCTTTTGTCTGTTCTACCTTAAAGTGTCATACTCTTTTATACTAAGAGGTCGTGCTGAGTTTCAGGACCCCTTAATGAAGTGATGCTTTTACACATATTTACCCATCCTTCCTCGAGCTTTCGCGCTCGTGAGTGATGCGCGTGTGTAATAATGTGGCCATCTGAGATTCTTAGCAATTATTATTGCTTTGAACTTCAAGGACTGAGACTGTATCTTCTTGCCTTACCAAGAAAGTTTTCCTTTCGAACTAAGTGATATATCGGTGGTTCGTGATATTCTGTATGTCTACTAAAAGTATCGTCATGTTTCCACATGACCGTGTTGTCAAGTTCTTGAGCAAGCAAGTTCTTTGAACTGCTCCTTTCTCCAAGGATCCGTACTAGATACCCCGGAACTAGTTGGTTGATCTTAAACAACAACTTGGAGAGTTGTAAGACAAAAGTTCTATTCAACTTTGTTCCTTTTCAAAGGAATGTCTAGTTCTGTTCATACTGAAGCAATATAGTATGTCCTTCGTGGATATGTTATATTTCCTTCATTTGATTTGAGTTTGGGATATCGTCAAATCAAACTCAGTTCCAAGGACTATCTTGATGGTATTTCTACTCGTGATGTTTCACTGGAGTACATCCTCATGTCTTCGGTCTGACCAATAATTATGCTTTGTTTAGGCAACATATGAGTCCATCTTAATGGAGTGTCTCGATAAGTTTGTTATTGAGCTCCTCGATGACATCCTTATTTTCTCCTTGTTATATGAGATTCATATGGAACATTTGGCATTAATATTGGAAAACTTTTGAGAACCATCTTCGTGCTATCTTGAAGTATGTGTTCTGGATGTTAGAAGTAGAAAGATGTCGTCGTGGATTCAAGAAGAGTTATCTTTGTTTCCTCGGGAATCATTCCAAGTTAGTCAAGCCTGTGCGAGGTATTCTTGATATGGTAGGCTGATACCTTCACATCTTGAGAAGACCCTCCAAGCACACCAAGCCACTGATTGATTTGTTCACGGAAGATAAGAAGTCCACCAAAACTTTGAAATCCTCCTAAATGTTTCCTAAACAAGGATTCCGTTGTGTTTCGTTGCAAACAATTCATGTAGGTGCAACTATCTTTTGATAACTTGCTAATACATGTGTTCCGCAATCTAGCTCATCTTTTGGAGCTTGACATTGAAGTCCATGTCTTGAGAATCTAGTGACTCTACCTCCGTGGTAAATGTTGCACACTTTCTATTTGGTAAAAGTTGAATCTCAAGCAGCAATGATGGTTGGTGCTCCCCAAGGTTTTGAGGTAGGTTCCTTTGGAAATCTGGCAGGATTAATGTAGTGGTTGACACAATTAGCCGGAAGACCTATTGTCACATTATCTTGAATCAGCAGTAACAACCACTCTGCATGAGGCTTCTTCTATGACATAATATAGGAGATGTGCTTATGGTTTCCTTTGCATCCGAAGTCCGACCTTTACTTAGTGTCTGCTTTCTCAAACATCAAGGAGAACATTTAAAGAAGAGTTGCTAAATGTCTCTCGGTCGATCCTCTAGACCCTTTTATGATGGCAAGCATCTTGTTATGCCAAGTACTTGGAGTCTAAGAATGGAGTTTCTTTCTTCTCGTGTCATCAAGAATCTTATCAACTATTCATCTAGTGGTGTAAAGTGATATCAAGATCATTAGCAAGGATTTTGATAGTCCTGGATAAATAAAGAGTTCCTTCCCGCTTTCTTAAACATGTTTGAAGAGCGGCCATGATTTTGGTAATCAATAGTTTCTCTTGTTACATGTTCCTTGTGGCTCTTACGAGTCCTCTCCACCAAAACACCTTTCTGTCTTGGCGTTCTGTTGAATGAAAGAGTGACCCTTCTGTGTCAAAAATAGTTCAACAAGTTTTTTTGTTGGTATCTATATTTTCCACCTGTAAATCTCTATTAATCTATTTAGTAGAGGTTTATCTCTTGAAGTCTGTGTTCCTTATCTACTTTGTTGGAAGTCTTCTTCCCTCAGAAGTTAAAACTCTTATGTAATTTCCCTGGTCTCAATCCTTATGAAGATCAGCTAAGCGTCAACTTGAAACCATCTCTTTTTGTTTCCTCTGCTATCTTGAAGTGTTTCATGTTTGTTGGCTTTAGAAATGTTCGCGAAGCATCTATCCAAGAGTTAACCATGAGATACTCAGTTTGTGGTTCTTTGTCATTCCCTCTCTTCCTTAGTGTGAGTAGCCACCTCAAAGATTATGAAGCGCTTCGTCCATTCGTCATGGTGGCATGTATCAACCTCTTTGAGAAGACCGTCGAAGTTTAGTGTAACCCTGTTCCTTCTATCTTTCTACCTAGGAATCTCGGGTCGAGATTCTTTTAATGGGGATAGAATTATAACAACCCTAGTTTTACTAAATAGACACTAGGGTTTGAATTAGCATTCATGAGCATCATCATTAAAAATGCATACAACAAATATATTCTCAAAACCCTAAACCCTAGCTTCCCCTCTCTATTTGAAACACATTCAAATGGTTTTGAAATTTTGAAAGTTACAAAACTATGGAGCCCAATCTGAATAAAAGGGACCCCCTCAATATTTTCTACAGTTTTATAAAGCCTCTTGTAATTTAGAATGATTCAAAACAGGTTTTAAATCCAAATACAAAGGGAATAAAAGAAAACAGAAATAACAAAATGATTCAGTAGAAAAAAATAGCAGCAGCAGCTAATCTGGGCCGAGCCCAACTCTTTCTCTCCTCTCCCCATCACCCAGCGCACACCCCCGCAGCCGAGCTGCAGCCCACGTGCGGCCCAGCGTCGGCCCGTACCGCTTCGTTCCTGTTCCTGTCGTCTTCCTCGTCATTGGCAACCTGCTGCGTGCCCGCGCCGCCGCCGTTGATCTCCGTCGCTCGCTCCCCGCCGTCCACCGAGCTCCAGGAGGTGGATAAGAAGCCCCGCAATCCCTTGCCCCATACTTATACCCTCCCGCGACCTCCCTCTCTCATTTCCCTTGCGGAACTAAAACCCTATCCCGGACCTCGACGGTGCCTCACCATCTCTGGTCGCCCTAAGCCCCTCCGACGATCTCTGGAGCTCCGGCTCGTAGCCCTGTTTCTTCTGGTCGAAGCACGCAAGCCCGGGAGCTCCCTGCTCGCCGGAATCGAGCCTTCTTCCCCGAGCCCGACGTCGCTCACCGTCGCCATTGCCGGCGCTCCAGGCCTCGCTTGCCTTCCCCGACCCCTCCATCGAGTCCACAGTGAGCTGGTGGCCCCCTAGGACCTTTCCCTCGACCCCCTCTCGCTCTGTAGCCATAGCTCTCTGTTGACCCGTGAATGATATGTCGGAAACGTATCTATAATTTTTGATGCTCCATGCTTGTTTAGTATATACTTTGCTTTACTTGTCTACACTTTGAGGTGCTTTTTACATGTTTTCTGGTACTAACTTATTAACAAGTTGCAACAATGCCAGATGCCTGTTTTCTTCTGTTTTTGGTTTCAGAAAAGTTAGTAAAGAAATATTCTCGGAATTGGACGGGACAAACGTTAAAGTCAATTACTTTCCGTGGGGAACAAGAAGTCTAGAGGAGAGACGAGGAGGTGTGCCAGGGAGGCTAAACCCCCTAGGCGCGGGTGGGCCCTACCCTGCGCCTGGGTAGGGTTTGCCCCCTCTGGCCGCCGCCTCGGTCTCCCCCTTCGCCTATAAGAAGCCCCCGATGCAGAAACCCTGAGTACCCGATCAATAATCCACAAAACCGTCTGTAGCTGTCGCCACCATCGTCCCTAGATCAGGGGGATCTGAAGTTCTTTCTGGCACCCTGCTAGAGGGGAGATCATCCCGGAGGCCTTCTCTCCGGTATGATGCGTGAGTAGTTCCACCTTGGACTATGGGTCCATGTAGTAGCTAGATGGTTGTATCTCCTCCTTTGTGCTTTCATGTATAGATCTTGTGAGATCCGTTCATGATCAAGATCTAATCTATTTGTAATCATGCATGTTGTATTTGCGAGGATCCGATGGATATTGAGATTATTATGTTGGTTTGATTAATGGTTTTGCCTTTATGATTCTATCATGTCTATGTTGTTTGTGATCTTGCATGCTCTCCGTTGCTAGTGATTATCTTGGCCAAGTAGTTTCTAGTGACTCCAAGAGGGGGTATTTGTGCTCGATAGTGGGTTCATGCCTCTAGTTTACAAGGGAAGTGACAATAATCTCTTCGGTTGTAGATGTGCTATTGCTACTAGGGAGAAAACAACGATCTCTTGTTCATGGAACATGTGGACTGTTTACCTTACACACTTTGCTTAAAGCAGTTGTCTGTTGCTTGCAACTTAATACTGGAGGGGGTTCGGATGATAACCTGAAGGTGGAATTCTAGTCATAGATGCAGTTGGATGGCGGTTTATGTATCTTGTTGTATTTCCCAATCAACCTCATAGGATCTTTCTGACTAGTAATTGCATTGTTATGCCTTGCTCAGTTCTTGTCAATTGCCCTGCTGTAATTTTTTTACCCTTCATGCCATGTTTTTTATCTAAGGAGAGCACCTCTAGTGAACTATGGACCCCGGTCCAATCTTTTCCATTGATACATCTTCCACTGTTACTTGTTTACTTGCTGCAAACCACCATTACCTTCCACACCATACGTTTAATCCTTTGTTACAGCAAACCGGTGAGCTTGACAACCTCATTGATTCGTTGGGGCAAAGTCTTGAGTTTGTGTTGTGCATTGCTTGCAACACCTGTGTGACGTTTCCTTCCTCCTTCTGGTTCGATAACCTCGGTCTCAACTGCGGAAAACTTGTTGTTGTGCTCTTCACACCTTGCGCTTTGGGTTACCAACGAAGTGCCACGTAGAGCACCATCAAAGTCTTTCTGGCACCATTTCCGGGGAGGCTAAGGACGTCTTCACAAGGGGAGTTCTTGACTTCCTTTTTCTTTACTTTGTTTTTAGTTTGGTTTGTTTATTTTTCTTGGTTTTGTTTTCCTATTTCCAAAAAACCCAAAAAAATTAGTCTAGTTTGGTTTGCTTTCTTTATTAAAAAACACACAAAAAAAGTTCCTGCTCCAGCTGCTGCTGCTGTTTTTTTTGGCTTGCCCACCTTTGCCAAAATGAATCTGCTGAGAACACCAAGTTGTGTGACTTCACTAGCACAAACAATAATGATTTCCTTAGCACACCTATTGCTCCACCTGCTCCTGATGCTACCTTTTATGAAATTAAGCCTGATTTGTTGAATCTTGTGATGAGAGAGCAATTTTCTGGTGCTAGTTCTGATGATCTTGCTGCCCATCCCAATAGCTTTGTTGAACTCTGTGAAATGCAAAAGTATAAGGATATAGATGGAGATATTATTAAGCTCAAGCTTTTTCCTTTCTCCTTGAGAGGAAAAGCTAAAGAATGGTTGCTTTCTTTGCCTAAAAATAGTATTGATTCTTGGACTAAGTGCAAAGATGCTTTTATTGGAAAATACTATCGTCCTGCTAAGATTATTTCTATGAGAAGTGACATTATAAAATTTAAACAACTTGATAATGAACATGTTGCTCAAGCTTGGGAAATAATGAAAATTTTTGTTAAGAATTTTCCCACTCATGGACTCACTGCTTGGATGATTATCCAAACTTTTTATGCAGGTTTGAACTACTCCTCAAGGAACCTGCTGGATTCAGCTGCTGGAGGTACTTTCATGGGCCTCACCTTGGGTGTTGCAACAAGACTCCTTGACAATATGATGCTTAACTATTCTGAATGGCATGTTGAGAGAGCTCCACATGGTAAGAAGGTAAATTATGTTGAGGAAACTTCCTCTTTGAGTGAAAATATTGATGTTATTATGGCTATGCTTGTTAATGGGAAAGCTCCTATAGATCCTAATAGTATTCCTTTAGCCTCTTTGGTTGCTCAAGAAGAGCAAGTTGATGTGAACTTCATTAGAAATAATAATTTCAACAATAATGCCTATAGAAATAATTTTGGTAACAACTATAAGCCTTTTCCTCCTAATAATGGCAACTCCTATGGAAGCTATTACAATAATGCTAGAAGTACCCCCTCTGAACTTGAAGTAATGCTCAAGGACTTTATTAGTAAACAAACCACTTTCAGTAAGACTATAGAGGAAAAGCTTTTAACTGATGAGAAAAATATATCCTCTTTGTCTAAAACTCAGTCCTCTTTGATTAATAAAATGGCTGCTGAACCTGAAAACACCTTTGCTACTGCTCATGCCATACAAGTTACTATTCATGAAAATGTTAGGCTGTTAGCTCAACTTCATGCTCAGTGGGAAAGGGAAGCTGAAATTGATAGAAATAATAGTGTGTGCACCATTACCACTAAACCACCAGTACTCCCTATTCCTACTCCTACTATGCCTAAGCCTATTGATACTACTACTAGTGATGCTAAGTTTGATTTTGATATTGATGGTTGCAATATTTCTGAAGTGATTATGTTCTTGCAAAAGCTTGCTAGATGTACTGATGCTAGTGATATGCATGTTGCCTTTACCAAACACATTACATATGCTCTTGTTAAGATTAAGGAAGAGAAGCTAAAAACACGAAGCTTCTATTCCTAGGAAAGTAGAAGATAGTTGGGAACCCATTATTAATATGCAAGTGAATGACTTTGATCTCAAAGCTTCACGTGATCTTGGTTCTAGTATCTCTATTATGCCTAGGAAGATTTATGAAATGCTTGATTTGCCACCACTAGAAGATTGTTATTTGGATGTCCCACTCAATGATAATGCTAAGAAGAAACTCATGGGGAGTATTAATGATTTTCTCATCATGGTTAATAATGCTTATGTCCTTATGGATTTCTATGTTTTGGATGTTGAGTACAATGCTTCTTGCCCTATTACTTTGGGAAGACCTTTTCTTAGAACAGTTGGTGCCATCATTGATATGAAAGAAGGAACCATTAAATATAAATTTCCATTCAAGAAAGGTATTCAACACTTCGCTATGATGAGAGAGAAGTTGCTTTTTGCTCCTCCTTTGAAAGCAAGGTTTGATGTTAATGCTTCTTCATTTGAAAATACTTGAGTCTTCTTGATTCTTGTGCCTAACTTAAAGGCGTTAAAGAAAAGTAATTGTTGGGAGATAACCCAAGAGTTTCCTTGAGTCTTGAAAGTTATTACTTCAGTAATGACCTCTACTTATCCTTTTTGTTTGCTTTTTGCGCCAAGAATGACCTCTAATGAGAGGGAAGTAAGATTTGGGGAGTTGCTGTCCCGAAACAGATTTCTGTCCTCCACAAAAAAAATTTGTGAGGAGGCTCTGTAACTCGGATTGAGGTCACAATTTATGAATAAATCCCCTAGTATGTTAGATAACTTTAGTTAGTTCAACACTTTTTGATTTGAGCAACAGAAGATGTTCTAAAAAATCGGTTTCTACCTGCTGGTCTGTTTTGACAGATTTCTGCCATTATTTGCATTTGCTTCTTATTGATTCCTTTTTGAGTTCTCTTCAGGTAAATTGAGATTTTTGAAGGAGTTACTACAGTATGTTGTGTTTTTAGTGAAAAGTCTTGCTGTTCCAAAGCTTTGCCAGTGGTCTAATATCTTTTGAATAAACTAATGTTGCTAATGAAGATTGTGTGAAGTTTTGTATGAAGGAAAAATTTCAGGTGTAAAGAGAGAGTGATGCAATGAGATGAAGAATGGACAAAAGCTTAAGATTGGGGATGCCACCATGGTGTCACCCCAAGAAATATCCAAGAGGTACAAGCGTCAAAGCTTGGGGATGCCCAAGTCACCCCGTTCTTCATCAATAAAAAGCTCAGGTCTGTCTAGACACTTCACTTTTATTGTTTCATGCACAGTTGTGTTGTTCTTGGAGCGTATTAGTTTTCGTTTGCTTTGCTTAGGTTGTTTAGTTTGCTTGAATAAAGTAAGTTTAGACCTCCATTCTCGCTGTGTTGTTTTGCAAATAAGTTTGCTTGGTGTTGGAAAGGAGTAGTAAGTTCTTGCTTGAAGTGCAAGAGGAGCTTGCATTGACTGTGACTTAGAATTTAGCATGATATGCTATGTGTTGTTTTAGCATTATGCTTAGTGATTATTGCTGTAGCATGTCTTGTTCCAAACAATTGGGATTGCTTAGTGTGCCTTGAAAAAATTATGCGTTGTTTTAGCATGCAAAAGCATAGTATTGTGGTATTCTCCTTTGATGTTTTTGTAAGGTTCCCAACCTTTAATAAGGTAGAGATCCCTGTGTTTACAATGCTAGTACCTGGATTAATAGCTAGCATCCACAGTTAAGATGTAATATCAAGATACAAAGGTCATAACACAACTTTATAACCAGGAATAAAATAAATTATTACATCTTACATAGCTCATTTGGCTATCTCATTACAATGCAGCAGAATATAACAATAGCATGGGGTCCTTCATCTTCAAAGTGCCACAGGCAATCATGTTGGTTGTAGACTTGTAATCCTATTCAACACACTTCACTAACATCAAACAAACCTGCAACATAATAAGTTGCAGCCACAAGGGTCAATACATTTGAATTGTATTGGCAAGTTTCACTACTATGTAGAAATAAGTGGATCCTATCATTACATGCATATTTGGCTAAGTAGGGTTTAGGCTCATTTGCAGAAAGCAATATAGTTTTGTCCTATCTTTTCAAAATAGTTCTGATCTTTTGAAAATCTTTCTTAACTCCTTGGAAAACTCCAAGTGCTTCTAATCCCTTGTTGTCACCATCAAGTTTTACTTTGAGAAATTGGAATGTCGAGATCTTCCATAGCTTCAGGCCTTAGTTGCTCAGAGTTGTCCGTAACCGGGGACACGGCTAAGTACTTAGAATTTTGATCTTCTGCAGAAGTTGTACACTTTACCCACATGACACAATCTCGTCTTGATGCCACTAGTGGCCGCTGGATAAGTACTCACCCAATGGAGTACCGGCAGATCGAGAATGTGACAAAGTCTTTCCATAGAAGTCCTCCCATGTGGCATCCCGCAAAACCACTACTAGAAAATCGCGTTGTTTTTGTGCATTGCATCATCATGACTGCATGCTCATGTCATCATGCCACGTTGCATTTGAGCATCGTCATCATCTTGCATTTGCTTGCCTGAAACTATTTGCGGAAAAACCTGTTTGTGTTTTCTAAACGCCCCGTCTTTATTCAAACGCAAAACCCGGGTCTCCGGATTATTTTGTTTTGTCTGCTATCGGTTTGCAAACGGTCCGTTTAAAACAAATAAAATATTAAATTGTTTTAATGGGGGAAGTTGAACGGGCCGATTCGACCCGAACGACCACCCCCAGAAATTTAAAAAATCGGTCCAGCTTAGACCCCACCCCAAGTCTTTTCTTACCCCAGTCCTATCTACCCATACCCCCTCCACCTCACCCCAGCCAATGGCCTCTCGCCACCTCACCTCTCCTTCCTCCCCCAACCAATCACCCTCTGCCACATCACCCCCCCAACTCCCTCCTCTCTCCACCCAGCCCTTGGACCCGGTCCACCCCCTAGCCCACCTGGCCCCCTGGCCGCGGGAACCACCCGACCCCACCTCACCCTGGCCCCACGCGACCCTCTCTCCCCGCTCCAGCTTCTCCTTCCTCTCTCTCAGCCGAGCCCGGCCCCTTCCCTCGGCAGCACCCCGCCTCCAGCCGCCGGCTTCTTCCCCTTCCCACCTCCTGCCCCTCCCCGACCCGAGCCGCGCGCTCTGCCTCTCCTCTTCCCCCTCCGCCCCTCTGCGTCCTCCGCCGCCCCTGGGAGCCCCGCGCTCGCCCCGTCCTCCTCCAACCTCCGGCGACGCCCTGACCCCCGGCCTGCGCGCCTCGCCTCCTCGCTCAGTACCCCGCCACCACCACCGCGACCTCGCCAGCGAGCTCCGCTCGACCCCGCCGCCCCGGTCGCCACCGCCCCGCTCAAGCCTCCGGCTCCGCAGCGCCGCCCTCCGGCGAGCCGCCGACGTCCCCGCCGGCCCCGCCTCGCCCTCACCACCGCTCACCGCCGCTTCTCCACCCGCCTCCACCGCTCCCCTCCGCCGGACCCTCCGCCTCCTCTCCCTCTGCAGCCTCGTCGGCTCCTCCCCATCCTCCGTCGTCCGCCGGCCCAGCTCCGTCCTCGTAAGTCGCCATCTTCCCCAGCGCGGAGTTCCTCGGCGGCCTCCTCTGCAAGATCGGCCTAGGCCGGATACAAGGTCGCCCTTCTGCTCCGGCAGGGTCACGAGGCCTCCTCAAGCCAGCTCCTCTTCTAGCTTTTCGTCGGGCGCCATCCTCCCCGTCGACTCCTGCTAGCCGGCACCGTGCCCCTGTGGCCAGTTGCACGTCGGCCCAAGATCTAGCATCTCCTGCCCCACGCGCTCGTGCATCGCGTTACCCCCTGCAGGTTCTGGCCGGTTCTAGGGAAGCCGACCCAAGCTGGAGTCGCACATGTTCGTCCCTGTTGTCTTGCAGCAGACGCTCTGTGTGTTGTTTAGTATATGGTTTGTCCCGGGTTCTTGCCAAGATCTCTCGAAGGCCGCACACGGATGTGAACCCAAGGCTGGTGATTTAATCAATGCTTGAAGACCAACTCTCGGGAATTCCCAGGCGACGACACACAAGATCTTTGTCACGGAAACCCCGATGCCTGCGACACGGCGATGGTGCCGTCATGAACCCGATGGCCGAAAAGTTGAGACCGATCCCCATGTCCGAAGACCGAACCCTGGCGCGTCAAGTTCTCCTTCCCGGATTCAAGGACGCCGATATCCCGGTACGACAAGAACTCCTTTCCGCATCGACGCCCGAGGACCGGACGCCAAGGTCGCTTACACGGAACGCCAAGTTCTCCACCTTGAACGCCATGACCGTCTACACGGACCCGAAGACCACGGATGCGACAAGATCGACACCGACCAGGGCGATTCCGATGCGCCCCGACACCGACCCAAGTCCTGCTTCCCGGCTGCGCCAAGATCTGCCCTGTTATCCGAGAACGAACCTGCCGCGGCCGAACCCCAGATCCGAACCCTGAGACCGAACCCCGAACCCCGGAGCCAAGATCTGCCGAACCCTAATGTGTGAACCCCTTCCCGAAACCCTATTTTATAATATAATACAACTTGTCGCATATTAATTGTTCATGCATGCATCCTTGTCATGTGGTTTGGGGGCCTTATGCCGAGTCACCTCATAATTAAATATGGGGCCCATATGCGGGCAAATCTAGTCTCATATTGGCCTCATTTAAATTTGTGTAGCGAACCGGTAACTTATCTTGCCTGATATTACAACATTTAATTGCGGGGTAGATAAATAACTTGAACCATCTAATTAATTGTCGGAACCCCGGTTCTGCTTAATATGGCCTAATTGCATCGCATCTTTGCCATGTCATACATCATTCATGCATCATGCCGATCTTCTGCCGTTGAATTAAATATTGCATTCGGTGTTTATTCTAGTGTTTTGCTACTTCGCGGATAAGGTCGTTGAGTTGATGTGAGCTTCGACCCGATCTTCGGCTGAACCTTCAACAATGTTTCCAGGCGAGCATCTCCCCCTTTCTACCTATCTTACTTCTATAGTATTTATTCCCTCCTGTTGATCTATTGCTATCTGTGTTGCGATGCTCTAGTTCTCGTACCCGTGAAATTCCTTGCAGCCTTATATTGCCTTGGACACATCCTATTACCTGTGGTTTGGTATCTAGTTGGACCTGCGTGTCGTAGCCGCTTGCTCAAGTGCTGTTGCGTGTCGTCATGTACCACAGTTGTTGGAGTATGGCCGCATGTTTGATGTTGGAGATGATCATGGCTTTAATTATTGTTCACTTTAATTCCTGTTTAACAACTAAAATGGAAGTAAGTAAGCAGAGGCATCGGTGGGTGATAGATAATATTTGGTTTCCGACCGCCCACTTGTGTCCCGTAGGACCCCGAGTACTTGATACCTGTTCCTTGATTTATCGCGCTATCCACATACGGGGAATTATGGGACCCCCCTTAGCCAGAGCTTGATTCATTCTTATTTCTTGGGGCCACAAACTAGTTTGAGGTTTTATTTACTATCCCGTACTTATGCCATGTTTACTGCTTTATTTAAGATTGTGCGAGGAGCACACTGTACTGTTTAGGTAAGCGGAGTGTTTTCGCGGTATCGACAAGCCCAGTCACATTTTTGGGTTCCCAGTCGTTTACAGCCATTGACGCAAACCTTGAGTCCGTCTCGGAGTCAGCTAGCTTCGTTGCGGGTCTACTCAATGGGGTGGCCCCCTGAAATATTTCTGAATCCTGTGATTGCTTTGTCGTGAAAGCCTCGTTGGGTTTTGATTTGGTTTTTCCGAGGTCGATCGTGTGTGTGTTGCTATTTGTGCACCCCGGCCGGGTTAAAACTTTCTGAAAGCCGTGTCCGCGGTTATGGACGACTTGGAGCACAGTATCTCGATCATAGACAACTATAACTAAAGTAGTGCTATAAATTTGACTTTATAATGACTAGTAATCAGCTTCACTATAATGGAATGGCTAAATAAAACTGCCCACAATTGCTTGTTTGGGTTGTCGTTGGCGACCATTGTACCTGACTAGTAAGTATTGCAACTACAACGGAATGGCTAAATAAAAGTACCAACAACTGCTGGGTTTTGGGGTTATCTCATGCTATTTGTATCTGATTAGTAAGTGTTGCAACTATAACGGAATGGTTAACTAAAATGGCCCACTGCTTGTTTTATCAGGATGACTATCTACACCTGACTAGTAATTGCTGCAACAATAACTGAATAAGTAAAACTGCCAACTGTGTGAGTTCCTCGGTTGACTTCCTCGTTTGGTCTCGAGGGGGAAACACCAGGATGGGTTTGTCTGATGGTAGAAACAGGTTGGTTCCGAATAGGTCTTTCTTATCCCCCTCTGATAGCCGCCAGTTGTATCGAGTCTCTATAGGTTGTTTAGTGCATGCTGCCGCTGCCGCTCAGTCCACCATACCTATGTAGGCGAGGACCGCCGAATTCTAGCCTCGCCGTGTACTGGCCTCAGTACTGACGCTCCTCTTTTTCCTTTGCCCTTTGTCGGCACCCCTTTTGTTTAAGCAGGTTTTGAGATCGACGTCGTTAGCAGGGTTACCCTTCCGGCTTGGCCTGGGCAGGGTTATGGACGCCGTTGGTTATTCTTCAGGGCTCTTAGCCCCATTTGCATCTTGTCCGTAGCTGGACGCTCTATCGTTTTCAAGGTGATTTGGATCTTTGTTCTGTATATCTGTAATCTTGACTCATGGAGTCGTGGTGTATACATATCTGTTCTGTGGGTCCCATCGAGGACTGTTGTGTAATGTTATTACTTCGTTTTCCACCCGCACGAAAGTGCCTGGTGGGCACCTTTGAATCGTTTCTATGCGGGTTTGGCGGGTTTCGCTAAAACTTGCATAGGGTCGTACAGAGTGGTATCAGAGCTCAGCAGTTGCGATACCCCACAAGTCCAGCCTGTAGGATAATCTAGCTAACGGCCGAAGTAGAGTGTCAAAACTATTTTTCAAAATCGGTTGGATAGTTCTGATTAGGTCTGATTTTACTCCTTACCCCTCTGCTGCTCTCCTCTTACCTCTACGTGTTTTGAATCCGCTCTCGTCCCTCTCTTCGAGTCCAGGATTTCTCGTGGTTGGGTTCCGTCGTACCTTCAGGGTTTCGCTTCCCCCTTTCATAACGGTGGTCTACCATCCGGACTTCATGCTATCTGAGTGATCCTTTATCTGTGGTACCCTCCTTTGTTCTTTGTTTGTGCATTCCGGTGTTTTCCGACGCGACGACATCATCTACGCCAGATCCGATGCAGAGTCTGCATCACTCCTTTGTTTCCGAACCTCGTTTGTCGAGATCTTCAGTCTGATTCCGAGAGTTGGTTGCATAATTCGCCTATTCGTGTGCAGAGTAATGATTTGGGTGCGCGATGGACTGATCACCATCCGACTACTCTTATCATTCGCTCTTGTACATCGAATCAGTGGATCCAGCAGTTTTACTCCGTCCACGGAAGTTAGGGGTGGCTTTATTTGTGGATACCTCTACCTTCGACCTTTTGTTCCCGGAGTGTTCTCCCGACAATCACGGACAACGAACCCTTGTTAGTGGTGTCGCGAGGATCTACACGAAGCGCGAAGGATCAGATCGTCGGCCTTCTTCCCGGTACCATGAGGCGGATCTCGAGGGCGAGATCCATTGTTAGTGGTGTCGAATTGTGGCATCCCGCAAAACCACTACTAGAAAATCGCGTTGTTTTTGTGCATTGCATCATCATGACTGCATGCTCATGTCATCATGCCACGTTGCATTTGAGCATCGTCATCATCTTGCATTTGCTTGCCTGGAACTATTTGCGGAAAAACCTGTTTGTGTTTTCTAAACGCCCCGTCTTTATTCAAACGCAAAACCCGGGTCTCCGGATTATTTTGTTTTGTCTGCTATCGGTTTGCAAACGGTCCGTTTAAAACAAATAAAATATTAAATTGTTTTAATGGGGGCAGTCGAACGGGCCGATTCGACCCGAACGACCACCCCCAGAAATTAAAAAAATCGGTCCAGGTTAGACCCCACCCCAAGTCTTTTCTTACCCCAGTCCTATCTACCCATACCCCCTCCACCTCACCCCAGCCAATGGCCTCTCGCCACCTCACCTCTCCTTCCTCCCCCAACCAATCACCCTCTGCCACATCACCCCCCCAACTCCCTCCTCTCTCCACCCAGCCCTTGGACCCGGTCCACCCCCTAGCCCACCTGGCCCCCTGGCCGCGGGACCCACCCGACCCCACCTCACCCTGGCCCCGCGCGACCCTCTCTCCCCGCTCCAGCTTCTCCTTCCTCTCTCTCAGCCGAGCCCGGCCCCTTCCCTCGGCAGCACCCCGCCTCCAGCCGCCGGCTTCTTCCCCTCCCCACCTCCTGCCCCTCCCCGACCCGAGCCGCGCGCTCTGCCTCTCCTCTTCCCCCTCTGCCCCTCTGCGTCCTCCGCCGCCCCTGGGAGCCCCGCGCTCGCCCCGTCCTCCTCCAACCTCTGGCGACGCCCCGACCCCCGGCCTGCGCGCCTCGCCTCCTCGTTCAGTACCCCGCCACCACCACCGCGACCTCGCCAGCGAGCTCCGCTCGACCCCGCCGCCCCGGTCGCCACCGCCCCGCTCAAGCCTCCGGCTCCGCAGCACCGCCCTCCGGCGAGCCGCCGACGTCCCCGCCGGCCCCGCCTCGCCCTCACCACCGCTCACCGCCGCTTCTCCACCCGCCTCCACCGCTCCCCTCCGCCGGACCCTCCGCCTCCTCTCCCTCTGCAGCCTCGTCGGCTCCTCCCCATCCTCCGTCGTCCGCCGGCCCAGCTCCGTCCTCGTAAGTCGCCAGCTTCCCCAGCGCGGAGTTCCTCGGCGGCCTCCTCTGCAAGATCGGCCTAGGCCGGATACAAGGTCGCCCTTCTGCTCCGGCAGGGTCACGGGGCCTCCTCAAGCCAGCTCCTCTTCTAGCTTTTCGTCGGGCGCCATCCTCCCCGTCGACTCCTGCTAGCCGGCACCGTGCCCCTGTGGCCAGTTGCACGTCGGCCCAAGATCCAGCATCTCCTGCCCCACGCGCTCGTGCATCGCGTTACCCCCCTGCAGGTTCTGGCCGGTTCTAGGGAAGCCGACCCAAGCTGGAGTCGCACATGTTCGTCCCTGTTGTCTTGCAGCAGACGCTCTGTGTGTTGTTTAGTATATGGTTTGTCCCGGGTTCTTGCCAAGATCTCTCGAAGGCCGCACACGGATGTGAACCCAAGGCTGGTGATTTAATCAATGCTTGAAGACCAACTCTCGGGAATTCCCAGGCGACGACACACAAGATCTTTGTCACGGAAACCCCGATGCCTGCGACACGGCGATGGTGCCGTCATGAACCCGATGGCCGAAATGTTGAGACCGATCCCCACGTCCGAAGACCGAACCCTGGCGCGTCAAGTTCTCCTTCCCGGATTCAAGGACGCCGATATCCCGGTACGACAAGAACTCCTTTCCGCATCGACGCCCGAGGACCGGACGCCAAGGTCGCTTACACGGAACGCCAAGTTCTCCACCTTGAACGCCATGACCGTCTACACGGACCCGAAGACCACGGATGCGACAAGATCGACACCGACCAGGGCGAGTCCGATGCGCCCCGACACCGACCCAAGTCCTGCTTCCCGGCTGCGCCAAGATCTCCCTGTTATCCGAGAACGAACCTGCCGCGGCCGAACCCCAGATCCGAACCCTGAGACCGAACCCCGAACCCCGGAGCCAAGATCTGCCGAACCCTAATGTGTGAACCCCTTCCCGAAACCCTATTTTATAATATAATACAACTTGTCGCATATTAATTGTTCATGCATGCATCCTTGTCATGTGGTTTGGGGGCCTTATGCCGAGTCACCTCATAATTAAATATGGGGCCCATATGCGGGCAAATCTAGTCTCATATTGGCCTCATTTAAATTTGTGTAGCGAACCGGTAACTTATCTTGCCTGATATTACAACATTTAATTGCGGGGTAGATAAATAACTTGAACCATCTAATTAATTGTCGGAACCCCGGTTCTGCTTAATATGGCCTAATTGCATCGCATCTTTTCCATGTCATACATCATTCATGCATCATGCCGATCTTCTGCCGTTGAATTAAATATTGCATCCGGTGTTTATTCTAGTGTTTTGCTTCTTCGCGGATAAGGCCGTTGAGTTGATGTGAGCTTCGACCCGATCTTCGGCTAAACCTTCAACAATGTTTCCAGGCGAGCATCTCCCCCTTTCTACCTATCTTACTTCTATAGTATTTATTCCCTCCTGTTGATCTATTGCTATCTGTGTTGCGATGCTCTAGTTCTCGTACCCGTGAAATTCCTTGCAGCCTTATATTGCCTTGGACACATCCTATTACTTGTGGTTTGGTATCTAGTTGGACCTGCGTGTCGTAGCCGCTTGCTCAAGTGCTGTTGCGTGTCGTCATGTACCACAGTTGTTGGAGTATGGCCGCATGTTTGATGTTGGAGATGATCATGGCTTTAATTATTGTTCACTTTAATTCCTGTTTAACAACTAAAATGGAAGTAAGTAAGCAGAGGCATCGGTGGGTGATAGATAATATTTGGTTTCCGACCGCCCACTTGTGTCCCGTAGGACCCCGAGTACTTGATACCTGTTCCTTGATTTATCGCGCTATCCACATACGGGGAATTATGGGACCCCCCTTAGCCAGAGCTTGATTCATTCTTATTTCTTGGGGCCACAAACTAGTTTGAGGTTTTATTTACTATCCCGTACTTATGCCATGTTTACTGCTTTATTTAAGATTGTGCGAGGAGCACACTGTACTGTTTAGGTAAGCGGAGTGTTTTCGCGGTATCGACAAGCCCAGTCACATTTTCGGGTTCCCAGTCGTTTACAGCCATTGACGCAAACCTTGAGTCCGTCTCGGAGTCAGCTAGCTTCGTTGCGGGTCTACTCAATGGGGTGGCCCCCTGAAATATTTCTGAATCCTGTGATTGCTTTGTCGTGAAAGCCTCGTTGGGTTTTGATTTGGTTTTTCCGAGGTCGATCGTGTGTGTGTTGCTATTTGTGCACCCCGGCCGGGTTAAAACTTTCTGAAAGCCGTGTCCGCGGTTATGGACGACTTGGAGCACAGTATCTCGATCATAGACAACTATAACTAAAGTAGTGCTATAAATTTGACTTTATAATGACTAGTAATCAGCTTCACTATAATGGAATGGCTAAATAAAACTGCCCACAATTGCTTGTTTGGGTTGTCGTTGGCGACCATTGTACCTGACTAGTAAGTATTGCAACTACAACGGAATGGCTAAATAAAAGTACCAACAACTGCTGGGTTTTGGGGTTATCTCATGCTATTTGTATCTGATTAGTAAGTGTTGCAACTATAACGGAATGGTTAACTAAAATGGCCCACTGCTTGTTTTATCAGGATGACTATCTACACCTGACTAGTAATTGCTGCAACAATAACTGAATAAGTAAAACTGCCAACTGTGTGAGTTCCTCGGTTGACTTCCTCGTTTGGTCTCGAGGGGGAAACACCAGGATGGGTTTGTCTGATGGTAGAAACAGGTTGGTTCTGAATAGGTCTTTCTTATCCCCCTCTGATAGCCGCCAGTTGTATCGAGTCTCTATAGGTTGTTTAGTCTCTATAGGGAGGTGTAACACCCTCAGAATCGACCCTATGCAAGTTTCAGCGATTCCCGCCAAACCCGCATAGAAACGATTCAAAGGTGCCCACCAGGCACTTTCGTGCGGGTGGAAAACGAAGTAATAACATTACACAACAGTCCTTGATGGGACCCACAGAACAGATATATATATACAACACGACCCAAAGAGTCAAGAATACAGATATACAGAACAAAGATCCAAATCACCTTGAAAACGATAGAGCGTCCAGCTACGGACAAGATGCAAATGGGGCTAAGAGCCCTGAAGAATAACCAATGACGTCCATAACCCTGCCCAGGCCAAGCCGGAAGGGTAACCCTGCTAACGACGTCGATCTCAAAACCTGCTTAAACAAATGGGGTGCCGACAAAGGGCAAAGGAAAAAGAGGAGCGTCAGTACCGAGGCCAGTACACGGCGAGGCTAGAATTCGGCGGTCCTCGCCTACATAGGTATGGTGGACTGAAGCGGCAGCGGCAGCATGCACTGAGCAACCTATGGAGACTCGATAAAACTGGCGACTATCAGATAGAGATAAGAAATACCTATTCGGAACCAACCTGATTCTAACACCAAACAAACCCATCCTGGTATTTCCCCCTCGAGACCAACGAGGAAGTCAACCGAGGAACTCACACAGTTGGCAGTTTTATTTATTCAGTTATTGTTGCACCAATTACTAGTCAGGCATAGATAGTCATCCTGATAAAATAAG
Organism: Avena atlantica; assembly: GCA_910589765.1. Taxonomy (NCBI): domain Eukaryota; kingdom Viridiplantae; phylum Streptophyta; class Magnoliopsida; order Poales; family Poaceae; genus Avena; species Avena atlantica. Next base: position 34,863,932 of record OU342739.1, read on the forward strand.
CAGTGGGCACTTTTAGTTAACCATTCCGTTGTAGTTGCAACACTTACTAGTCAGATACAAATAGCATGAGATAACCCAAAACCCAGCAGTTGTTGGTACTTTTTTTAGCCATTCCGTTGTAGTTGCAATACTTACTAGTCAGGTACAATGGTCGCAGCGACAACCCAAACAAGCAATTGTGGGCAGTTTTATTTAGCCATTCCATTATAGTGAAGCTGATTACTAGTCATTATACAGTCAAATTTATAGCACTACTTTAGTTATAGTTGTCTATGATCGAGATACTGTGCTCCAAGTCGTCCATAACCGCGAACACGGCTTTCAGAAAGTTTTACCCTGCAGGGGTGCACAAATAGCAACACACACTCGATCAACCTCGGAAAAACCAAATCAAAAACCAACGAGGCCTTCACGACAAAGCAATCACAGGATTCAGAAATATTTCAGGGGGCCACCCCTTAAAGTAGACCCGCAACGAAGCCGGCCGGCTCCGAGACGGACTCAAGGTTGTGGGGACGGCTGTAAACGACTGGGAACCCAAAAGTGTGGCTGGGCTTGTCGATACCGCGAAATCGTGCCACGATCCTAAACAGTACAGTGTGCTCCTCGCACAATCGTAAATAAAGCGGTAAAGCATGGCATAAGTACAAGATAGTAAATAAAACCTCAAACTAGTTTGTGGCCCCAAGAAATAAGAATGAATCAAGCTCTGGCTTAGGGGGGTCCCATAATCCTCCCGGATGTGGATAGCGCGAATATTCAAGGAACAGGTATCAAGTACTCGGGGTCCTACGGGACACCAGTGAGCGGTCGGAAACCAAATGTTATCTATCACCCACCGGTGCCTCTGCATTTACCTACTTCAATTTTAGTTATTAAACAATAATTGAATCAAACGATAATTAAAGCCATGGTCATCTCCAACATTAAACATGCGGCAAAACTCCAACAACTGTGGTACTGGACGACACGCAACAGCACTTGAGCAAGCGACTACGACGCGCAAGTCCAACTAACTACCAAACAACAGGTAATAGGATGTATCCAAGGCTATATGAGGCTGCAAGGGATATCACGGGTACGAAAACTAGAGCATCGCAACACAGATAGCAATAGATCAACATGAGGGAATAAATACTATAAAAGTAAGATAGGTAGAAAGGGGAAGATGCTCGCCTGAAAACATTGCCGAAGGTTCAACCGAAGAACGGACGACACTCGCATCAACTCAACGGCCTTATCCGCGAAGAAGCAAAACACTAAAATAAACACCGGATGCAATATTTAATACTACGGCAAAAGATCGGGCATGATGCATGTATGATGTATGACATGGCAAGGATGCGATGCAAATGGGCAATATTAAGCGGAACCGGGGTCCCGACATTTATTATTAGGTTCGAGTTATTTGACTACCCCGCAATTTAAATGTTGTAATAACAGGGCAAGATAAGTTACCGGTTCGCTACACAAATTTAAATGAGGCCAATATAAGACTAGATTTGCCCGCATATGGGCCCCATATCTAATTTAGGTGAATCGGCATAAGGCCCCCAAACCACATGACAGTATGCATGCGAGTATGACAATTTAATATGGAACAATTTATATATATGGCATTTATAAAAATAGGGGCTCGGATCAGGGTCACACATTAGGGTTCGACGATCTTGGGGTTCCGGGGTTCGGGGTTCAGTCTCAGGGTTCAGGGTTCGACGGGATCGTTCTCGGACTCCGGGATTTAGGGTCTTCGGATCGGGGAAGTAGGTCTTGTCGCACGAGCGTCAATGCTTCCGGGAAGGAGAACTTGTCGTCCAGGGTTTCGGTGTCCGGGGTGAAGTACTCGGCGTCCTCGAGGGAGTACTTGGCGATTCCGAGGGTCTTGGTGTTCGACGGGGTCGGTCTTCAAAGGTCGGATACAAGATGAAGAGCTTGGCGTTCCGGGAAGAAGGACTTGGTGTGGCGTCGGGTCTCGTCGGGATCAGTCTTCGGGGTCCGGCCATCGGATCCAGGAACGGGCTTCGGAATCCGGGTCTTCGAGTCCATGTTGACGATCTTGTTTCTACGCCTCCGGGAAGGAGAGCTTGGTGGTCTTCACGTTCAAACTTCGCCTCCGGGAACGGGTCTTGGCGTCCCGTGGTGGGGACCTCGGCGTTCCGTGGACTTCGGTTCCGGGTTGGCGTTCGAGCTCCGGGAGAACTTGGTTTCGCATCTGGTGGTCGAGGGTGTCATCGATGCCGGTGTCGATTTGTCGTACCTGAGCCGCAACAATACTAACCCGATTCTTATCCTCATCACATCAGCCATCGCCATGAGTCCTTCATAAGTCGTACATGGTACACACATCGAGCAGGCACAGAGGCATGGCTCGTGCGGGGCCTGACGCGCAGAGGAGAACCAGGGGGAGCGGGGGACGCAGGCTCGGCGAGGCGACGCCGGCGGCCAGCACGCAGGCGGACCGAGCAGCACCGCGGCGGTGGGGCCTGGCCGGAGACGAGGGAGGCGGGCCTGGAGCGGAGGGCAACGGGCTCGGGCGGCAGGGGCTCTGGCGGGAGGCGCTGTCGAGGGGGTCGACAGAGGGGCAGTCGACGACACGGCCGAGGCGGGAGGCTGCGCTACGGCGGATCTCGCAGAGGAAGGCGGGGAGGCGGCTCGGCGGCCAGAGCGGCCGGCGGGTGGAGGGCGAGGGGAGAGGCGGGCCCGACGGCGGCCGGGAACGCGAGGACGGCGGGGAGCTCGGTGGAGGGGCGCCGGCGAGGAGGCCGAGCCCGCTGGACGCTGGCGGCGAGACGGAGACGAGCCGCGGCCAGAGGCGGAGGCGCGCCGGCGGCGGGAGGCGGCCGGTGGCGGAACAGCGACGGGAGGTTGAGGGGCGGCGGCGGCCGGCCGGAGAGAGGAAGAAGGGGGCGGGCGAGGAGCTTGCAGAGGGGAGGCGCGCGCCGAGCGGAGGAGGCGGCCTCGGCGCCTGGGGAAGACGCGGTGAGGGAGAGGGGACGCGAGGGCGGAGGTGGGTCGCGCGGGGCCGGGTGGGCCAGGCGGCGGGTGAGGCTGGTGGTGGGTGAGGGAGGGAGAGAGGCTGCGGGTGTGTGTGTTGGGGTGGGGCCAGGGTGGGCCAGGGGGAAAAGACAGGGCTAGGGCAGTGGGCCAGCAGGGTGGGAGTGGAGTGGTGTGGGGCTGCTGGGTAGGGCAGGGGAGGTGGGCCCAAAGGGAGAGGGGTGGATCAAGGATTGATGATGTGGCGGTGGGTGTGATGAGGTGGAGGGAAGGTGACGTGGCGTGCTGTGGTTGGTGGGTAGACTAGGATTGGGTGGGAATAGGTTTAGGTGGACCGTTTTATTCTGGGGGTGGCCGACTGGGTCCGATCGGCCCGGTTTGGCTGCCCCCACTAAAATAATTAAATATTTTATTTGTTTAAAACAAGGCTTTTGCAAACCGATAGCAGACAAAACAAAATAATCCGGAGACCCGGGTTTTGCGTTTGGAACATAGACGGGGCGTTTAGAAAACAAGAACAAGTTTTTCGCAAATAGTTTTATGCAAGCAAATGCAACATGATGACGATGCTCAAATGCAATGTGGCATGATGACATGAGCATGCGACCATGATGATGCAATGCACAAAAACAACGCGATTTTCTAGTAGTGGTTTTGCGGGATGCCACAATTCGACACCACTAACAATGGATCTCGCCCTCGAGATCCGCCTCATGGTACCGGAAAGAAGGCCGACGATCCGCATCTTCTCGCTTCGTGTAGATCCTCGCGACACCACTAACAAGAAGTCGTTGTCCGTGATCGTCGAGAGAACACTCCGGGAACAAAAGGTCGAAGGTAGAGGTATCCACAAATAAAGCCACCTCTAGCTTCCGTGGACGGAGTAAAATTGCTGGATCCACTGATTCGATGTGCAAGAGCGAATGATAAGAGTAGTCGGATGGTGATCAGTCCATCGCGCACCCAAACCATTACTCGGCACCCGAATAGGCGGATTATGCAACCAACTCTCGGAATTAGACTGAAGATCTCGACAATCGAGGTTCAGAAACAAAGGAGTGATGCAGACTCTGCATCGGATCTGGCGTAGATGACGTCGTCGCGTCGGAAAACACCGGAAGGCACAAACAAGGAACAAAGAATGGTACCACCGTAGACGGATTCCTCAAACAGCATGAATACCGGATGGTAGAACACCGTTATCAAAGGAGGAAGCGAAACCCTGACGGTACGACGGAACCCAGCCACGAGAAATCCTGGACTCGAAGAGAGACGAGAGCGGATTCAAAACACGCAGAGGTGAGAGGAGAGCAGCAGAGGGGTAAGGAGTAAAATCAGACCTAATCAGAACTATCCAACCGATTTTGCAAAAATAGTTTTGACACTCTACTTCGGCCGTTATCTAGGTTATCCTACAGGCTGGACTTGTGGGGTATCGCAACTGCTGGGCTCTGATACCACTCTGTAACACCCTCAGAATCGACCCTATGCAAGTTTCAGCGATTCCCGCCAAACCCGCATAGAAACGATTCAAAGGTGCCCACCAGGCACTTTCGTGCGGGTGGAAAACGAAGTAATAACATTACACAACAGTCCTCGATGGGACCCACAGAACAGATATATATATACAACACGACCCAAAGAGTCAAGAATACAGATATACATAACAAAGATCCAAATCACCTTGAAAACGATAGAGCGTCCAGCTACGGACAAGATGTAAATGGGGCTAAGAGCCCTGAAGAATAACCAATGGCGTCCATAACCCTGCCCAGGCCAAGCCGGAAGGGTAACCCTGCTAACGACGTCGATCTCAAAACCTGCTTAAACAAAAGGGGTGCCGACAAAGGGCAAAGGAAAAAGAGGAGCGTCAGTACTGAGGCCAGTACACGGCGAGGCTAGAATTCGGCGGTCCTCGCCTACATAGGTATGGTGGACTGAAGCGGCAGCGGCAGCATGCACTGAGCAACCTATAGAGACTCGATACAACTGGCTACTATCAGATAGAGATAAGAAAGACCTATTCGGAACCAACCTGATTCTAACAGCAAACAAACCCATCCTGGTATTTCCCCCTCGAGACCAACGAGGAAGTCAACCGAGGAACTCACACAGTTGGCAGTTTTATTTATTCAGTTATTGTTGCACCAATTACTAGTCAGGCATAGATAGTCATCCTGATAAAATAAGCAGTGGGCACTTTTAGTTAACCATTCCGTTGTAGTTGCAACACTTACTAGTCAGATACAAATAGCATGAGATAACCCAAAACCCAGCAGTTGTTGGTACTTTTTTTAGCCATTCCGTTGTAGTTGCAATACTTACTAGTCAGGTACAATGGTCGCAGCGACAACCCAAACAAGCAATTGTGGGCAGTTTTATTTAGCCATTCCATTATAGTGAAGCTGATTACTAGTCATTATACAGTCAAATTTATAGCACTACTTTAGTTATAGTTGTCTATGATCGAGATACTGTGCTCCAAGTCGTCCATAACCGCGGACACGGCTTTCAGAAAGTTTTACCCTGCAGGGGTGCACAAATAGCAACACACACTCGATCAACCTCGGAAAAACCAAATCAAAACCCAACGAGGCCTTCACGACAAAGCAATCACAGGATTCGGAAATATTTCAGGGGGCCACCCCTTAAAGTAGACCCGCAACAAAGCCGGCCGGCTCCGAGACAGACTCAAGGTTGTGGGGACGGATGTAAACGACTGGGAACCCGAAAGTGTGGCTGGGCTTGTCGATACCGCGGAATCGTGCCACGATCCTAAACAGTACAGTGTGATCCTCGCACAATCGTAAATAAAGCGGTAAAGCATGGCATAAGTATAGGATAGTAAATAAAACCTCAAACTAGTTTGTGGCCCCAAGAAATAAGAATGAATCAAGCTCTGGCTTAGGGGGGTCCCATAATCCTCCCGGATGTGGATAGCGCGAATATTCAAGGAACAGGTATCAAGTACTCGGGGTCCTACGGGACACCAGTGAGCGATCGGAAACCAAATGTTATCTATCACCCACCGGTGCCTCTGCATTTACCTACTTCAATTTTAGTTATTAAACAATAATTGAATCAAACGATAATTAAAGCCATGGTCATCTCCAACATTAAACATGCGGCAAAACTCCAACAACTGTGGTACTGGACGACACGCAACAGCACTTGAGCAAGCGAATACGACGCGCAAGTCCAACTAACTACCAAACAACAGGTAATAGGATGTATCCAAGGCTATATGAGGCTGCAAGGGATATCACGGGTACGAAAACTAGAGCATCGCAACACAGATAGCAATAGATCAACAGGAGGGAATAAATACTATAAAAGTAAGATAGGTAGAAAGGGGAAGATGCTCGCCTGAAAACATTGCCGAAGGTTCAACCGAAGAACGGACGACACTCGCATCAACTCAACGGCCTTATCCGCGAAGAAGCAAAACACTAGAATAAACACCGGATGCAATATTTAATACTACGGCAAAAGATCGGGCATGATGCATGTATGATGTATGACATGGCAAGGATGCGATGCAAATGGGCAATATTAAGCGGAACCGGGGTCCCGACATTTAATATTAGGTTCGAGTTATTTGACTACCCCGCAATTTAAATGTTGTAATAACAGGGCAAGATAAGTTACCGGTTCGCTACACAAATTTAAATGAGGCCAATATAAGACTAGATTTGCCCGCATATGGGCCCCATATCTAATTTAGGTGAATCGGCATAAGGCCACCAAACCACATGACAGTATGCATGCGAGTATGACAATTTAATATGCAACAATTTATATATATGGCATTTATAAAAATAGGGGCTCGGATCAGGGTCACACATTAGGGTTCGACGATCTTGGGGTTCCGGGGTTCGGGGTTCAGTCTCAGGGTTCAGGGTTCGACGGGATCGTTCTCGGACTCCGAGATTTAGGGTCTTCGGATCGGGGAAGTAGGTCTTGTCGCACGAGCGTCAATGCTTCCGGGAAGGAGAACTTGTCGTCCAGGGTTTCGGTGTCCGGGGTGAAGTACTCGACGTCCTCGAGGGAGTACTTGGCGATTCCGAGGGTCTTGGTGTTCGACGGGGTCGGTCTTCGAAGGTCGGATACAAGATGAAGATCTTGGCGTTCTGGGAAGAAGGACTTGGTGTGGCGTCGGGTCTCGTCGGGATCAGTCTTCGGGGTCCGGCCATCGGATCCAGGAACGGGCTTCGGAATCCGGGTCTTCGAGTCCATGTTGACGATCTTGTTTCTACGCCTCCGGGAAGGAGAGCTTGGTGGTCTTCACGTTCGAACTTCGCCTCCGGGAACGGGTCTTGGCGTCCCGTGGTGGGGACCTCGGCGTTCCGTGGACTTCGGTTCCGGGTTGGCGTTCGAGCTCCGGGAGAACTTGGTTTCGCATCTGGTGGTCGAGGGTGTCATCGATGCCGGTGTCGATTTGTCGTACCTGAGCCGCAACAATACTAACCCGATGCTTATCCTCATCACATCAGCCATCGCCATGAGTCCTTCATAAGTCGTACATGGTACACACATCGAGCAGGCACAGAGGCATGGCTCGTGCGGGGCCTGACGCGCAGAGGAGAACCAGGGGGAGCGGGGGACGCCGGCGGCCAGCACGCAGGCGGACCGAGCAGCACCATGGCGGTGGGGCCTGGCCGGAGACGAGGGAGGCGGGCCTGGAGCGGAGGGCAACAGGCTCGGGCGGCAGGGGCTCTGGCGGGAGGCGCTGTCGAGGTGGCCGACAGAGGGGCAGTCGGCGACGCGGCCGAGGCGGGAGGCTGCGCTACGGCGGATCTCGCAGAGGAAGGCGGGGAGGCGGCTCGGCGGCCAGAGCGGCCGGCGGGTGGAGGGCGAGGGGAGAGGCGGGCCCGACGGCGGCCGGGAATGCGAGGACGGCGGGGAGCTCGGTGGAGGGGCGCCGGCGAGGAGGCCGAGCCCGCTGGACGCTGGCGGCGAGACGGAGACGAGCCGCGGCCAGAGGCGGAGGCGCGCCGGCGGCGGGAGGCGGCCGGTGGCGGAACAGTGACGGGAGGTTGAGGGGCGGCGGCGGCCGGCCGGAGAGAGGAAGAAGGGGGCGGGCGAGGAGCTTGCAGAGGGGAGGCGCGCGCCGAGCGGAGGAGGCGGCCTCGGCGCCTGGGGAAGACGCGGTGAGGGAGAGGGGACGCGAGGGAGGAGGTGGGTCGCGCGGGGCCGGGTGGGCCAGGTGGCGGGTGAGGTTGGTGGTGGGTGAGGGAGGGAGAGAGGCTGCGGGTGTGTGTGTTGGGGTGGGGCCAGGGTGGGCCAGGGGGAAAAGACAGGTCTAGGGCGGTGGGCCAGCAGGGTGGGAGTGGAGTGGTGTGGGGCTGCTGGGTAGGGCAGGGGAGGTGGGCCCAAAGGGAGAGGGGTGGATCAAGGATTGATGATGTGGCGGTGGGTGTGATGAGGTGGAGGGAAGGTGAGGTGGCGTGCTGTGGTTGGTGGGTAGACTAGGATTGGGTGGGAATAGGTTTAGGTGGACCGTTTTATTCTGGGGGTGGCCGACTGGGTCGGATCGGCCCGGTTTGGCTGCCCCCACTAAAATAATTAAATATTTTATTTGTTTAAAACAGGGCTTTTGCAAACCGATAGCAGACAAAACAAAATAATCCGGAGACCCGGGTTTTGCGTTTGGAACATAGACGGGGCGTTTAGAAAACAAGAACAGGTTTTTCCGCAAATAGTTTTATGCAAGCAAATGCAACATGATGACGATGCTCAAATGCAATGTGGCATGATGACATGAGCATGCGACCATGATGATGCAATGCACAAAAACAACGCGATTTTCTAGTAGTGGTTTTGCGGGATGCCACAATTCGACACCACTAACAATGGATCTCGCCCTCGAGATCCGCCTCATGGTACCGGAAAGAAGGCCGACGATCCGCATCTTCTCGCTTCGTGTAGATCCTCGCGACACCACTAACAAGAGGTCGTTGTCCGTGATCGTCGAGAGAACACTCCGGGAACAAAAGGTCGAAGGTAGAGGTATCCACAAATAAAGCCACCTCTAGCTTCCGTGGACGGAGTAAAATTGCTGGATCCACTGATTCGATGTGCAAGAGCGAATGATAAGAGTAGTCGGATGGTGATCAGTCCATCGCGCACCCAAACCATTACTCGGCATCCGAATAGGCGGATTATGCAACCAACTCTCGGAATTAGACTGAAGATCTTGACAATCGAGGTTCAGAAACAAAGGAGTGATGCAGACTCTGCATCGGATCTGGCGTAGATGATGTCGTCGCGTCGGAAAACACCGGAAGGCACAAACAAGGAACAAAGAATGGTACCACCGTAGACGGATTCCTCAAACAGCATGAATACCGGATGGTAGAACACCGTTATCAAAGGAGGAAGCGAAACCCTGACGGTACGACGGAACCCAGCCACGAGAAATCCTGGACTCGAAGAGAGACGAGATCGGATTCAAAACATGCAGAGGTGAGAGGAGAGCAGCAGAGGGGTAAGGAGTAAAATCAGACCTAATCAGAACTATCCAACCGATTTTGCAAAAATAGTTTTGACACTCTACTTCGGCCGTTATCTAGGTTATCCTACAGGCTGGACTTGTGGGGTATCGCAACTGCTGGGCTCTGATACCACTCTGTAACACCCTCAGAATCGACCCTATGCAAGTTTCAGCGATTCCTGCCAAACCCGCATAGAAACGATTCAAAGGTGCCCACCAGGCACTTTCGTGCGGGTGGAAAACGAAGTAATAACATTACACAACAGTCCTCGATGGGACCCACAGAACAGATATATATATATACAACACGACCCAAAGAGTCAAGAATACAGATATACATAACAAAGATCCAAATCACCTTGAAAACGATAGAGCGTCCAGCTACGGACAAGATGCAAATGGGGCTAAGATCCCTGAAGAATAACCAATGGCGTCCATAACCCTGCCCAGGCCAAGCCGGAAGGGTAACCCTGCTAACGACGTCGATATCAAAACCTGCTTAAACAAAAGGGGTGCCGACAAAGGGCAAAGGAAAAAGAGGAGCGTCAGTACTGAGGCCAGTACACGACGAGGCTAGAATTCGGCGGTCCTCGCCTACATAGGTATGGTGGACTGAAGCGGCAGCGGCAGCATGCACTGAGCAACCTATAGAGACTCGATACAACTGGCTACTATCAGATAGAGATAAGAAAGACCTATTCGGAACCAACCTGATTCTAACACCAAACAAACCCATCCTGGTATTTCCCCCTCGAGACCAACGAGGAAGTCAACCGAGGAACTCACACAGTTGGCAGTTTTATTTATTCAGTTATTGTTGCACCAATTACTAGTCAGGCATAGATAGTCATCCTGATAAAATAAGCAGTGGGCACTTTTAGTTAACCATTCCGTTGTAGTTGCAACACTTACTAGTCAGATACAAATAGCATGAAATAACCCAAAACCCAGCAGTTGTTGGTACTTTTTTTTAGCCATTCCGTTGTAGTTGCAATACTTACTAGTCAGGTACAATGGTCGCAGCGACAACCCAAACAAGCAATCGTGGGCAGTTTTATTTAGCCATTCCATTATAGTGAAGCTGATTACTAGTCATTATACAGTCAAATTTATAGCACTACTTTAGTTATAGTTGTCTATGATCGAGATACTGTGCTCCAAGTCGTCCATAACCGCAGACACGGCTTTCAGAAAGTTTTACCCTGCAGGGGTGCACAAATAGCAACACACACTCGATCAACCTCGGAAAAACCAAATCAAAACCCAACGAGGCCTTCACGACAAAGCAATCACAGGATTCGGAAATATTTCAGGGGGCCACCCCTTAAAGTAGACCCGCAACAAAGCCGGCCGGCTCCGAGACGGACTCAAGGTTGTGGGGACGGCTGTAAACGACTGGGAACCCGAAAGTGTGGCTGGGCTTGTCGATACCGCGGAATCGTGCCACGATCCTAAACAATACAGTGTGCTCCTCGCACAATCGTAAATAAAGCGGTAAAGCATGGCATAAGTACAGGATAGTAAATAAAACCTCAAACTAGTTTGTGGCCCCAAGAAATAAGAATGAATCAAGCTCTGGCTTAGGGGGGTCCCATAATCCTCCCGGATGTGGATAGCGAATATTCAAGGAACAGGTATCAAGTACTCGGGGTCCTACGGGACACCAGTGAGCGATCGGAAACCAAATGTTATCTATCACCCACCGGTGCCTCTGCATTTACCTACTTCAATTTTAGTTATTAAACAATAATTGAATCAAACGATAATTAAAGCCATGGTCATCTCCAACATTAAACATGCGGCAAAACTCCAACAACTGTGGTACTGGACGACACGCAACAGCACTTGAGCAAGCGACTACGACGCGCAAGTCCAACTAACTACCAAACAACAGGTAATAGGATGTATCCAAGGCTATATGAGGCTGCAAGGGATATCACGGGTACGAAAACTAGAGAATCGCAACACAGATAGCAATAGATCAACAGGAGGGAATAAATACTATAAAAGTAAGATAGGTAGAAAGGGGAAGATGCTCGCCTGAAAACATTGCCAAAGGTTCAACCGAAGAATGGACGACACTCGCATCAACTCAACGACCTTATCCGCGAAGAAGCAAACCACTAGAATAAACACCGGATGCAATATTTAATACTACGGCAAAAGATCGGGCATGATGCATGTATGATGTATGACATGGCAAGGATGTGATGCAAATGGGCAATATTAAGCGGAACCGGGGTCCCGACATTTATTATTAGGTTCGAGTTATTTGACTACCCCGCAATTTAAATGTTGTAATAACAGGGCACGATAAGTTACCGGTTCGCTACACAAATTTAAATGAGGCCAATATAAGACTAGATTTGCCCGCATATGGGCCCCATATCTAATTTAGGTGAATCGGCATAAGGTCCCCAAACCACATGACAGTATGCATGCGAGTATGACAATTTAATATGCAACAATTTATATATATGGCATTTATAAAAATAGGGGCTCGGATCAGGGTCACACATTAGGGTTCGACGATCTTGGGGTTCCGGGGTTCGGGGTTCGGTCTCAGGGTTCAGGGTTCGACAAGATCGTTCTCGGACTCCGGGATTTAGGGTCTTCGGATCGGGGAAGTAGGTCTTGTCGCACGAGCGTCAATGCTTCCGGGAAGGAGAATTGTCGTCCAGGGTTTCGGTGTCCGGGGTGAAGTACTCGGCGTCCTCGAGGGAGTACTTGGCGATTCCGAGGGTCTTGGTGTTCGACGGGGTCGGTCTTCGAAGGTCGGATACAAGATGAAGAGCTTGGCGTTCCGGGAAGAAGGACTTGGTGTGGCGTCGGGTCTCGTCGGGATCAGTCTTCGGGGTCCGGCCATCGGATCCAGGAACGGGCTTCGGAATCCGGGTCTTCGAGTCCATGTTGACGATCTTGTTTCTACGCCTCCGGGAAGGAGAGCTTGGTGGTCTTCACGTTCGGTCTTCGCCTCCGGGAACGGGTCTTGGCGTCCCGTGGAGGGGACCTCGGCATTCCGTGGACTTCGGTTCCGGGTTGGCGTTCGAGCTCCGGGAGAACTTGGTTTCGCATCTGGTGGTCGAGGGTGTCATCGATGCCGGTGTCGATTTGTCGTACCTGAGCCGCAACAATACTAACCCGATGCTTATCCTCATCACATCAGCCATCGCCATGAGTCCTTCATAAGTCGTACATGGTACACACACCGAGCAGGCACAGAGGCATGCTCGTGCGGGGCCTGACGCGCAGAGGAGAACCAGGGGGAGCGGGGGACGCAGGCTCGGCGAGGCGACGCCGACGGCCAGCACGCAGGCGGACCGAGCAGCACCGCGGCGGTTGGGTCTGGCCGGAGACGAGGGAGGCGGGCCTGGAGCGGAGGGCAACGGGCTCGGGCGGCAGGGGCTCTAGCGGGAGGCACTGTCGAGGGGGCCGACAGAGGGGCGGTCGGCGACGCGGCCGAGGCGGGAGGCTGCGCTACGGCGGATCTCGCAGAGGAAGGCGGGGAGGCGGCTCGGCGACCAGAGCGGCCGGCGGGTGGAGGGCGAGGGGAGAGGCGGGCCCGACGGCGGCCGGGAACGCGAGGACGGCGGGGATCTCGGTGGAGGGGCGCCGGCGAGGAGGCCGAGCCCGCTGGACGCTGGCGGCGAGACGGAGACGAGCCGCGGCCAGAGGCGGAGGCGCGCCGGCGGCGGGAGGCGGCCGGTGGCGGAACGGCGACAGGAGGTTGAGGGGCGGCGGCGGCGGCCGGAGAGAGGAAGAAGGGGGCGGTCGAGGAGCTTGCAGAGGGGAGGCGCGCGCCGAGCGGAGGAGGCGGCCTCGGCGTCTGGGGAAGACGCGGTGAGGGAGAGGGGACGCGAGGGAGGAGGTGGGTCGCGCGGGGCCGGGTGGGCCAGGCGGCGGGTGAGGCTGGTGGTGGGTGAGGGAGGGAGAGAGGCTGCGGGTGTGTGTGTTGGGGTGGGGCCAGGGTGGGCCAGGGGGAAAAGACAGGGCTGGGGCGGTGGGCCAGCAGGGTGGGAGTGGAGTGGTGTGGGGCTGCTGGGTAGGGCAGGGGAGGTGGGCCCAAAGGGAGAGGGGTGGATCAAGGATTGATGATGTGGCGGTGGGTGTGATGAGGTGGAGGGAAGGTGAGGTGGCGTGCTGTGGTTGGTGGGTAGACTAGGATTGGGTGGGAATAGGTTTAGGTGGACCGTTTTATTCTGGGGGTGGCCGACTGGGTCGGATCGGCCCGGTCTGGCTGCCCCCACTAAAATAATTAAATATTTTATTTGTTTAAAACAGGGCTTTTGCAAACCGATAGCAGACAAAACAAAATAATCCGGAGACCCGGGTTTTGCGTTTGGAACATAGACGGGGCGTTTAGAAAACAAGAACAGGTTTTTCCGCAAATAGTTTTATGCAAGCAAATGCAACATGATGACGATGCTCAAATGCAATGTGGCATGATGACATGAGCATGCGACCATGATGATGCAATGCACAAAAACAACGCGATTTTCTAGTAGTGGTTTTGCGGGATGCCACAATTCGACACCACTAACAATGGATCTCGCCCTCGAGATCCGTCTCATGGTACCGGAAAGAAGGCCGATGATCCGCATCTTCTCGCTTCGTGTAGATCCTCGCGACACCACTAACAAGAGGTCGTTGTCCGTGATCGTCGAGAGAACACTCCGGGAACAAAAGGTCGAAGGTAGAGGTATCCACAAATAAAGCCACCTCTAGCTTCCGTGGACGGAGTAAAATTGCTGGATCCACTGATTCGATGTGCAAGAGCGAATGATAAGAGTAGTCGGATGGTGATCAGTCCATCGCGCACCCAAACCATTACTCGGCACCCGAATAGGCGGATTATGCAACCAACTCTCGGAATTAGACTGAAGATCTCGACAATCGAGGTTCAGAAACAAAGGAGTGATGCAGACTCTGCATCGGATCTGGCGTAGATGACGTCGTCGCGTCGGAAAACACCGGAAGGCACAAACAAGGAACAAAGAATGGTACCACCGTAGACGGATTCCTCAGACAGCATGAATACCGGATGGTAGAACACCGTTATCAAAGGAGGAAGCGAAACCCTGACGGTACGACGGAACCCAGCCACGAGAAATCCTGGACTCGAAGAGAGACGAGAGCGGATTCAAAACACGCAGAGGTGAGAGGAGAGCAGCAGAGGGGTAAGGAGTAAAATCAGACCTAATCAGAACTATCCAACCGATTTTGCAAAAATAGTTTTGACACTCTACTTCGGCCGTTATCTAGGTTATCCTACAGGCTGGACTTGTGGGGTATCGCAACTGCTGGGCTCTGATACCACTCTGTAACACCCTCAGAATCGACCCTATGCAAGTTTCAGCGATTCCCGCCAAACCCGCATAGAAACGATTCAAAGGTGCCCACCAGGCACTTTCGTGCGGGTGGAAAACGAAGTAATAACATTACACAACAGTCCTCGATGGGACCCATAGAACAGATATATATACAACACGACCCAAAGAGTCAAGAATACAGATATACATAACAAAGATCCAAATCACCTTGAAAACGATAGAGCGTCCAGCTACGGACAAGATGCAAATGGGGCTAAGAGCCCTGAAGAATAACCAATGGCGTCCATAACCCTGCCCAGGCCAAGCCGGAAGGGTAACCCTGCTAACGACGTCGATCTCAAAACCTGCTTAAACAAAAGGGGTGCCGACAAAGGGCAAAGGAAAAAGAGGAGCGTCAGTACTGGGGCCAGTACACGACGAGGCTAGAATTCGGCGGTCCTCGCCTACATAGGTATGGTGGACTGAAGCGGCAGCATGCACTGAGCAACCTATAGAGACTCGATACAACTGGCTACTATCAGATAGAGATAAGAAAGACCTATTCGGAACCAACCTGATTCTAACACCAAACAAACCCATCCTGGTATTTCCCCCTCGAGACCAACGAGGAAGTCAACCGAGGAACTCACACAGTTGGCAGTTTTATTTATTCAGTTATTGTTGCACCAATTACTAGTTAGGCATAGATAGTCATCCTGATAAAATAAGCAGTGGGCACTTTTAGTTAACCATTCCGTTGTAGTTGCAACACTTACTAGTCAGATACAAATAGCATGAGATAACCCAAAACCCAGCAGTTGTTGGTACTTTTTTTTAGCCATTCCGTTGTAGTTGCAATACTTACTAGTCAGGTACAATGGTCGCAGCGACAACCCAAACAAGCAATTGTGGGCAGTTTTATTTAGCCATTCCATTATAGTGAAGCTGATTACTAGTCATTATACAGTCAAATTTATAGCACTACTTTAGTTATAGTTGTCTATGATCGAGATACTGTGCTCCAAGTCGTCCATAACCGCGGACACGGCTTTCAGAAAGTTTTACCCTGCAGGGGTGCACAAATAGCAAAACACACTCGATCAACCTCGGAAAAACCAAATCAAAACCCAACGAGGCCTTCACGACAAAGCAATCACAGGATTCAGAAATATTTCAGGGGGCCACCCCTTAAAGTAGACCCGCAACAAAGCCGGCCGGCTCCGAGACGGACTCAAGGTTGTGGGGACGGCTGTAAACGACTGGGAACCCGAAAGTGTGGCTGGGCTTGTCGATACCGCGGAATCGTGCCACGATCCTAAACAGTACAGTGTGCTCCTCGCACAATCGTAAATAAAGCGGTAAAGCATGGCATAAGTACAGGATAGTAAATAAAACCTCAAACTAGTTTGTGGCCCCAAGAAATAAGAATGAATCAAGCTCTGGCTTAGGAGGGTCCCATAATCCTCCCGGATGTGGATAGCGCGAATATTCAAGGAACAGGTATCAAGTACTCGGGGTCCTACGGGACACCAGTGAGTGGTCGGAAACCAAATGTTATCTATCACCCACCGGTGCCTCTGCATTTACCTACTTCAATTTTAGTTATTAAACAATAATTGAATCAAACGATAATTAAAGCAATGGTCATCTCCAACATTAAACATGCGGCAAAACTCCAACAACTGTGGTACTGGACGACACGCAACAGCAGTTGAGCAAACGACTACGACGCGCAAGTCCAACTAACTACCAAACAACAGGTAATAGGATGTATCCAAGGCTATATGAGGCTGCAAGGGATATCACGGGTACGAAAACTAGAGCATCGCAACACAGATAGAAATAGATCAACAGGAGGGAATAAATACTATAAAAGTAAGATAGGTAGAAAGGGGAAGATGCTCGCCTGAAAACATTGCCGAAGGTTCAACCGAAGAATGGACGACACTCGCATCAACTCAACGGCCTTATCCGCGAAGAAGCAAAACACTAGAATAAACACCGGATGCAATATTTAATACTACGGCAAAAGATCGGGCATGATGCATGTATGATGTATGACATGGCAAGGATGTGATGCAAATGGGCAATATTAAGCGGAACCGGGGTCCCGACATTTATTATTAGGTTCGAGTTATTTGACTACCCCGCAATTTAAATGTTGTAATAACAGGGCAAGATAAGTTACCGGTTCGCTACACAAATTTAAATGAGGCCAATATAAGACTAGATTTGCCCGCATATGGGCCCCATATCTAATTTAGGTGAATCGGCATAAGGTCCCCAAACCACATGACAGTATGCATGCGAGTATGACAATTTAATATGCAACAATTTATATATATGGCATTTATAAAAATAGGGGCTCGGATCAGGGTCACACATTAGGGTTCGACGATCTTGGGGTTCCGGGGTTCGGGGTTCGGTCTCAGGGTTCAGGGTTCGACAGGATCGTTCTCGGACTCCGGGATTTAGGGTCTTCGGATCGGGGAAGTAGGTCTTGTCGCACGAGCGTCAATGCTTCCGGGAAGGAGAATTGTCGTCCAGGGTTTCGGTGTCCGGGGTGAAGTACTCGGCGTCCTCGAGGGAGTACTTAGCGATTCCGAGGGTCTTGGTGTTCGACGGGGTCGGTCTTCGAAGGTCGGATACAAGATGAAGAGCTTGGCGTTCCGGGAAGAAGGACTTGGTGTGGCGTCGGGTCTCGTCGGGATCAGTCTTCGGGGTCCGGCCATCGGATCCAGGAACGGGCTTCGGAATCCGGGTCTTCGAGTCCATGTTGACGATCTTGTTTCTACGCCTCCGGGAAGGAGAGCTTGGTGGTCTTCACGTTCGGACTTCGCCTCCGGGAACGGGTCTTGGCGTCCCGTGGAGGGGACGTCGGCGTTCCGTGGACTTCGGTTCCGGGTTGGCGTTCGAGCTCCGGGAGAACTTGGTTTCGCATCTGGTGGTCGAGGGTGTCATCGATGCCGGTGTCGATTTGTCGTACCTGAGCCGCAACAATACTAACCCGATGCTTATCCTCATCACATCAGCCATCGCCATGAGTCCTTCATAAGTCGTACATGGTACACACACCGAGCAGGCACAGAGGCATGCTCGTGCGGGGCCTGACGCGCAGAGGAGAACCAGGGGGAGCGGGGGACGCAGGCTCGGCGAGGCGACGCCGGCGGCCAGCACGCAGGCGGACCGAGCAGCACCGCGGCGGTTGGGCCTGGCCGGAGACGAGGGAGGCGGGCCTGGAGCGGAGGGCAACGGGCTCGGGCGGCAGGGGCTCTGGCGGGAGGCGCTGTCGAGGGGGCCGACAGAGGGGCGGTCGGCGACGCGGCCGAGGCGGGAGGCTGCGCTACGGCGGATCTTGCAGAGGAAGGCGGGGAGGCGGCTCGGCGACCAGAGCGGCCGGCGGGTGGAGGGCGAGGGGAGAGGCGGGCCCGACGGCTGCCGGGAACGCGAGGACGGCGGGGAGCTCGGTGGAGGGGCGCCGGCGAGGAAGCCGAGCCCGCTGGACGCTGGCGGCGAGACGGAGACGAGCCGCGGCCAGAGGCGGAGGCGCGCCGGCGGCGGGAGGCGGCCGGTGGCGGAACGGCGACGGGAGGTTGAGGGGCGGCGGCGGTGGCCGGAGAGAGGAAGAAGGGGGCGGGCGAGGAGCTTGCAGAGGGGAGGCGCGCGCCGAGCGGAGGAGGCGGCCTCGGCGCCTGGGGAAGACGCGGTGAGGGAGAGGGGACGCGAGGGAGGAGGTGGGTCGCGCGGGGCCGGGTGGGCCAGGCGGCGGGTGAGGCTGGTGGTGGGTGAGGGAGGGAGAGAGGCTGCGGGTGTGTGTGTTGGGGTGGGGCCAGGAGGAAAAGACAGGGCTGGGGCGGTGGGCCAGCAGGGTGGGAGTGGAGTGGTGTGGGGCTGCTGGGTAGGGCAGGGGAGGTGGGCCCAAAGGGAGAGGGGTGGATCAAGGATTGATGATGTGGCGGTGGGTGTGATGAGGTGGAGGGAAGGTGAGGTGGCGTGCTGTGGTTGGTGGGTAGACTAGGATTGGGTGGGAATAGGTTTAGGTGGACCATTTTATTCTGGGGGTGGCCGACTGGGTCGGATCGGCCCGGTTTGGCTGCCCCCACTAAAATAATTAAATATTTTATTTGTTTAAAACAGGGCTTTTGCAAACCGATAGCAGACAAAACAAAATAATCCGGAGACCCGGGTTTTGCGTTTGGAACATAGACGGGGCGTTTAGAAAACAAGAACAGGTTTTTCCGCAAATAGTTTTATGCAAGCAAATGCAACATGATGACGATGCTCAAATGCAATGTGGCATGATGACATGAGCATGTGACCATGATGATGCAATGCACAAAAACAACGCGATTTTCTAGTAGTGGTTTTGCGGGATGCCACAGGAGGAGTATCTCACCGTGCTCGCAGTGGTGTGGCAAAGCTCAAGGTGGTCACGGCTGTCCAAGGGGCGCACGGGTACGGCGGTGATTGCTCGTCGGAGTCTGCGGCGGCGCCAGTTGCTTCGGTTCGTCGTCGGGGCGAAGTTTGCGAGCGTGCTAAGACAAACGGAGCACGCTGTTAGTTGCGTACAGGGCTGGGGATCCTAGGAGTATCAACGGGAAGGTTCGGGGCGATCTGTGCTTACGAGGGGAGCTCGCCGGAGCAAAAGGCAGACGACGGTGGTGCTTGGTGTCGAGGTTGCCGACGGTCTGGAGCGGGCGCGGCCAAGCAGTTGGCACTGGGAGATGCGCCAGGTGATGGGCAACAGGCTCACGTGCAGTGGGAGGCGAGGGGCGGCTGGTCGGCGACGGAATTGGCCGGTGAAGGTCGTCGGGTCAGTGGCGTTGCTGACAGAAATCAAGGCAGCCTGGTGGCTCTCGTGGGATGGAAACTGGGGAAAAGAAAGAGGATAGAGGGGAGATTAAGAAGGCACAGATGCGAGGCGAAATTATTAGCGCATTCATACGAATTGAAGCGAGGAAATCAAAGACAGAAACGGCCGGAGAGAAAATGGGGAACGGGTCGCAGTGGAGACGATGATCTGACGACGTGGAGCCGCGTTTACAGCGAGAGAGAGGGAGTGGTTGTGGGGTCCTGTTGTCAGTGGCGAGGTGGGTTATTTTCTGAGTGAAAAACGTTTCACTACGGGGTGGAAAAGATGGGCTGCGAGTGGGCTTGTTGGGCCTGTTGGCTGGGTTGGGTTTGATTCGTTTTTTTTATACTAAACCTTTTTCTTTTTCTGTTTTAAAATTCCTGATTTGATTTTCATTCAAACAATTCAAACTCTAAATCAATTCAAACCACCACCAAACTTTGGGTAAATTTTAATTCTGTTTAACAACATAATCCAAAGTCCAAAATAAAATTATTCTTTTATTCTTTTAGGATCTATTAATAATTAAATAAATAGACCTTACTCTTTATTTCAAATAGGATTTAATTTATTTTAAAACTCTATTTGAAATATAATTAATACCAAAACCCTTTTTAGTAGGTTTTATTTGAAAAACTAAAACACTTGGAATTTTTATTTTAAAAACTTTTAATAAGTTTTAATGTTTATTTGAAAAGAAAAAGCCTTTACTTAAATAAAATTGGATATTAATAAATCCTTATTATTTTATTTAAATAAACCTTTACTCTTTTTAACAAATAGAAATATTTTATTTCATTTGCTTGGCCAAGATTTAATTTGGCTCTTTAAAATAGTCCTCAATTGATATTTCTATCTTTGCTTATAAAAACCATATCTTTTTTATTTAAAGTTCCAAAAATGGTAATTCCAACTATTATAACTTTATTTATTATTTGTTTATCTTTGTAAATCCCTTCAGGATTTTATTTGATCAAAATAGGTTTTGATGTTTCCAATTGGAATCAAAAAGTTTCTTCTCACCCTAAATTTCAACAATTGTTTAATTTGTTTATTTATTTTTCACATATCAAAATTTGGAAAATTTTGGGATGTGACAGGATACCACCCTTAAAAGAAATCTCGTCCCGAGATTTAGGAAGGCTAGGGTTACAAGTTGGCTTCAAGGCAACTAGGATACTACCACCCTTAAAAGAAAGTCTCATAGGGTTACATTGATGGTTCACTTGACTATGGGTTCAACACTTGACATTCAGACAAGGAATCCTTATTTGACTCTTTTGAGTTAACTAGTTCCTGACATCCACTTCTTCTATCTCTTCAAAGTTCCCATCCATGTCAATGTGGTTCACATGTCCTTTCTGGGTCACATTGGAGTCATTTCCATTGGATCTTCTAGCATCCTTTTTCTTTTTCTTCTCAGGACAGTCTAATGCATAGTGTCCAAGTTCCTTACAATTATAGCACTGCATCTGGCTAATGTCTTTCTTCCTGAAAGTGTCATGTTGATTCTGACCAAGGTCATCTCCATTGTAAGTATCATTTCCATTATTATCACTTCCATTGTTGTTGTGGTGATACTGATGTGGTTCAGAATATTCATTGCTCTTTTTGAATGAACGCTTCTTTTGTGATGATCCTGAGTGATGCTTGAGTTTATGCTTCCTCTTTCTGTTCTCAACTTGATTCATCTTGATTTCCAAGATGGTGGCTTTGTCACAGAGTGATTGATAAGTTGGGACATAGGCAACAGCTAGCTGCAGGTTCAACTCATCATTAAGTCCTTCAAGAAATTTCTCCTTTCTCTTAGCATCTGTATCAACTTCATCCGGTGCATAGCGTGCCAGATTGTTGAATTCTTTAATATATTCAGCCACACTGAGGTGACGCTATTTCAGATTGTGGAATTCCTTTTTCTTCAAGTGCATCACTCCATATGAGATGTGAGCTGTACGAAAACCATCCTCAAAAATAGCCCAAGTTACATCTTCAAGGGGAGTGGTGATCTGAAAGTTGTCCCACCATGTTGCTGCTGGTCCTTCAAGCAGAAATGCTGCAAACCTAACTTTTTCTTCGTCTGTGCAGCCAACAGTCACTAAATCCTTATTCACCGAACGTAACCAATCATTGGCTAGAGTTGTTCCGGAGAACCTTGCAGGCCTTAGCTTCAGAAACCTGGTGAGCATATCATGCGCTGGAGGGTTATTCTGATTGTTTTTGTTGTTGTTTTTGTTTTTGTTGTTGTTGTTGTTGTTTTTGTTGTTGTTGTTGTTGTTGTTGTTGTTGTTGTTGTTGTTGTTGTTGTTGTTGTTGTTGTTGTTGTTGTTGTTGTTGTTGTTGTTGTTGTTGTTGTTGTTGTTGTTGTTGTTGTTGTTGTTGTTGTTGTTGTTGTTGTTGTTGTTGTTGTTGTTCTGATTCTGTATGAACGTAGTCATCATCTACATCAGCTGCGTCTGAGCTGTCATCATCTGCTGCATCTCAGGAGTGATGTTGTTATTGTTGTTTTGGTTGGGGTTGGCACGACGGGGAGGCATCTGTTGGTTTGATATTGTTGTTGTTGTTGTTGTTGTTGTTGTTGTTGTTGTTCTGATTCTGTATGAACGTAGTCATCATCTACATCAGATGCGTCTGAGCTGTCATCATCTGCTGCATCTCAGGAGTGATGTTGTTATTGTTGTTGTTGTTGTTGTTGTTGTTGTTGTTGTTGTTGTTGTTGTTGTTGTTGTTGTTGTTGTTGTTGTTGTTGTTGTTGTTGTTGTTGTTGTTGTTGTTGTTGTTGTTGTTGTTGTTGTTGTTGTTGTTGTTCTGATTCTGTATGAACGTAGTCATCATCTACATCAGCTGCGTCTGAGCTGTCATCATCTGCTGCATCTCAGGAGTGATGTTGTTATTGTTGTTTTGGTTGGGGTTGGCACGACGGGGAGGCATCTGTTGGTTTGATAGGTATAAGTAATGATGGATAGATCTAAAGAAGTTCTAACACACAACTCAAAACAACCAAGTTCAATCAAACAATCAATCAATCAACAAGCAACTATCCACTTAACAACTTATGAGCTTAACTCATGAGTTGAAGGAAACAACAAGTTTTCTTGAAATGATTAACTTGGTATGATCATACCTCATAGGTCAATATGATCCATACACTAACATGATATCAATGTTTTGGTAGGCAATCTAATATCTCTTAGTTCTCACTTGTAGTCCTTAGTGAAATCCTTGGTGAAACTAAAATTGAAGTCATGGGTCATGGTGAAGGCTTTATCCTTCAAGTTGAAAAGGGAGAGGTGTAGAATCAAAACCAAAAGGTTGCGGAAAGAGTTTACAAGATTGTTTGTAAATAAGTTTTTGGAACAAATACAACTCCTATTTTTCTAAGGGGTTTTGTCCAATCCTAGGGTTACAATCTTACAGACAACACAGTGCTCTGATACCATCTGTAAGGTTCCCAGCCTTTAATAAGGTAGAGATCCCTGTGTTTACAATGCTAGTCCCTGGATTAATAGCTAGCATCCACAGTTAAGATGTAATATCAAGATACAAAGGTCACAATACAACTTTATAACCAGGAATAAAATAAATTATTACATCTTACATAGCTCATTTGGCTATCTCATTACAATGCAGCAGAATATAACAAAAGCATGGGGTCCTTCATCTTCAAAGTTCCACAGGCAATCATGTTGGTTGTAGATTTGTAATCCTATTCAACACACTTCACTAACATCAAACAAACCTACAACATAATAAGTTGCAGCCACAAGGGTCAATACATTTGAATTGTATTGGCAAGTTTCACTACTATGTAGAAATAAGTGGATCCTATCATTACATGCATATTTGGCTAAGTAGGGTTTAGGCTCATTTGCAGAAAGCAATATAGTTTTGTCCTATCTTTTCAAAATAGTTTTGATCTTTTGAAAATCTTTCTTAACTCCTTGGAAAACTCCAAGTGCTTCTAATCCCTTGTTGTCACCATCAAGTTTTACTTTGAGAAATTGGAATGTCGAGATCTTCCATAGCTTCAGGCCTTAGTTGCTCAGAGTTGTCCGTAACCGGGGACACGGCTAAGTACTTAGAATTTTGATCTTCTGCAGAAGTTGTACACTTTACCCACATGACACAATCTCGTCTTGATGCCACTAGTGGCCGCTGGATAAGTACTCACCCAATGGAGTACCGGCAGATCGAGAATGTGACAAAGTCTTTCCATAGAAGTCCTCCCAATACACAATGCTAGCTTGTCAACCTGGCACCAATGTAGGGATATATTTCCCTTACACAATTCTAGTTAACCTGAAGATGCCAATGCATGGGTTTTCCACTATGTAATTGACTAAGCCAGAGCCCATTTAGCATGTGGCTGTACACGGAAGCCACTGTACGAGAAACATGTTCAATCTCTAAGTCCCTGGGTGGTTTTCTTCTAGTGCACATACAAAAAGATAGCCATATAAACATGGTTCCCTTTGTTGCCACCTTGTCCAATCTTGAGTATCCTTGTCCACCCAGGTGGTTCATTGAGTACTTGTTTTATTATATAAAACATATATCTTTCCAACACTTCATATAATCATATCATGTATCTCATCCCAAATATATAGCAGGTCTAAGCATACTACAACTACAATGTTTTCACTAAGGATGATATAACGGTATCCTATTAGGATTTAGCATAGAATAAAATATAGTAGTCCTTATCATGCATGTTACAAAAATCCACTAAGTGTAATGAAAATAGTAGGACTTAGATGATAGTGTCACTTGCCTTTTTAGTAGAGAATGTTGGTTCACTTCTTGATCTTGCAAATATCACACTCTTCTAACTTCACTACAATTAAATCAAGCAAACACAAATTCAACTAGCATTCAAACCATTTCACCACATAAAATAACAAAAACAAGGTCATGCATGCAAGCATGCAAGACATAGTTTTATTTTGGAAAAGTGGTTTCTATTAGGCTCTAAAAATTTTAAAGCTCAATGTGGTCATTTACAAAAGTGGTCAAATCATTTGCAAAAGGTTTCATCTCATAAACCAAATATTATGATAAGGTGATATTTTATGTAGTTGAAAATATCTTTTAGCAAAGTAATGACTTTATATGGTTCATCAAATATGTTCTTAATCTCAAAACTTGGTGTTTAGGGTCAGAAGGTTTGAATCAAATCATTTCCCAAAGGTTTTACTCAAAAATCATTTCTAAACCATAAACAACATTTTTATTTGACTAGAAATGCTCTAATTCAAATATTTATTCCTTAACCTCACAAAATAAATTTTTAAATCCATAAGTTGGTTCCTAAGGTCAGTAGGTTCACAACAATCCATTTTGCAAAGATTTCATCTTAAAAATATATCTAGAACAATTTTTATATTCAAATTATGCCTACAAAAGTTTCTGCAATTTCAACCAATTTTCCAGAAGCAAAACATTAAACAAAGTGCCTGGTTGCAAATTACTTGTTCTTCTGAATCCATTGATATAAAATTTGCAAAATTTGGACGTGTAGAATTAAAGTTATGAATTTTACAAGTTTGCAAATCCAATAGATCAAATTTCTAATTTAAATCCCGAGTCTGGCCACGTGTCTTGTTCTAATAGGTTGGTACCGCTTAGGTTGGATAAGCCTCTCTGGTGCGTTAGATCTAAATGAAATCGTGTGGCTCTGGTTCGACCTTACCCCTTCATTTAAATCTATTCTCAGCCATACGATATGCATCCTACGGATCACAGCGGCCAGGCCATATCTGGGCAGCGCTAGCGGCGGTGCACGCTCTGGCGGTGAGCTTGCCGACGATTCAGGAAGCGAGGGAGAGGGAGGAGTAGCTCACCTTGCTCGCAGTGGTGTGGCGAAGCTCAAGGTGGTCACGGCTGTCCAAGGGGCGCACGTGTACGGCGGTGATTGCTCGTCGGAGTCTGTGGCGGCGCCAGTTGCTTCGGTTCGTCGTCGGGGCGAAGTTTGCGAGCGCGCTAAGACAAACGAAGAACGCGGTTAGTTGCCTATAGGGCTGGGGATCCTGGGAGTATCAACGGGAAGGTTCGGGGCGGTCTGTGCTTACGAGGGGAGCTCGCCGGAGCAAAAGGCAGACGACGGTGGTGCTTGGTGTCGAGGTTGCCGACGTTCTGGAGCGGGCGCGGCCAAGCAGTTGGCACTGGGAGATGCGCCAGGTGATGGGGAACAGGCTCGCGTGCAGTGGGAGGCGAGGGGCGGCTGGTCGGCGCCGGAATTGGCCGGTGAAGGTCGTCAGGTCAGTGGCGTTGCCACAGAAATCCAGGCAGCCTGGTGGCTCTCGTGGGATGGAAACTGGGGAAAAGAAAGAGGAGAGAGGGGCGATTAAGAAGGCACAGACGCGAGGCGAAATTATTAGCGCATTCAAACGAATTGAAGCGAGGAAATCAAAGACAGAAACGGCCGGAGAGAAAATGGGGAACGGGTCGCGGTGGAGACTATGATCTGACGACGTGGAGCCGCGTTGACAGCGAGAGAGAGGGAGTGGTTGTGGGGTCCTGTTTTCAGCGAGGGGGTGGGTTCTTTTCTGAGTGAAAAACGTTTCACTACGGGGTTGAAAAGATGGGCTGCGAGTGGGCTTGTTGGGCCTGTTGGCTCGGTTGGGTTTGATTCGTTTTTTTATACTAAACCTTTTTATTTTTCTGTTTTGAATATCTTGATTTGATTTTCATTCAAACAATTCAAACTTCAAATCAATTCAAACCACCACCAAACTTTGGGTAAATTTTAATTCTGTTTAACAACATAACCCAAAGTCCAAAATAAAATTATTCTTTTATTCTTTTAGGATCTATTAATAATTAAATAAATAGACCTTACTCTTTATTTCAAATAGGATTTAATTTATTTTAAAACTCTATTTGAAATCTAATTAATACCAAAACCCTTTTCAGTAGGTTTTATTTGAAAAACTAAAACACTTGGAATTTTTATTTTAAAAACTTTTAATAAGTTTTAATGTTTATTTGAAAAGAAAAAGCCTTTACTTAAATAAAATTGGATATTAATAAATCCTTATTATTTTATTTAAATAAACCTTTACTCTTTTTAACAAATAGAAATATTTTATTTCATTTGCTTGGCCAAGATTTAATTTGGCTCTTTAAAATAGTCCTCAATTGATATTTCTATCTTTGCTTATAAAAACCATATCTTTTTTATTTAAAGTTCCAAAAATGGTAATTCCAACAATTATAACTTTATTTATTATTTGTTTATCTTTGTAAATCCCTTCAGGATTTTATTTGATCAAAATAGGTTTTGATGTTTCCAATTGGAATCAAAAAGTTTCTTCTCACCCTAAATTTCAACAATTGTTTAATTTGTTTATTTATTTTTCACATATCAAAATTTGGAAAATTTTGGGATGTGACAGTTTTGCTTGGGTTGACTTGGCACATGCTTACACCATGTTATGACTCTCACAAGTCACCATTAACCTCTATGATCGTTTAGTCCTTGACTTGTAGTACAACTCTTTGCTTTGATTAGTACGCTTTGTTGCATTGCATGCTTATGGCCATTATGCTCTCTTAGTTGGTTGCTCCCAGTCTTTTGCTAGCCTCCACTTGTATGGGTAAGTTGTACTCATGCCTCTAACTCCCAAGAAACCATGTTTTTCCAAAGTTTCCACTATAAACTCCTATGCATGCTGTGTTACACCATTCCAAGTATATTCTTGTTTTCAACTATGTTCCAATTAAAAACAGTTTTGTTATGTGAAAACTTAGTGATTAAAGCCCTCACGAACTTGATGGCACATTGTATTCTTTGCCCCTAATAAACTTGAACCATTGAGACAACTTTGTTGTATATGATTGCATTTATAAGTTGGGATTAGCAGAACCGTGCTGTCACGGGGAACGTTTTCAACATTGCACTTGTACTTTTGTACTCCGTTGATATCATGCTCTTTTGTCTATGGATGTTACCGGTGTGAAATGAAGTGGGAACTTGTAAGTCCATGGAGTTT
The DNA here is from genome assembly GCA_910589765.1 of Avena atlantica. Lineage (NCBI taxonomy): Eukaryota > Viridiplantae > Streptophyta > Magnoliopsida > Poales > Poaceae > Avena > Avena atlantica. The sequence goes on from OU342739.1 coordinate 34,891,568, forward strand.
GTATTCTGTGTTAGAGAAACGCCTGGGCCGCTAGCCTAAGCCATGCCTAATCATGGTGGAAACTTGCAGCATCACCATAGTGAGCTATCTATGAAGCTTCCTCAATAAAAAGCTATGCATATGGTAAATAAAAAGATTGCTAAGATGCTCATTGTCTGCTTGCCTTGTCATTTTGGTTATGGGAAAGCTCCTATACCATGTGCAAGGGGTACCCCGTTGGCGGTTCTCAATGATATGCAAATACTTACAGTGACAAGAACTTGCCTGGGCCCTAAGTTGAGTATCCATGAGGTGTGACCCTCATATTCAAGGGACTTGAGATTGCCAACTTATACTTCGTCAAGCATATACTCCAGCTTTGCCACTTTAACCTTAACCACTTCAAGATGCTTATGATAGGGGTAATGAGGGCTGAAAGCTAACAAGTACCATAATTTTTGGAAGCTCTTTTTGAAACTTTTAATCCCTACTTCCTTTATAAAAAAGGCCTTTCTTCCACCATTATTTGAGTCTCCACCTTATACCTTTAGGCACCATTAAGAGAGCATAGTTGTCATTCTTTGTGCAGTGTTCCAAAGCTTGTTAATTGATGCATATTGTGTTATTACTTGTTCTTGTGCTACTTGTTTCTAGTCACCCTTGTGAACTTTGAAGGTGTCCTATGCATCTATATTGCTACTCTATGAGGGACAAGCTGATTGCCACTATGCTATGTTTTCTGTATGTGAAACAAACAAACGTTTTTCAATGCATGTTATTCATGATATTTGTTTGTAGCTTTTCATGTTGCATGCATATTTACTATGTCCTACTGTTAGAACTCCATTCTTTCATGCACATGTTTAGAGTTCTTTGATCCCAGCTTTCAATGCTTGCAAATGGTTGGATATTTATTGAGGGTGCATGTTCACCACAAAAATTATTCTGTTTATCACTTACCTACTCGAGGACGAGCAGGATTTAAGCTTGGGGATGTTGATACGTCGGAAACATATCTATAATTTTTTATGCTCCATGCTTGTTTAGTATCTACTTTGCTTTGCTTGTCTACACTTTGAGGTGCTTTTTACATGTTTTCTGGTACTAACCTATTAACAAGTTGCAACAGTGCCAGATGCCTATTTTCTGCTGTTTTTGGTTTCAGAAAAGTTAGTAAAGAAATATTCTCGGAATTGGACGGGACAAACGTTGAAGTCAATTAATTTCCATGGGGAACAAGAAGTCCATAGGAGAGACGAGGAGGCGTGCGAGGGAGCTAAACCCCCTAGGTGCGGGTGGGCCCTACCCCGCGCCTGGGTAGGGTTTTCCCCCTCTAGCCGTCGCCTCGGTCTCCCCCTTCGCCTATAAGAAGCCCCCGATGCAGAAACCCTAAGTATCCGATCAATATTCCACGAAACCGTCTGTAGCCGCCGCCACCATCGTCCCTAGATCAGGGGGATCTGAAGTTCTTCCCGGCACCCTGCCGGAGGGGAGATCATCCCGGAGGCCTTCTCTCCGGTATTATGCGTGAGTAGTTCCACCTTGGACTATGGTTCCATGTAGTATCTAGATGGTTGTATCTCCTCCTTTGTGCTTTCATGTATAGATCTTGTGAGCTCCGTTCATGATCAAGATCTAATCTATTTATAATCATGCATGTTGTGTTTGCGGGGATCCGATGGATATTGAGATTATTATATTGGTTTGATTAATGGTTTTGTATTTATGATTCTATCATGTCTGTGTTGTTTGTGATCTTGCATGCTCTCCGTTGCTAGTGGTTATCTTGGCCAAGTTGTTGCTAGTGACTCCAAGAGGGGGTATTTATGCTCGATAGTGGGTTCATGCCTCTAGTTTCCAAGGGAAGTGACAATAATATCTTCGGTTGTAGATGTGCTATTGCTACTAGGGATAAAACAATGGTCTCTTGTTCATGGAACATGTGGACTATTTACCTTACACACTTTGCTTAAAGCAGTTGTCTGTTGCTTGCAACTTAATAATGGAGGGGGTTTGGATGATAACCTAAAGGTGGACTTCTAGTCATAGATGCAGTTGGATGGCGGTCTATGTATCTTGTTGTATTGCCCAATCAACCTCATAGGATCTTTCTGACTAGTTTGCATTGTTATGCCTTGCTCAGTTCCTGTCAATTGCCCTGTTGTAATTTGTTTACCCTTCATGATGTTGTTTATCTAAGGAGATCACCTCTAGTGAATTATGGACCCCGTTCCAATCTTTTCCATTGATACATCTTCCACCGTTACTTGTTTACTTGCTGCAAACCACCATTACCTTCCACACCATACGTTTAATCCTTTGTTACAGCAAATCGGTGAGCTTGACAACCTCACTGATTCATTGGCAAAGTCTTGAGTTTGTGTTGTCCAGGTCTTCGTGTTGCTTGCAACACCTGTGTGACGTTTCCTTCCTCCTTCTGGTTCGATAACGTCGGTCTCAACTAAGGGAAAACTTGTTGTTGTGCTCTTCACACCCTGCGCTTTGGGTTACCAACGAAGTGCCACGTCGAGCACCATCAGTGAGCACCGTGATGGCTCAGTTGATGTGGAGCCTGTTGGGAACCCCAAGAGCAAGGTGTTAAGAAGCACAGCAGCAAGTCTTCCCTCAGTAAGAAACCGAGATTATCGAACCAGTAGGAGGAAGGAAACATCACACAGGTGTTGCAAGCAACGTGGAAACCTGCACAACACAAACTCAAGACTTTGCCCCAACTAACAGTGAGGTTGTCAATATCACCGGTTGCTGTAACAAAGGATTAACTGTATGGTGTGGAAGGTGATGATGGTTCGCATCAAGTAAACAGTAATAGTGGAAGATGTATTAATGATAAAGATTGGACCGGGGTGCATAGTTCACTTGAGGTGCTCTCCTTAGATAAACAACATGGCATGAAGGGTAAACAAATTACAGCAGGGAAATTGACAGGAACTGAGCAAGGCATAACAATGCAATACTAGACAAAAATATCCTATCAGATTCGACTGGGCAATACAACAATATACATAGACCGCCATCCAACTGCATCTATGACTAGAATTCCAGCTTCAGGTTATCATCCGAACCCCCTCCAGTATTAAGTTGCAAGCAACAGACAACTGCTTTAAGCAAAGTGTGTAAGTTAAACAATCCACTTGTTCCATGAACAAGAGACCATTGTTTTCTCCCTAGTGGCAACAGCACATCTACAACCGAAGAGATTTCTATCACTTTCCTTAGAAACTAGAGGCATGAACCCACTATCGAGCATAAATACCCCCTCTTGGAGTCACTAGCAACTACTTGGCGAAGATAGCTACTAACAACGGAGAGCATTCAAGATCACAAACAACACATACATGATAGAATCAATAAGAAAAAACCATTAATCAATCTGACATACTAATCTCAATATCCATCAGATCCCCGCAAACACAACATGCATGATTACAGATAGATTAGATCTTAATCATGAACGGAGCTCACAAGATCTATACATGAAATAACAAGGAGGAGATATAACCATCTAGCTACTACATGGACCCGTAGTCCAAGGTGGAACTACTCACGCTTCATACCGGAGAAGAAGGCCTCCGGGATGATCTCCCCTTCGGCAGGGTGCCGGGAAGAACTTCAGATCACCCCGGTCTAGGGACGATGGTGGCGGTGGCTACAGATGATTTCGTGGAGTTTTGATCGGGTGCCTAGGGTTTCTACATCAGGGGCTTCTTATAGGCGAAGAGGCGAGGCTGGGAGGTGGCCAGGGGGCCACACCCTGCCCAGGCGCAGGCCAGGCTTGGCCGCGCCTAGGGGAGGGGGGGTGGCCGCCCTGTGGCGCCCCTCCGTCTCTCCTCTGGACTTCGTGTTGCCCACGGTAAAATATTGAATTTGCCTTTTTGTCCCGTCCAATTCCAAGAATATTGATTTTCTGCCTTTCTGGAACCAAAAACCGAAGAAAACAGGCAACTGGCACTGTGGCACTTGTTAATTGGTTAGTACCAGAAAACATATAAAAACACCTCAAAGTGTTGACAAAGCAAAGAAAAGTAGATACTAAACAAGCATGGAACATCAAAAATTATAGATACGTTTCCGACATATCACACCGCCGCCGCCCGCTCGTCGCAGACGTTGCTCCGGTGACCAAATCCGGGCGGCGCCGCCTATATCTTGCTCGTTTTGCTCCGCTGGTTGCAGTGCACCTAGTCCCTCTCGCGCGCACGTGCCCAAATCGCCGCCCCGCCACCGTTCTGTGAACCTCGCCGACATGATGTCGCGCTGACGTCATATGGACGTCAGTAGCGAGCGGTCAAGGCAGTCAAACCCCGGTTGGGCCCCACCTTGCGTATGTGGCAGCTGAGGTGGCCAGGGGACCATCATTCAGTCACTGTGGGTAGATTATGCCCGGGTGTAAAATGTCTAAGAAGTTGTTTAATAATTTTAGAAAAGGTTTTAAATAATTCTAGAAATTGTTATAAACTTATAAAATTCATAACTAATTATTTATAAGTTAGAAAAATACAAATAATATATCAAAATGTTCAGAAAAATTAATTCTATCAATTTAAGCTATAATCATGCAGTGTTAATCAACTTTCATGACAAGTTTAATTAGAAGAACAAAGTAACCCCTCGCAGGTGAATCCAGGGTTTCTCTGAATTAGTGTTCAGACCCCTCGGACCCCATTTAAAATGACCAAGCATGTTTAGGGTTTCAATTTCAATAACTTTTAACTTGTCATATCATCATCCTTAATTGAACATTGCATCGATGCCATGTGTTGATTGTTTCCTTTCTTTCCGGTATTTGGTTCTTCTCTCGTAGAATACGATATCGGAATTGAGATCGAGATCGAAGCCCGAGATCAACACCGTCGAAGAAGACCAATACTTGATCAACTATAATCAAGTCAAGTACTAGGTTCCTGAAGCTCTGCTTTATGGATATCAACTGGCAACGGCAAGCGAAGCCCCACACACTATGATATAATCCTATGATTTCAAGCATTTCAATTATTTCCATGTGCATGCGATTCTAAAGTCTTTTATCGATAGATAGAGTAATCCTATCTGATGCATGTTACCTTTAAAGCCTATATTCCCTGATCCACTGCTCCTAGCATAACTAGGGTTTGGGCTTGTGAAGCGTTGCTAGAGCTATTATATCTGTTGTGCTTAGCCATGCTTACCACTGGTCCATCCGGTTGATGAATCAGAGCTATGAATGAACCTAGTTGATAGGATGGCGTGGTATGATCAGAGATGAAAGTTAAACATGCTAAGGCTTGTATGAGAGTCCACAGTGGTTTGTGGTTTTTTCAGTCCCATACTTGCCACTACTAGGACCTAAGTTCTTGCCTATGGTCCAAGATGAGCGTACAGCCACACGAGGGCCTGGAAACCCCCTCGACCAACTAACTTGCCTAGTAGATTTCATGAGTCACATAGTTCGGGCTTTTCATTCGACATATGCATCTTGGTTATTCTCGAAGGAGGTGCAGGAGGTGCATTCATAACAGGTAGGTAAGCGTGGCCGGGAACAAGAGATGCCCGACATCCGTAAGCTTGAACCCTGCGCACATCATTAGGCACCGGCTTCGGGACTCGACCCGTTACGGCGGCATCTCCCTAGTGCGTGACTCATGGTCTCGACGAAAGCAAGGAAAAGGTCATGGTCAACCACTCTCTGTCGTCCTTCCAAGGAAGAGGGCTAATAATATTTGGCATTAAGAATCGGTTGGTACGTGTGGCAAAAGATGATCAAAGCTAGTGATATCACTCTCTTATCCCCTTTTAAAATATTCTGATTAGTCGAGTTTCTTTTCCCTCATGTTTTATAAACAAAGATGACTTTATGCAAAATAACTCCACCAGCCATAAGTCTTGCGGAGTACACCCTGTACTCACCCTTGCTTTATTGATACTTTTGCAGTAGAGTAAGTGTTACCATAGAAGATGAGTTCTTCACGGCATCGACATCGACGAGTAGTTTGGAGTTCCCAGTCGGCAGTCTGGGATCTATGGATTGGACGTCATCGTTATGCTTCAGGCCTCTTAGGCCATTTGTTAAGTTTTCTATACTTAATAGCATAATTTTCCTTCCGTTGTTTGATGTTTGTGGTTGGTGACCTCTGCTTGTAATACTTTGGTTCTCTGCTCAGTTATGAGCTTGCTATAATAATTTTTGTGTTGTATGGTCACTGTCGTGTTATCGATTCCTTCTCTATACGCTTTCGAGATTTAGGTTACGATGATGTTCAGACGAAGGTCTGGGATTTGTCTATCCCTAATCCTGGGGGTGTCACACGTGGCTGGGGATAGAGGTTTAGCATATGATTGCTACCGAGACCTGGAGCTTTGGTGGAGACGTTGTCACCTTGTGTGCCTATATATGATGGAGCCGCAGAACCCCGAGTGTGTGATGCGGCAACTGGATCTCTTCCAAGAGGTCCTTCACCGCATCCCAACTTTGTCGAGTCTACATTTCATGAGTACGTTCTCAATCTTAAATCAGTTTAAATTTATGCAATGTTTTCTGGTCTAATATTATAACAATGGTTATGCGCATTTCGGGCAAAGCAATCAAGCTAGAAAGAATCATAATTGGCTACAGACCCATAAGCTATGGATAGATAAATGAAATTCTAACAAGCTTGTGAACATAGTTTCAGAAAATAGTTAATTTTTTTAGATTATTTAAATTTTTATTGATATGCTTATGACACTGAACATGCAGTGTGTTTTCCGATAGTATGTGGGATGCTTATATGACATGGTGCAATGTGAGCACACGTTTCAAGCTTATCCGCGCTCCAACGGATAGGCCAGCACACCGCACACGTGTGGAGCAGCTAGAGGGAGGGATAAATTATCCTATTCATAATTCTATATTTATGAGAATAATATTGGTCGTTATTTTTAGCTCAGTAGGCAGCATAGCATAATGGCAGATATGTGTAAAATGGTTAGAGAGAACCCTCGATCCATGCCGAGTACCATCAAGAATAGGTTGAGACGCATTTTTCAAAATGCTTTACATACCGCTACTAACTGGAGTTGTGGCCGAGCCGATGATGTTATGCTAGGACAGTACAACATGTCCGAGTCTTTCTCGTCCTGGCCGAGTGAAGCGAGAGCAAGCCTATAACATCCAGCATGCAACGCCTCTATGTGTGAGAATAGATGTATTTTCTACACTTAAAACTTAGGAAAACAAATATTTATAATGTCCTTGTGCTGACAGGATAGGACACGCCAAGACGCTACTCTTATGCGTACATCATCGAGGATTATCGTTGACCCACCTAGGCATGAATCTTCAAGACAACCGCCACACGTGAGTCCGATAATTTTAATCCACATCTACTGCACTAATTTAATTCTAACATGCAGACTATTTTTTAGATTAATCTCGGTTCAACGCATCAACCAACACCTAGAGGAATATTCCTCGAAACTGTTAGAGAACTATTTCAGGAGACATCGGTACACGTTTTTAATCGCACTAACTTATTATTATATTTAAACCATTCTAATATTTATTGTTCCAGTACAGACCACTCCTGACGATGTATGGGATAATGATGATGCTGGATTTAATTCCAATATGCCACATCCTCACCCATCTATAGACCATGGCAGCTACTACACATATGAACATCCATACGAGCAACCTTAGTCTTCATACAACTCTGGACCATCGCAACCAACATATGATCCAATGATGGATTTCTTATATACTGATGTTGGTACGAGCCAAATTTTTGACAGTCAACAAGATACAGAAATGAGGGATCATTTTATACCCTCACCGCCAAATCTCCGTACAAATCCCAGGCCAACGGACCCATGGAGTTATCCTTCAGATCACATATTCGGAGGACGTGCAAGGAAACAACCAAGATAATAAGAGCGATTATTATAACTCCGAAGGTGTAGCCGATTTCTATTTGAACATTAATGTATCGTTCTATATTTGTGAGAGACATATTACTATTATCTTGCTATGTTGTTTAAAAAACAATTTCAAATAAAATTCATAGATAATTAAGATACAACTAAAATGAAAATACTTAGGTACTTATTTTTCATTACCACACGCTACAATAGAAATTAGGATACATTCAAATGCATAATTCAAAATACGAGTACTTTAATTAAGATACAACGGGAGGCGTGGTTCAGACACTAGGACAAAAGTCTAGTGGTCTTGGGTCCAGCGTGGCCATTTTCTTGTCTTATCACCTCGTTCTTCTGCTGCCCTTGCCTCAGCAGCCCTTTCTCTCAGCCTCTGCCTGTACGCCTCCCTAGCATGTCGTTCCTTCTCCTACCTGAGCCGTCGTTGTTCCTCTCTCTGCCTCCGTAGATCCTCTAACCGACGTCGTTGCTCCTCTTGCGCCGCTCTACGCTCTTCCGCCTCTTTCTCATGACACTCGTCCTCCTGAAAGTTTCACCACGCACGGCGACTCCTTTCTTCTATCTCACGAACCGCCCACTCGGGCTGCTCCGTGTCAATCCAACAATACCACATGCACAAGGATGAAGGAGACTGCAGCACAAATAAGAACATAGTACATATTCCATAAAACAAAAATATGTCATTTTGTTATAGATGAAACATATCGGAGGCCTGTTGTAACTCCATGGAGCTAGATCATACTGATAATTGGGACACATGAAAAACTTCATGCCCATTTTATCAGAAAAATCTGTGGACTCCTTAACCTTGCAAAGATGCCCACACCAACATCGAAGATGTTCCACACTAGGAGGCAAACTTGCATCCTTCATATTTCTCGGCCTGTAGTTTTGGTCAGAGCAAGGCAAACTCATAGCCACCAAAAAAACTAGCATTTGTGAAGAGTCTGATACTACTCCTTTTATAAGCCATCCTTCGCTACTAGCATGCAAGTGCGCTGAAACTTTGGGTGATCAATTTGCTATACCGGTGCTTCTTTTGGTGGTTTATTTTCCGTAGAGCAGCAACAATCGGCCGTCGAATAATTCACCAAACGATTCCTGAGAAGCATCAGATGTCAGCTCGTGTCGAGGGCAGACTGCACGTCGAGTGGAGCAGCTCATTCTGCCACCGCCTAGGGCGGCATCAACATCCCTCCTCCACTTGTGGCGGAAGGGTCGACGGGACATCCCGCCAGCGGCAGGTACACATCCCGCCCAGGCTGCATGTAGGCCCTACCACATACCGATGTTTCCAGTGGCGGGAGGTTCATCCCGCCTCCTCCTATAAAGGGAAGGCTGGTCCGCTGCGGGCCGTGGCGGGAGGTGACAGGTGTCGCTTTTCTAGCCTCCCGCCAGGGCATTTTTGGCTTTTGCGGCGATAGGGGCATTTTTGGTGATGGCTAGTTGCAGAGGGTTATATTTGTAAAAAAATCTAGTTTTCACGCCTTCCTAATGGAGGCGATTCCACGATAAAAAGAAGGTTTGTGCTATCTAGGACACGTGCCCTAGATTAGTATTCTGTGAGCACGAATTTAATATGGTAACTCGGCTATGCATGCGCGTGTGGTCCACCTGCCACGTTGGATTCTTTTTCGTTTCCGAACTTCAAAATATTTTATCTCTTGAACCATAATTCGAAATTCAGATAGGATTTTCACAATTAGCTTTTTTACTACGAGATCTCCGAAACTAGATTCCATGTTCATATATTTTGAAAATATGTTTTTCATCCCAAGTTACCAGATTACTTTCACTTGGTTATCGAGTAAAGTCAAGCTAATTGCCATGTTAAAACTACTATATTTTTGAACTATATTCCGTATTTGACACATGCATGCATGTATTTCGGTTGGATTGTTTTTTACTTTCCAAACTTTAAATGTTTTATCTCTTAAACCGTAAGTCATAATTTAGATCTATTTTCGCGGTTGACTTTGTTATGATGAGATCTTCGAAACTAGATCACATGTTGATAGGTTTTCATAACATTTTTTATCCTAGTTGCCAAATTATGGTCACTTAGTCACGAGGTAAAATGAAGTTGGTTACCATATTAAAATCAAATGGTTACCAGGGGTTTCTAAACTTTATTTCTCACCAATATAAGAATTGTATGAGAGGAATGCCTTATTTTACATGTTTAGAATGGATCAAATACTCACTTTCTATACATACAGATCATTGTTATCATTAGAAAACATGTAAAAATTTAGCTGATGACATGTGTTATATTGATGGTAATGTGAACTATTAATCTGGTAGGTATAGTATAGTAATCTAGCAACTGACGACATAAAAAAAATATCGTCAAAACATATCAATATGGGATCTTGTTTTGAAGTACTCGTCGAGGCGAACCTAGCGATGAAAATGGATCATCAATGGTTTAAGAGATATTGTATTTTGAATTTTCAGATCATGGAAATATTCTCTGCATGCAGGTAGACATCAGCATCTTCGTCCCTATAGGGGGCAATCTGACTCCCTATACCGCCGTACGTAACTGATTCCCGAGACATGTTAGCTTATTAGATTAATCGTAGAAAGAACAAATAGTAACTCCGCCAATGTTGAAGATTTTAGAGGAGACGCTATCGGTGCCATCCCGGGTTGCACCTCCGACCTTTCCAACGTCTTCATTTTCGTCGCCATGATTAGAAGAGAGTAATGCACCTCTGGAATACGGATTTGTGCCAATAACTTGTTATATCTCTTGTGCTATCGTCGTGTTTAGAACCATATGAGTAGCCCTACATGATTTTGGTAATCGATATAATCTTTTATGGTGGATCTATTGATTAAGTTAGGGAAAGTGCTAGGCGTCCCCCAGACGATGAGGGAGTTCCCATCTTCCTGCTTCCCTGCACGACACGTGTCCCCAAAATCGCCCCAAATCCCGCTTTTGCTGCAAAACAACCCCTTTTTGATACACATGTCCCCGATTTGCTTTCAAAGCAAAAAAACGGTTCGTTCCAGAAAATAGAACGTCTCGACGGAGACCATGCAGCAAAAACATTATGCTAATGTAGAAAAACCGACTTCGCCAGAGACATCGTCGAAAAAACTCGCCGGGGCTCTCGTCAGAGACCTTGCAGCAAAATTTTGACACTGTTGTAGCAAAACCACAAGACGGTTGTAGCAACAAAGTTCTTTTATTATAGCAAAAAATTAACTTCGTCGGAGACTCTCGCCTGCAAACATTGCTGGACATTGATGCAGCTCAGATCACTGTAGAGCTTCATTGGGAAAACCCAAGAGGAAGGTATGATGAGTACAACAATAAGTTTTCCCTCAGTAAGAAACCAAGGTTATCAAACCAGAAGGAGGAAGGAAATGACTCAAAAGTGTTGCTAGCAACTTGGAATCATGCACAACACAGACTCAATACTTTGCCCCAACAAATAGTTAGATTGTCAATCTCACCGGTTTGCTGAAAACAAAGGATTAACTGTATGGTGTGGAAGATAATAATTGCTTGTAGAAAGTAAACGGTAACAGTGGAAGAAGTATCAATGGTAAAGATTGGACCAGAGTCCACAGTTCACTAGAGGTGTTCTCCTTAAGATAAACAACATAACATGCTGGGTAAACAAATTACAGCAGGGCAATTGACAGGATAGAGCAAGGCATAACAACGCAATACTAGTCATTCATGATACTTTGAGACTTGATTGGGCAATACAATAATATATATAGACCGTCATCCAACTGCATCTATGACTAATAATCCACCTTCAGGTTATCATCGGAACCCCTCCAGTATTAAGTTGCAAGCAACGGATAACTGCGTTAAGCAAAGTGTGTAAGGTAAACAATACACTTGTTCCATGAACAAGAGATTGTTGTTTTATCCCTAGTGGCAACAACACATCTACAACCTTAGATATTTCTGTCATTTCCCCAGATTCAATAGAGGTATGAGCCCACTATCGATCATAAATACTCCCTCTTGGAGTAACTAGCATTACTTGGCCAAGATAGCTACTAGAAATGGAGAGCATGCAAGATCTCAAACAACACAGACATGATAGAATCAACAAGATAGAATCATTAATCAATCTGACAAATTAATCTCAATATCCATCGAATCCCCGCAAACACAACATGTATGATTACAAAATAGATGATCTATGGTATCATCAGATCTGAACATGGTATCACAAAGGAGGAGAAACAACCATCTAGCTACTGTATGGACCCATAGTCCAAGGTGAAAATACTCACACATCATACCGGAGGCTGCATGGTGATGAAGAAGGCCTTTGAGATGATCTCTCCCCTCCGGCAGGGTGCCGGGAAGAGCTTCAGGTCCCCCGATCTAGGGACGATGGTGGCGGCGGCTAGAGAATGTTTCATGGAAGATTGATCGGGTCCTTAGGGTTTAGGTATCGGGGGATTCTTATAGACGAAGGGGGAGGCCGAGGGGGTGCCCGAGGCGGCTGCACCCCCCCAGGCGCGGGCCAGGCCTAGTCGCGTGGCCAGGGTGTGTGGGCCCCCCGAGGCCCTCCTCCGTCTTGTCTTCTGGATCTGTGTACCCCTCGATGAAATATTGACTTTGGCTTTTGTACCGTACAATTTCGAGAATATTTATTTTCTGGCCTTTCTGGAACCAAAAACAGAAGAAAACATGCAACTGGAAATGTGGCATCTTCTTAATAGGTTAGTTCCGGAAAACATATAAAACACCTCAAAGTGTAGGCAAAGTAAAGCAAAGTTGATACTAAACAAGCATGGAACATAAAAAATTATAGATACATTTTCAACGTATCAAGCATCCACAAGCTTAACTCCTGCTCGTCCTCGAGTAGGTAAGTTATAAAAAAGAATAATTTTTTAGGTGACATGCACCATCACAATCAAGATCAAACCATTTGCAAGCATTGAAAGCTGGGATCAAAGTACTCTAAACATGAGCATGAAAGATGAAGTTCTAACAATAATACATAGCAACTATTGTTGCAACATGAAATGATACAAACAAAGATCATGAATAACAATGCATTGAAAAACATTTGTTTGTTTCACATATAGAAAACATAGCATAGTTGCATTCAGCTTGTCCCTCATGGAGTAGCAAAACATAAATACATAGGACACCTTCAAAGTTCATAAGGGTGACTAGATACAAATAGTTCAAGAACAAGCAATATTAACAATATGAATCAATTAATAAGTTTTGGGACAATGAACATAGAACTAAGAATGGCAACTATGCTCTCTTAATTGGTGCCTAAGATAGAAGGTGGAGACTCAATATAAAAGTGGAAGAAGGGCCCTTCAAAGGGAAGCGCGGATTTCAAGTTTCAAAAAGAGATTCCAAAAATTATGGTACTTGTTAGCTTTCAGCTCTCATTGCCCCTATCATAAGCATCTTGAAGTGGTTAAGGTTAAAGTGAACAAAGTATGGAGTATATGCTTGACAAAGTATGAGTTGGCAATCTTATGTCCCTTGAGTACGAGGGCCGCTCCTCATGCTACTCAACTTTAGTTATCGGTAAGTTCTTGTCATAGTAAGTACATGTGTATCATAGAGAACCGCCAACGGGGTACCCCTTGCCCCATGATACAGGAGCTATCCCATATCAAAATGACAAGGAAAGCAGACAATGAGCATCTCAGCAATCTTCTTATTTACCATGGGAAAATGGTGCTTTTTCTCTCTTTCCTATTTTTCCATGTCTCTTTTTTTATAAGAAGAAAGCTTCATAGATTTCTCACTATGGGGATACTGCAAGTTTCCACCATGATTAGGCATGGCTTAGGCTAGCGGCCGAGGCGTTTCTCTAACACATATACATAACTCCATGGACTTACAAGCTCCCCTTTTTATTTCACACCAATGACATCCAGAAACAAAAGAGCATGATATAAACTGGGTAAATATTTACAAGTGTTGAAAGCGTTCCCCGTGATAGCACGGTTCTGCTAATTCCAACTTATAAGTGCAAGCATATACAACATCGATGGGCACAATGGTTCAAGTTTATTATGGGCAAAAAAATAAAGTGTGCCATCAAGTTTGTAAGAGCTTTAATCACTAATTTTTCACATAACAAAGTGACTTTTTAATTGGAAGGTAGATAAACAAGAATATACTTGAAATGGTGTAACACACCATGCATAGGAATTTATAGTGGACACTTTGAAATAACTTGGTTTCTTGGGAGTTGGATGCATGAGTAGAGCTTACCCAATACAAGTAGAGGCTAGCAAAATACTGGGAGCGACAAACTAAAAGAGCAATAATGGCCATAATCATGCAGAGCGACAAAACAGTATCAACTAAAGCATAAAGTGGTATCGCAAGTTAAAAACTAAATGATCATAGAGGCTATGTTGACTGGTTCATAGTCATAACATGGTGTGAGCATGTGCCAAGTCAACCCAAACAAAGCATTAAAGAAGAATACAACAATACTATGCTTTTGTATGCTAAAACAACGCATGATTCTTTCAAGGCACACTAAGCAATCTCAATTGTTTGGAGCAAGTCATGCTACATAAATAATCACTAAGCATAAGGTTAAAACAACATCTAGCATGATATGATAAAGTCTAAGCCACAGTCAAATCAAGCTCACTTTTGTACCACTATAAGCATGAAACTTTCTACTCTTTTCCAACACCAATCAACTTATTTGAAAACATCACAGCTAAAATGGGGGTCCAACTACTTTATTCAAGTAAAATAAACAAATAAAAACCAAAAAACGAAAACTAAGACGCTCCAAGAACAACACAACTGTATATGAAACAATAAAAACGAAGTGTCTAGAGAGAGACCTGAGATTTTTATTGATGAAAAAGGGGATGCCTTGGGCATCCCCAAGCTTTGTCGCTTGTACCTCTTGAATATTTCTTGGGGTGACACAGGGTGTCATCCCTAAGCTTGAGGTTTTGTCATTTCTTCATCTCATTACATCATTCTTCCCCTACACCTAAATATATCCTTCATACAAAACTTCACACAATCTTCATTAGCAACATTAGTGCATTCAAAAGCAATAAACCTTTGGGTTTTGTTTAACACAGCAAAAATTTCAATAAGAACACAAGATACTGAAGCAACTTCCTTTAAAAAGCTCAATTTCCCAAAAAGAACTCAAAAAGAAATCGATAAAAAGCAAATGCAAATAATGGCAGAAATCTGTCAAAACAGACCAGCAGGTGAAAACCCATTTTTTCGAAAACCTTATGTTGCTCAAATCAAAAAGTGTTCAACTAACTAAAGTTATATAACAACCTGGGGCATAAGAACACAAAATTACAGCTCAATCCGACATATAGAGATTTTTCACGAATTTTTACAGTGAAGAACAAAAATCTGTTTCGGGACAGCAACTTCCCCAAATCTTATTTCACTCTTATTAGAGTTTATTCTTGGCACAAATAGCAAATAAAAAGTATAAGAAGAGGTTATTACAAAAGTAATAACTTCCAAGCCTCAACTAAAACTTTTGGGCTATCTCCCAATAAGTACTTTTCTTTAACGCCTTTAAGTTAGGCACAAGAAGCAAGAATCAAGTATTTTCAAATGAAGAAGCATTAAGATCAATACTCAAAATTTCTTTAACCAGGAAAGGTATCTCATACAAATGAGTTCTAAAGGATCCTCTATCAATACTCTTAGGCTTACTAATTTCATCAAACGGATTTTCAGGAACAATCCAATCAAAATTATTTTCTAAGGCCTCATGCATTCCTACAAGTTTAAAAGGTATGGGTATTTTAATTTCCTTTCCACTGGATTTGGCTTTATCCAACTTTTCTAATGTACCCATAACATCTACACATGAGCCTATCATATTAAAATGATCAAAGACCTTTTTAGCTTCCTTAGCAACATCATTGAACTCTTTAAGCAAGGTTTCTAGAATAAAATCTCTCTTTTCAGCATCCTCAATTTCTTTAAGTTTAAGAAACATTATTTGCATCATGGGGTTAAGGTTAACAAACCTAGCCTCCAACATGTGAACTAAATAAGCTGCAGCAATTTCATAATTAGGAGCAAGTTTTGCTAAGGTTATCATCCGAACCCCCTCCAGTATTAAGTTGCAAGCAACGGATAACTGCGTTAAGCAAAGTGTGTAAGGTAAACAATACACTTGTTCCATGAACAAGAGATTGTTTTTTTTTGTCCCTAGTGGCAACAACACATATACAACCTTAGAGATTTCCACCACTTTCCCAGGTTCAATAGAGGCATGAACCCACTATCGAGCATAAATACTCCCTCTTGGAGTCACTAGCATTACTTGGCCAAGATAGCTACTAGAAACGGAGAGCATGCAAGATCTCAAACAACACAAACATGATAGAATCAATAAGATAGAATTATTAATCAATCTGACAAAGTAATCTCAATATCCATCAGATCTCCGCAAACACAACATGTATGATTACAAAATAGATGATCTTGATCATGAACGGAGCTCACAAGATCTAAACATGGTAGCACAAAGGAGGAGAAACAATCATCTAGCTACTGTATGGACCCATAGTCCAAGGTGGAACTACTCACATATCATACCGGAGGCTGGCATGGTGATGAAGAAGGCCTCCAGGATGATCTCTCCCCTCCGGTAGGGTGCCGAGAAGAGCTTCAGATCCCCCGATCTAGGGACGATGGTGGTGGCGGCTACGGACTATTTCATGGAAGATTGATTGGGTCCTTAGGGTTTAGGTATCGGGGGCTTCTTATAGGTGAACGGGGAGGCCGAGGGTGTGCCCGAGGCGCCCGCACCCCCCCAGGCGCGACCAGGGGGTGTGGGCCCCCCACTCGATGAAATATTGACTTTGGCTTTTGTCCCGTCAATTCCGAGAATATTTATTTTCTGGCATTTCTGGAACAAAAAACAGAAGAAAACAGGCATGTGGCACTGTGGCATCTTGTTAATAGGTTAGTTCCAGAAAACATATAAAAACACCTCAAAGTGTAGACAAAGCAAAGCAAATTGATACTAAACAAGCATGGAACATCAAAAATTATAGATACGTTTTCGACGTATCAGACACCTCGTAGCAAAAACTTTGCACAATCGTAGCAAAACCTCAAAAATATTATAGAAAAAACTATTTTGGTATGTAGCAAATTCCCATCCTAGCAAAAATTCTCCAAAATACAAAATCCAGAGTAGCAAAACCAGGGGCCTTTGATAGCAACAACCCAAGCCTTCGGTAGCAAATCCACCCATCATCGGTAGCAAAATTCGTCGCAATAGGTAGCGTGCATAGGAGCTGCCACCTCAAAACACTAGTCCTCGCCAGTGGTGTGAGAGAGGGAGCACCTGGACGGCTTCTGGAGAGGCCCCTGTCGGAGGAGAGCCTCGTCGTCCTGGCTGCAGAAGTGGGGCGAGGCCATGACGGCCCAGATGGAGACATACCTCCATGGCGGGCTCGGCGCGTGGCTTCGCAGCGAGGCGGCATAGACCACTGGTGCCATGGCTGCGTCTAGTCTAAAGGCATCTACCTCAAGTTGCAGGTGACATAGATATACCCTACGGGTGCACAACGTTGGTATACCCGGTCCAACTCAAGGAAGGCCCACGCAAGAACATGCAGCCCATGAAGATTTCGGGTGGCCCAAGCCCGTGGCGGTTTCGACTCCTTGGAGGACAAGTCTAGATTAGATAGAATTTCAAAGGGTATCAACCCTAATTTGTAACCGACTCGACTTGTCCCGAGACCTGGCCTATCTATATAAAGGCCAGGAGGGTACGGCGAGAAGGCTCTCTCGAACTCACCGCATACACACCTCCACGCCAGATTGCATCTGCGCACACCTGTAATCTTTGGTTCCACCGTAATCAAGAGAAGACAAGCAGGAGTAGGATTTTTCCTCCGGGGGCCTAAACCTGGGTAAATCTCGTGTCCCCGTGTTCCTTGTCTGTTAACCGTTTCACGACTTTCAGCATCCCCATCTTCTCCAAAACCCAAGTCCATTACAATGGGCATTGATGAGATCGAACCTCGTTAGCCGGCGAGGTCCCCGCATGGATAATCAACCCCGGCGGGCGAGATCCACATCGCCATGGCGGCAGCATGTGTAGCTAGGGCGGCTGCCGGCGGCGCAAGGCAGCCACTTTGCTGGGCGGTGGTTGCTGGGCGTGGAGGTCGAACGAACTGAGGTGGGCAGAGGTCGTGGAGAGAGAGAGAGAGAGAGAGAGAGAGAGAGAGAGAGAGAGAGAGAGAGAGAGAAGGGGTGCGCGTGGAGAAAGACGAGAGAAAAAGGCAGCGTGGGTGGGCCTCTCTCGTTCTGTTGGACAGCGACGAGTCAACCGGACGATGGGATCGTCTGATCCCCCGAGGGATCCCCGTCATTTTCCTTAAGTTAGTTAGATGTATTTTATAGATGCATATTATTACATTCATGTGTGCATATTCTGATCAAAGTAGCATCCTAGGACGTGAGGGGTTGGAGTTTTAGTAGGAATTGCATAGTGACAGAAATTTTGGAAACTGGATAGTTCAAGCGCAGAGTTTTGCAGCGAGCAGTTTCTTTCCCACAAGAATGACTCAGATATTAATGTCCAACAAAATGAACTTGCTCCATCTTATTATTCTGCTTAATCAATCCTACAAAAACCAAAATAATTGTCTTGCTATCTCCAGCTCCAACGTAGTAGTTGTTGGATACAAGGGTGCTCAAAGAGCAATAAAATAAAAACAATAATAAACATATTTCTCTGGGTTAAGTAAAAAATTAATTTTAAACAAAAGCAAAAGTAAAATAAAAGTTCCTTTTATACTCGAAGCCAGACCCATCATGGCGTGCCTAGAAGGGGGAGCGCTAATCCTGGGCATTCCCGGTTTAAGCTGGTTTTTGCAATTTTCTGAACCCAGACTGTTTGTCACAGTTTAAAATGGTTTGAGCTGGTTTAGACTATTTATATCAGACATGAGATGACGGTCTGGTGTGGGTCTGTTTCACGGTTTAAATGGTTTGGCACCAGTCGCTGTAGACAGACATACACAGGTCAAACACATGCACAACTCGTTGTACACACAGGTCGCTGTACACATGCACAACTCGTTGTACACACAGGTCGATGTACACATACACAGGTTGTTGTACACATGCACAACTCTGTACACATACAGCAGGATATTCATCCATGATAATCTACTAGATCTACCAGATCTCACAAACTTAACTTAATGAACAATAATTCCCAGGATTCCCAATATTCCCAGGGTTCTTTGCAATAATTAATTTGATGGAAAAAACAATGCCAATATTTCTAGGGTTCTTTGCAACAATTAACTTAATGAACAAGTTTCTCATCTACCAGATCTCACAAACTGGAACCTCAATGATCCTTGTTAATCAGCAAATGGAACTTCAGTGATCCTTGACTCCCAAGTAGGTTCCCTGTTAATGTGACAGAAACAAATGGAACTTCAATGATCCTTGACTCTCTAGTAGGTTCCCTATGAATGTGACAAACAAATAAAACTTCAATTATCTACAGGAAGTGTAGGGTTCGCAGCATAGAAAACAAAAATTTTCCTACGATGTGAACTATGTACCTAGATCTATCTATTTGATACAAACAACGGGCGGATGTATATCCGTAGAGAACATACCCTTGAAGACCGACAAATCTTAACGAGTTCAACTCGTGGTTGATGTAGACGATCTCTTGCCGATCTCAAGATCGAGAGGAAGTCCTAGCGCCGCAAATCAGCAGCGCATCCGTGCTCGCACACACGTTCGAGGCACCGAGCAACCTCCGCCTCCTCGCTCCAGCGATGCAGCGGAAGCACAACTCTTTCTTGCCGAATAGCCACCGGTAACATGTATCTCACTAGTCCGAGACCATGGGGAATAAATTCTAGAGGAGGAGAGAGATCCTTCACGAGGAGGTGTGAGAGACAAGTGAGGAGGGGGGCTCCTTTTATAGGAGGAGGGGGGGCACCCAAGGGGGTGGCCGCCGGCCATGGGGCTGCCCCTCCCCTCCTTTCATTCATGTGGGTGGACACTCCACTCACAAAATGGCCCTTCAATTTTCTCCACTCAAAAGTCCACTCAAATTCCCATTAAATTTCCAGCAAATTTAATGCAAACTCTCATTAAATAAAACTCTTTTATTTTATTCAGAATTTTGTCAATTACTTTAATGACAAACATTCACAAATAACCCCTTGCTAGAATTCCATTTCACATGCATAACCACTTTATGCAATTTCACCCGAAAACCTGTTTCGGTATCTAGTGAAATAAATTCCTGCGCTTGTTCATTCTTTCGGCATGAAACTTTTGCTCCAATTGGATGTCGGTGTCTCTTAAGTGTGTCACCCTACGGTTCGTGAATAATGCGGAAATGATCGAGACCCCTCTCGGATCAATAATCAGAAGCGGGATCTGGAGACCCATACTGACTCCCACACATTCAACGATGACTTTCTTGTGATCGTCGGAACCTTTTACACTAGTATCTTAATCCCTTTGTTTCACGATATATTACATATCCGATATTCGATCATCGGTATCTCCATACCTAGTTTGATCTCGTTACCGACATGCACTCTTTTCTCATTCCCTTGATATAACATTCTAGTGATCAAATCACTTGCTTGCAAGCTAATCAATGTGATATCACCGAGAGGGCCCAGAGTATATCTATCCGTCATCGGGATGAACAAATTCCACTCTCGATCCATGAGCCTCAACATAACACTTTATTAGTTCTGAATCCATCTTTATAATCACCCTGTTACGGTGTGATGTTTGATGTTATCAAGAAACTCTTCCGGTGTTAGTGATTGACATGATCTCATGGTCTAAGGATTAGGATCACTTCGTAAGTTGTTATAGCAATATAAACTCAATGACTTTGATCGTAATTCTATACTTCGGATGAATGTTCATCACACCATTACACTAATGTTGTGATCCTGTTATTAACAACATCCAATGTCCATGATCAGGAAACCTTGATCATCTTGTTAATCAACGAGCTAGTTTATGAGAGAGGCATAACTAGGAACTTTCTGTTTGTTTATTAAACACACATGTATTAATGTTTCCGTATTAATACAATTATAGCATGCAAAATAAACATTTATCATATACTTGGAATACACATAATAAACACTTTATTATTGCCTCTCAGGGCATATTCCTTCAGTCTCCCACTTGCACTAGAGACAATAATCTAGTTACATAGTGATAAATCTAACACCCATTGAGTTCTAGTGTTGATCATGTTTTGCTCTAGGGAGAGTTTTAGTCAACGGATCTGCTACATTGAGATCCGTATGTACTTTACAAATCTTTATATCTCCATCCTTGACATGCTCGCGGATGGAGTGAAACCGGCGCTTAATATGCTTGGAATGCTTGTGAGACCTTGGTTCTTTGGCATTGGCAATGGCACCATTGTTGTCACAATAGATCACCATTGGGTCCAACGCGTTTGCAACCACTCCTAGTTCGGATATGAACTCCTTCATCCAAACTGCTTCATGAGCCGCTTCTGAAGCAGCAACATATTCGGCCTCCGTTGTTGATCCCGCTACCACAAGTTGTTTGGAGCTCCTCCAACTAACCGCTCTGCCATTCATGAGAAATACGTATCCGGATTGAGACTTAGAGTCATCCGGATCGGTGTCAAAGCTAGCGTCAACATAACACTTAGCAACGAGCTCTTCTTCACCTTCGTATACAAGAAACATATCCTTAGTTCTTCGTAAGTACTTAAGGATATTCTTGACCGCTATCCAGTGTTCCGAACTGGATCCGATTGGTACCTACTAGTCAAACTAATAGCATGTGCCACATCCGGTCTTGTACATAGCATGGCGTACATTATAGAGCCTATGGCTGAAGCATAGGGGACTTTGTCCATTATCTCTCTTTCTTCCGCCGAAGTCGGACTTTGAGTCTTACTCAATGTCTTGCCTTGCATCATAGGTAAGAACCCCTTCTTACTTCCGTCCATTTTAAACTTCTTTAAAATCTTATCAAGGTATGTACTTTGCGATAGTCCTATTAGGCGCCTAGATCTATCTCTATAGATCTTTATGCCTAATATGTATGACGCTTCACCTAGGTCCTTCATTTAAAATTTGCTGTTTAGATAACTTTTAACACTGTTTAAAAGATCTATATCATTTCCGATCAATAATATGTCATCCACATATAATATCAGAAATGCCACATTGCTCCCACTCACTTTCTTGTAAATACAAGCTTCTCCATCAGTTTGGACAAATCCAAACTCTTTGATCACCTCATCAAAGCGGAGATTCCAACTTCGTGATGCTTGCTTCAATCCATAGATGGATCGTTGAAGCTTGCACACCTTGTTAGCATCCTTAGGATCGACAAAACCCTTTGGTTGTATCATATACAACTCTTCTTCAATAATACCATTGAGAAACGCGGTTTTGACATCCATCTGCCATATCTCATAATCGAAATATGCAGCAATTGCTAACATAATCCTAACAGACGTTAGCATCGCTACGGGAGAGAATGTCTCATCGTAGTCAACTCCTTGAATTTGTCGAAACCCCTTTGCGACAAGTCGAGCTTTATAGACGGTCACATTACCATCAGCATCAGTTTTCCTTTTGAAAATCCATTTGTTCTCCACGGCCTTTCGGCCGTGAGGTAATTCCACCAAGTTCCAAACTAGATTTTCATACATGGATTCCATCTCGGATTTCATGGCTTCTAACCATTTGTTGGAATCCGGGATCATCATCGCTTCTTCATACGTCGCAGGGTCAAAATTTTCATCAACCATGAAATTCATGACAGGATTTCTGATGGGTTTCGCGGCATAGTAAATCAAAAAAATTCTACGGATGCGAACAGAGGGAAAGCCAAGATCTAATCTAGGAGATGCAAACAACGAGAGAGATTGGATTAGATCTTCATACCCTTGAAGATTCGCACAGCGGAACGTTCGTCGGAACATGGGTGATGTAGTCGTACTCGCTTCTCCTCCTCGCGATCCGATCCGATCTAGCACCACAAGTGGCGGTGCCTCCGTGAGATGCACACGTGCAGCACCTCGACGTCTCCTCCTTCCTTGGTCCAGCAAGTATGGTGGAGATATGGGTTGGATCTACAACGCGACGGCGCGGTGGAATTGGTGGAGAATTTCTGCAGCAGGGCTTCGCCTACAAGCAGTCGGGAGGGAGAGAGGAGGGCAGCAGGGCGGCTAGGGTTGGAGGGGAAGGTGTAGGGGGTTGGTGAGCCCCCAGCCCTCTATATATAGAGGGGTGGGCGCAGCCCTAGCCCCTCCCCCAAGCTAAGGCCGGCGGCCCCAAGGAGGAAGAGTGGGGGGCAAGGAAACCCCCCCTTCTAGAAGCTCAATCTAGAGTTTAAACCTCTCTTGGCCGGCTGGGCCCTATGGGGCCTTGTGCCCCCCAATGCGGCCAGGGAACTCCCTCATAGGCCTATGCCCCCTCCCGGAAGGTGGGGCCACGTTGGTCCCCTTCCGGAAGGTTCTAGAAGCTTCCGGTACAATACCGATTAACCCGGAACAATTCCGAACTCCAAAAACTGCACTGCCTTATATGAATCTTATTCTCCAAACCACTCCGGAACCTCTCGTGATGTCCCGGATACCATCCGAGACTCCGAACAAAAACTCATAAACCAATTATCCAATCTATCCTAGCGTCGAGACACGTTAAGTGTGTGACCCTGCGGGTTCGAGAATATGCAGACATGATCTTCTATCAATAATCAACAGCGGGGTCTGGAAACCCATATTGACTCCCACACATTCATCGATGATCATATCGGATGAACCACGATGCCAGGATTCAATCAATCCCATATATATTCCCTTCGTCTCGCGATATTTTACTTGCCCGAGATTTGATCGTTGGTACCATCATACCTAGTTCAATCTCGTTCACAGCAAGTACTTTACTCGTTCCGTAATCCGATATCACTTTGTGATTAACTCCTTAACCACATGCTTGCAAGCGGTGTTGATATCGATTACCGAGTGGGCCCGAAGTATATCTCTCCGACTTGGGAGGGACAAATCCCATCTCGATACATACAACCCAACAGATACTTTCCGATCACCTGAGAGACACCTTTATGATCACCCTCTCATAGGATGACGTTTTATGACCTCAAAGCTTTCTTCCGATACCAGGGAGTTGTATTATCTCATGGTCTAAGGAATACAATATTTGACATAAGAAAAGCTTCGCAAAGACGAACACGATGACACGATCTAATTGCTTCGCTTAGTTTGGGTCTGTCCATCATATCATTCTCCCAATGATATGATCTCATTATCAATTGACAACTCATGTCTATGGTTAGGAAATCTTAACCATCATTGATCAATGAGCTAGTCCATAGAGGCGTACTAGGGACACGGTGTTGTTCACAAACCACACAAGTATTAAAGTTTCCGCTTAATACAATTCTAGCATGGAATATAAACATTATCATGAACACGAATTATAATAATAACATCTTTATTATTGCCTCTAGGGCATAATTCCAACAGTCTCCCACTTGCACTAGAGTCAATAATCTAGTTTACATTTGGCAACAATCTCACACCCATGGCACTGAGGTGCTGATCATGTTTTGCACGCGGAAGAGGTTTAGTCAACGGATCTGCGACATTCAGATCTGTATGTACTTTCCTAATCTTCAGATCTCCATCTGGTATATAATCTCGGATTATATGAAACTTGCGGTTGATATGCTTGGTCTTTGGATGATATCTTGGTTCCTTAGCGAGTGCTATGACGCCAGTGTTGTCACACAATATCTCCAGTGGGTCCAATGCACTTGGAACCACGCCAAGCTCAGTGATGAAGTTCCTGATCCAAACTCCTTCACTTGACGCTTCTGCAGCAGCCATGTATTCCGCTTCTACTGTAGATCCCGCGATCACGCTTTGCTTGCAGCTTCTCCAGCTCACAGCTCCTCCATTCAAAATATACACGTATCCTGTCTGAGATTTAGAATCATCCTTATCGGTGTCAAAACTAGCATCGACGTAACCTTTTACGACAAGCTGTTCATCACCCCAATAGACTAAGAACATTTCTTTAGTCCTATTTAGGTACTTTAGGATGTTCTTTACGGCTGTCCAGTGTTCCACTCCTGGATCACTTTTATATCTGCTCGTCAAACTAAGAGCATTGGACACATCCGGTCTAGTACACAGCATGGCATACATGATGGAACCTATGGCCGAGGCATAATGCACTTTGCTCATAGCTTCCCTATCATTTACCGTAGCTGGACCCTGAGCCTTGCTCAACATCTTACCTGACAACATAGGCACCGAACCTTTCTTTGCCTTATCCATTTGAACTTTTTCAGAACTTTGTCTAGGTATGTAATCTGGCTTAAAGCTATCAGGCGTCTTTGTCTATCTCTATAGATCTTGATGCCCAATATATAAGCAGCTTCACCTAGGTCTTTCATTGAAAAACACTTGTTCAAATAACTCTTCACATCGTTAAGCATGTTGATGTCATTTCCGATAATCAATATGTCATCCACATATAGTACCAGAAACGTCACCGAGCTCCCACTTACTTTCTTGTAGATACAAGCTTCGTAGAAATTTGGAACAAATCCAAAGCTCTTGATCACTTGATCAAAACGAAGGTTCCAACTCCGAGATGCTTGCTTCAGTCCATAAATGGAACGCTGAAGTTTGCATACTTTATCAGCATCCTTAGGATCGACAAAACCTTCGGGTTGCATCATATACAACTCTTCATCAATGTTGCCATTGAGGAACGCAGTCTTGACATCCATCTGCCATATTTCATAATCATGAAACGCAACAATTGCTAATAAAATCCGAATGGACTTAAACATCACTACGGGAGAGAAAGTCTCATCGTAGTCAACACCTTGAACTTGTCGAAAACCTTTCGTGACAAGCCGTGCTTTATAGACGGTAACATTACCATCCGCGTCCATTTTCTTCTTGAAGATCCATTTGCACTCAACGGCCTTTCGGTCGCTAGGAGGGTCCACCAAAGTCCATACTTGGTTTTCGCTCATGGATCCCAATTCGGATTTCATGGCTTCTAGCCATTTCTCAGAGTCTGGGATCATCATCGCTTCCTCATAGTTCGTAGGTTCACTGTCTTCTACTAACAAGACAGTCAAGACAGGGTTGCCGTACCACTCAGGAGGGGCACGTGACCTTGTCGACCTGCGACGTTCAGTAGCAGCATCGTCCAAAGCTTCATGATCCTTGTCATTAGCTTCCTGTATTGTTGGTGCAGGCGGCACTGGAACAATTTTAGGTGCTGCGCTACTCTCCAATTCAAGAGAAGGTTCAATAACCTCGTCTAGCTCTACTTTCCTCCCACTCACTTCTTTCGAGAGAAACTCCTTCTCAAGAAAGGAACCGTTCTTTGCGACAAACACTTTGCCTTCGGTTATGTGATAGAAGGTATACCCAATAGTTTCCTTAGGGTATCCTATGAAGACGCATTTCTCCGCTTTGGGTTCGAGCTTGTCCGGCATCAACTTCTTGACGTAAGCTTCGCATCCCCAAACTTTAAGAAACGAAAACTTAGGTTTAGCACCAAACCACAGTTCATACGGTGTCGTCTCAACGGATTTAGATGGAGCCCTATTTAAAGTGAATGCAGCGGTTTCTAATGCATAACCCCAAAATGATAATGGCAAATCAGTAAGAGACATCATTGATCGGACCATATCTAATAGGGTTCGATTCCGGCGTTCAGACACACCATTGCGCTGTGGTGTTCCGGGTGGCGTGAGTTGTGAAACGATTCCACTTGCTTTAAGATGCGTGAGAAAATCATAACTCAAATATTCACCTCCACGATCGGATCGTAGAAACTTAATCTTTCTGTTACGATGGTTCTCCACTTCATTCTGAAATTCTTTGAACTTTTCGAACGTTTCAGATTTATGTTTCATTAAATAGATATACCCATATCTACTTAAGTCATCTGTAAAAGTGAGAAAATAGCGATATCCACCGCGCGTCGAAACACTCATCGGTCCGCATACATCGGTATGTATGATTTCCAACAAGTCTGTTGCTCGCTCCATCATACCAGAGAACGGGGTTTTGATCATCTTGCCCATGAGGCATGGTTCGCATGTGTCAAATGATTCAAAATCAAGAGACTCCAAAAGTCCATCAGAATGGAGTTTCTTCATGCGCTTTACACCAATATTACCTAGACGACAGTGCCACAAATAAGTAGTATTATCACTATCTACTTTGCATCTCTTAGCCTCAATGTTATGGATGTGTGTTTCATCCCTTTCGAGATTTAGAAGAAATAAACCATTCACAATAGGTGCATGACCATAAAAGATGTTACTCATATAAATAGAATAACCATTATTCTCTGATTTAAATGAATAACCGTCTTGCAATAAACAAGATCCAGAAATAATGTTCATGCTCAACGCAGGCACATAATAACACTTATTAAGGTTTAAAACTAATCCCGAAGGGAAAACTAAGGAGAGCGTGCCAACGGCCATCACATCAACTCTTGATCCGTTGCCAACGCGCATCGTCACCTCATCCCTCGCAAGTTGTCGTCTATTCCGTAGCTCCTGTTTTGAGTTACAAATATTAGCAACTGAACCGGTATCAAATATCCAGGCACTACAACGAGGGATAGTAAGGAAAACATCAATAACATGTATATCAAATATACCTTTGATGGTGCCAGCCTTCTTGTCTGCTAAGTACTTCGGACAGTTGCGCTTTCAGTGACCCTTGTCCTTGCAATAGAAGCACTCAGTGTCCGGTTTAGGACCAGACTTGAGCTTCTTCTCAGCAGGGGCAACGCGCTTGCCGCCGCCTTTCTTGAAGGGCTTCCTTGCACCCTTACCTTTCTTGAAGGTGGGGGGCTTGTTGACCATCAACACATGATTATTCTTTTTGATGTTCACCTCCGCTACTTTCATCTTAGCAAAGAGCTCAGTGATCATATCAGTGGAACCAATCTGATTGTGATCAACTACAAAACTTTTGTAGCTAGGAGTGTCAATCTTGAGCTCCTCTGGAATCTTGCAGTCTAGTTGCTCAAGGCGTTGAGTGTAGCCCGTCATCTCAATGGCATGCTCACTAACGGAACTCCCTTCCTCCATCTTGTAGTTAAAGAATTTCTTAGAGATCTCATATCTCTCAGAACGGGCTTGAGTCTGAAACATGTTTTTCAGCTCCTCGAGAATCTCAAAGGGCCCGGCGAACTCCTCAAAACGATTTTGAAGATCCGGTCCCATAGCATACAACATGGCGATCTTAATCAAATCATAATCATCCTTGCGCGACTGATAAACAGCTTTTTCATCAGCCGGCGCATCTATAGCAGGGGCGTCACCTAGCGCTTTCTCAAGGACATAGTCCTTTTGTCCGCCAGCGAGAATGATTCTCAGAATGCGGAACCATTTGGTGAAGTTAGACCCATTGTTTCTAAGCTTTTCTATCTCAGCAAAAACGTTGAAGTTGAAGTTGGACTTGGCCATGTGATCTACAGTATTTGCAAGTACAATTTAGACTATGTTCATGATAAATAGTTCAACTTAATCAAATTACTAGATGAACTCCCACTAAATTCAACATCCCTCAAGTTGTTTAGTGAACGCGATCCAAATTCACCACACCTAATCCGATCATCACGAGAAGAGATGTGGTTTCAATGGTGGACAACGAAGTGTCGATCATATCATTCATATGAATCATGCTTAACCTTTCGGTTCTTGTGTTCCGAGGCCATGTCTGTACATGCTAGGCTCGTCAAGTTAGACCCAAGTATTTCCGCGTGTGCAAAACTGGCTTGCACCCGTTGTATGTGAGTGTAGAGTCTATAGCACCCGATCATCACGTGATGCTTGGACACGATGAACTTTCGCAACGGTGCATACTTGGGGAGAACACAGTTTTTATCTTGATCTTTAAGTGAGGAATCATCTTATTATGCTACCGTCGCGATCTAAGCATAATAAGATACATAAAAGGATAAACATCACATGCATATAACTTTATGTGACATGGTATAGCCAATCTTCGCGCAATGATCTCCATCTTGTGCGTTCCGGCATGATCTCCATCACTCCACCATGATTTCCTCCACCACGAATAGCAACTACAACTATTGCTAACTACTTAGCGATAAAGTAAAGCTATTACATGGCGTATAAGAAGTTGACTCGCAGGTCATACACAATTATAAAGACAACCATATGGCTCCTGCCGGTTGTGTACTCATCGACATGCAAGTCGTGAAACATTACAAAACATGATCATCGCATACAATATACACATCACATCTTGGGCCATACCATATCACAGAAAACACTCCCTGCAAAAACAAGTTAGACGCCTCTACTTTGTTGTTGCATGTTTTACGTGGCTTATGGGAGTAGATGCTAAGAACGATTCTTACCTACGGAAAGCCACAACGGTGATATTATGGTTGCCAAACTCCGGTGTTAATCCCATGACAACTATAGTGAGAGAAACTGACATCCACCAGCCGCATGTGTGGAACAAGCCACACGTCAAGTGCGGAGCCGGTCTCGCGAACGACGTCGCGTAAGGTTGGCCTGGACCGCTTCAATCTCACTATCCCGCGTCGTAAGAAGAACACAAACAAGAGGCTTACAACAGAAAACATCAACGCCCGCAACAACCATGTTGTGTTCTACTCGTGAAACACATCTACGCATAGATCTAGCTCTGATACCACTGATGGGTTTCGCGGCATAGTAAATCAAAAAAAATCTACGGATGCGAACAGAGGGAAAGCCAAGATCTAATCTAGGAGATGCAAACAATGAGATAGATTGGATTAGATCTTCATACCCTTGAAGATTCGCACAGCGGAACGTTCGTCGGAACGTGGGTGATGTAGTCGTACTCGCTTCTCCTCCTCGCGATCCGATCCGATCTAGCACCACAAGTGGCGGTGCCTCCGTGAGATGCACACGTGCAGCACCTCGACGTCTCCTCCTTCCTTGGTCCAGCAAGTATGGTGGAGAGATGGGTTGGATCTACAACGCGACGGCGCGGTGCAATTGGTGGAGAATTTCTGCAGCAGGGCTTCGCCTACAAGCAGTCGGGAGGGAGAGAGGAGGGCAGCAGGGCGGCTAGGGTTGGAGGGGAAGGTGTAGGGAGTTGGTGCGCCCCCAGCCCTCTATATATAGAGGGGTGGGCGCAGCCCTAGCCCCTCCCCCAAGCCAAGGTTGGCGGCCCCAAGGAGGAAGAGTGGGGGGCAAGGAAACCCCCCTTCTAGAAGCTCTATCTAGAGTTTAAACATCTCTTGGCCGGATGGGCCCTATGGGGCCTTGTGCCCCTAGCCCAATGCGTCCAGGGCACTCCCTCATAGTCCCATGCCCCCTCCCGGAAGGTGGGGCCACGTTGGTCCCCTTCCAGAAGGTTCTAGAAGCTTCCGGTACAATACCGATTAACCCGGAACAATTCCGAACTCCAAAAACTGCACTGCCTTATATGAATCTTATTCTCCAGACCACTCCGGAACCTCTCGTGATGTCCCGGATCCCATCCGAGACTCCGAACAAAAACTCATAAACCAATTATCCAATCTATCCTAGCGTCGAGACACGTTAAGTGTGTGACCCTGCGGGTTCGAGAATATGCAGACATGATCTTCTATCAATAATCAACAGCGGGGTCTGGAAACCCATATTGACTCCCACACATTCATCGATGATCATATCGGCTGAACCATGATGCCAGGATTCAATCAATCCCATATATATTCCCTTCGTCTCGCGATATTTTACTTGCCCGAGATTTGATCGTCGGTACCGTCATACCTAGTTCAATCTCGTTCACAGCAAGTACTTTACTCGTTCCGTAATCCGATATCACTTTGTGATTAACTCCTTAACCACATGCTTGCAAGCGGTGTTGATATCGATTACCGAGTGGGCCCGAAGTATATCTCTCCGACTTGGGAGGGACAAATCCCATCTCGATACATACAACCCAACAGATACTTTCCGATCACCTGAGAGACACCTTTATGATCACCCTCTCATAGGATGACGTTTGATGACCTCAAAGCTTTCTTCCGATACCAGGGAGTTGTATTATCTCATGGTCTAAGGAATACAATATTTGATATAAGAAAAGCTTCGCAAAGACGAACACGATGACACGATCTAATTGCTTCGCTTAGTTTGGGTCTGTCCATCATATCATTATCCCAATGATATGATCTCATTATCAATTGACAACTCATGTCTATGGTTAGGAAATCTTAACCATCATTGATCAATGAGCTAGTCCATAGAGGCGTACTAGGGACACGGTGTTGTTCACAAACCACACAAGTATTAAAGTTTCCGCTTAATACAATTCTAGCATGGAATATAAACATTATCATGAATAAGAATTATAATAATAACATCTTTATTATTGCCTCTAGGGCATAATTCCAACAATTTCCGTACAGCTCGGGAGCTGCACGCGTCCTGCTTGACCTACGAGGTTCGGTAGTACTCTCTTTCGGAGTTTCATGATCATTATCATTAGTTCCCTCTTCAACATGTGGAGCCAACTCCGGAACAACTTCCGGCGCTGCGCTACTCGCCATACTTTGAAGAGATGGTTCAATAACCTCTTCGAGTTCTACCTTCCGACTACTCACACCTTTCGCGAGAAACTCTTTCTCTAGAAAGGATCCATTCTTGGCAACAAAACACCTTGCCCTCGGATCTGTGATAGAAGGAATACCCAATAGTTTCCTTAGGGTATCCTATGAAGACGCATTTTTCCGCTTTGGGTTCGAGTTTATCCGGTTGAAGTTTCTTCACATAAACATCGCATCCCCAAACTTTAAGAAAAGACAGCTTAGGTTTGTTTCCAAACCACAATTCATACGGCGTATTTTCAACGGATTTAGATGGTGCCCGATTTAAAGTGAATGCAGCAGTTTCTAGTGCATAACCCCAAAATGACAACGGCAAGTC
Organism: Avena atlantica; assembly: GCA_910589765.1. NCBI lineage: Eukaryota > Viridiplantae > Streptophyta > Magnoliopsida > Poales > Poaceae > Avena > Avena atlantica. The sequence goes on from OU342739.1 coordinate 34,923,456, forward strand.
CGTCAGAGACATCATAGATCGAACCATATCTAATAAAGTACGATTACGACGTTCCGACACACCATTTCGCTGTGGTGTTCCGGCAGGCGTGAGTTGTGAAACAATTCCACACTCTTTCATGTGAGTGCTAAACTCGTAACTTAGATACTCACCTCCACGGTCGGACCGTAGAAATTTGATCTTTCTATTACGATGATTTTCCACTTCATTCTGAAATTCCTTGATCTTTTCAAAGGTTTCAGACTTGTGTTTCATCAAGTAGATATAATCGTATCTACTCAAATCATCCGTGAAAGTAAAAAAATAACGATATCCACCTCGCGCCGACACACTCATTGGACCACACATCAGAATGTATGATTTCCAATAAATCTGTCGCCCGTTCCATTGAACCGGAAAACGGCGTTCTAGTCATCTTGCCCATAAGGCAAGGCTCACATGTATCAAATGATTCAAAATCAAGTGATTCCAAAAGTCCATCCGAATGGAGCTTCTTCATGCGTTTAACGCCAATATGACCTAGACGGCAGTGCCACATATATGCGGATATATCATCATTAAGTTTAATCCTTTTAGCATCAACATTATGAATATGTGTAACATTATCATCGAGATCTAATAGAAATAAACTATTCATCATCGGTGCATGACCATAAAAGATTTCATTCATATAAATGGAACAAACATTGTTCTCGGATTTAAATGAATAACCACTTCGCATCAAACACGATCCAGATACAATGTTCATGCTCAGTGCAGGCACCAGATAACAATTATTCAAGTTTATAACTAATCCCGACGGAAAGTGGAGAGGCAGCGTTCCGACGGCGATCACAACAACGCTTGATCCATTGCCGACACGCATCTTGACCTCACCCCTTGCTAGCGGTCGCTTGTTCCGCAGCCCCTGATTCGAGTTACAAATATTAGCAACTGAACCGGTATCAAATACCCAGGTGCTACTGCGAGCACTAGTCAAGTACACATCAATAACATGTATATCATATATACCTTTGTTTGCCTTGTCGGCCTTCTTGTCTGCCAGATACTTGGGGCAGTTGCGCTTCCAGTGGCCAGTCCCCTTACAATAGTAGCACTCGGTATCAGACTTAGGTCCAACTCGGTGTTTCTTTTCAGGCACGGCAACAGGCTTGCCGCCCTTACTACCCTTCCGTTTTCCCTTCTTGTCTTTCTTGAAAGCAGTGTTCCTATTGATCATCAACACTTGATGTTCCTTTTGATCTCCACTTCTGCAGTTTTAAGCATTGACAGAAGCTCGGGGAGAGACTTCTTCATGCCTTGCATATTATAGTTCATCACAAAGCTCTTATATCTAGGTGGCAGAGACTGCAGAACACGATGGATGCCTAAGTCAATGGGAATCGTTATTCCCAAGGACACAAGCTTATCGGCGTAACCCGACATCTTGAGTACATGCTCACTAACGGAGCTGTGCTCTTCCATCATGCAGCTAAAGAACTTTTCTGAAGCGTTGTAGCTATCTACAGCAGTATGTGTGTCGAAAATCATTTTCAACTCACCCATTGTATCAAATGCATTGTCGTTTTCGAAACGCTTTCGAAGTTCCGGCTCTAGCCCATACAATATGCCACAATGAACTAAGTTGTGGTCCTCCTGACGAGTCTGATAGACATTCTTTTCCTCGTCAGGGGCATCATCAAAAGGTGGGGGGCCTAGTGGCGCTTCTAGAACGTATTGCTTTTGTGCAGCAGAGAGGAGAATCCTCAAATTCATGGCCCATTCGGTAAAGTTGCTACCGTTCGTTGCTAGTTTCTCTTTCTCCATGAACACATTGAAATTAAAAGCAGGTGGTGCCATCTACAACAGAATTTGTAAAGTTTAGACTAAGTGTATGATAGATTGAGTTCAACTAATCCATATTACGAATGAACTCCCACTCAAAAACGACATCCCTCGTGCCTTTTTGGTGATTACATGAACCAAATCCACTATACCAAGTCCGATCATCACGTGAGTCGGTATAGCTTCAAAGGCGAGCATCAAATGGGCATCATATCAACTATATGACTCATGCTTAACCTTTCGGTCTGTTCCGAGGCCATGTCTGTACATGCTAGGCTCGCCAAGTTAGAACCTTAGTATTCGCGTGTGTAACTGTTTTACACCCGAAATATGGTCGTGGATCCAAGAACACCCGATCATCACGTGATGTCTTGGAGCGACGAAACATAATCGGTGCATACTAAAGGAAGAACACATTCTTATCTTGATATTTAAATGAGGGATCATCTTATTATGCTAACAAAGCGCTAAACAAGCAATATAATATGCTATCAAACATCACATGTTTATTAGTGAAATGATATGGTTCCCGCAGATGATCTCTATCATGTGCATCGTGGTATGATCACTATCATACCTATATGTGTAAATCCAAGATCTATGGAGTTTACACGCTATGTGTGTTGTAAGAGTATCATCTCATACTTCTACTTACAACACTACCATATCATAACACTAGCCCAGCAACAATCTAAACTAGACGCCTCTAATTTATCCATTGCAAGTTTTACGTGGCTTAGGGCTTTCGAGATAGAACCGTTCTTACCTACGAACATGAACCACAACGAGGATAATCAAATTGTTGACAACTCGTTTGCAAAATAGATATTGACTATAGTAGGAGAGACAGACACCCACTGGCCACTTATGCAAACTAGTTGCATGTCAAGCGTGGAACAGGTCTCATGTGCGAGGACATGTAAAGTTTGTCCGGGCCGCTTCATCCCACTATGCCACCAATATCCAAAATTACAACAAAGGAGCAACAACATGATCATCATCGCCCACATACTCATATGTGTACTACCCGTGTAAAGTATCTACGCATAGATCCGGCTCTGATACCACTGTAGGGTTCGCAGCATAGAAAACAAAAAATTTCCTACGATGTGAACTATGTACCAAGATCTATCTATTAGATACAAACAACGGGAGGATGTATATCCGTAGAGAACATACCCTTGAAGACCGACAAAGCTTAACGAGTTCAAATCATGGTTGATGTAGACGATCTCTTGCCGATCTCAAGATCGAGAGGAAGTCCTAGCGCCGCAAATCAGCAGCGCATCCGTGCTCGCACACACGTTCGAGGCACCGAGCAACCTCCGCCTCCTCGCTCCAGCGATGCAGTGGAAGCACAACTCTTTCTTGCCGAATAGCCACCGGAAACATGTATCTCGCTAGTCCGAGACCATGGGGAATAAATTCTAGAGGGGGGAGAGAGATCCTTCACGAGGAGGTGTGAGAGACAAGTGAGGAGGGGGGCTCCTTTAATAGGAGGAGGGGGCACCCAAGGGGGTGGCCGCCGGCCATGGGGCTGCCCCCTCCCCTCCTTTCATTCATGTGGGTGGACACTCCACTCACAAAATGGCCCTTCAATTTTCTCCACTCAAAAGTCCACTCAAATTCCCATTAAATTTCCAGCAATGCAAACTCTCATTAAATAAAACTCTTTTATTTTATTCAGAATTTTGTCAATTACTTTAATGACAAACATTCACAAATAACCCCTTGCTAGAATTCCATTTCACATGCATAACCACTTTATGCAATTTCACCCGAAAACCTATTTCGGTATCTAGTGAAATAAATTCCTGCGCTTGTTCATTCTTTCGGCATGAAACTTTTGCTCCAATTGGATGTCGGTGTCTCTTAAGTGTGTCACTCTACGGTTCGTGAATAATGCGGACATGATCGAGACCCCTCTCGGATCAATAATCAGAAGCGGGATCTGGAGACCCATACTGACTCCCACACATTCAACGATGACTTTCTTGTGATCGTCGGAACCTTTTACGCTAGTATCTTAATCCCTTTGTTTCACGATATATTACATGTCTGAGATTCGATCATCGGTATCTCCATACCTAGTTTGATCTCGTTACCGACATGCACTCTTTTCTTGTTCCCGTGATATAACATTCTAGTGATCAAATCACTTGTTTGCAAGCTAATCAATGTGATATCACCGAGAGGGCCTAGAGTATATCTATCCGTCATCGGGATGAACAAATTCCACTCTCGATCCATGAGCCTCAACATAACACTTTATTAGTTCTGAATCCCTCTTTATAATCACCCTGTTACGGTGTGACGTTTGATGTTATCAAGAAACTCTTCCGGTGTTAGTGATTGACATGATCTCATGGTCTAAGGATTAGGATCACTTCGTAAGTTGTTATAGCAATATAAACTCAATGACTTTGATCGTAATGCTATACTTCGGGTGAATGTTCATCACACCATTACACTAATGTTGTGATCCCGTTATTAACAACATCCAATGTCCATGATTAGGAAACCTTGATCATCTTGTTAATCAACGAGCTAGTTTATGAGAGAGGCATAACTAGGAACTTTCTGTTTGTTTATTAAACACACATGTATTAATGTTTCCGTATTAATACAATTATAGCATGCAAAATAAACATCTATCATATACTTGGAATACACATAATAAACACTTTATTATTGGCTCTCAGGGCATATTCCCTTCAGGAAGCTCATTGAAGAGATCAAGTATGGTAAACATTTATTATGCTACCCTAGAAAAATCAGAAAGTAATCCTAGTGCAATCTCTAAGCACAACAAGATCAATAAACAATTTCAACATGAAGATCAAGATCAATAAAAATCATAAAGAATATATACAACAGTAAAAGGGAAACCACATACCCAATTTTGTTGCGCGACATCATGCTTCTCCAAACTCCAAACCTCTAAGCTCTAATGAATTTAAATAACAGGAAATTCAGTATAACTTACACGTCAAGAATAGAGAAGAACTAAGAGCTAGGATCTATTAGGATTTGTTTTTACCTTGTGCAAGCTCTTCATACTTGTGTAAATCTGCAATTGTTTGTCGTATATCAATTTTATTGGGTGTTGATCTTAACCAACTATGTCCACAAATCAGTGCTTCAACCATCTTCGGCGATAATGAGCTTCTTTGCGGATTAATTACTCTACGACCAGTGCTGAAGCTAGCTTAGCAATTGTTAAAACTGGAACAGCCAAGACATCCTTCACAACTTTAGATAATGTTGGATATATTATTTGTCGCCTTCTCCACCAAGTTAGAATAGAGAAATCATTCGTATCCTTCTCACAAACTTCTGCCAAATATATAGCTAATTATGTATTTGCTGCCTTACTTTCAATGACTTGCAAATGCTCGAGAAAACCAGACGCCCATAACTTTCTTGGATTCTCAGCACAATCTTCAAGATCAATTTCAAGTGGAACATGAGAAACCTCACTATTACTTGGAGCTAACTTAGCTTGAGCGTACCACTCAAACAACCTTGTCAAACTATCTTCAACTTTCTTTGTGAAGGTTTTTGCTTTCTCTCGGTCATAAATAATGGAAAAGCCATATTTCAAAATTTTAAATTTATACCGAGGATCAAGAATAACAGCAATAAATAGCAATGGGTTCAATATATCATTATTATCCCAATACTTTTCAAATTTCAGCTTCATATTTTCTGCCATTTCAGCTTCATATCTTCCTTTTTTCCACGAATCAGTTGTGTTATCTTGTTATGCATCAGCAAGAAATCATGAAAGAAGGCAGTTGATGTGACATTTAGTTGTCCAGAGAATCGGACCGTCACATTGTAGAAAAGTTTGAATACAGAAATCAGTTTTCGGGCTTCCAACCAGTCATCAGCAGTGGGAGGACCGCCAACTCTTGAAATCGGTATTTGCATTCTTCACCTAATCTTTTGAAAGCCTTTTCAAAGGGAACTGTATCCTCGAGCATAAGGTAAGTGGAGTTTCACCTTGTGTCAACATCTAGCGAAAAGAGACCCCTCTCTCCAATCTTCTCCTTCTTCACATATTTCTTAAATAGTCTTAACCTTTCCAGGGATGATTTTACAAATAGAAGGGCAGTTCTGATTTTTGCAACAGATGGATTACTACCTTCCCAACCCTTTTTCACAACCAGATTCACGATGTGGCAAAGCACCTCACATCCAAGAACTGATTTTTGCATATCTTTGATGGCCAATGTTCGGTGGCAGTTTTCAAATACCCGATTGCACTATTATTTAAGGTTGCATTATCAACAGTTAGGGTGAAAACTTGTCCTATGTCCCACTCTAGAAGACACTCCTCTATCATTCTGCCAAGAGTATCTATGTCCCGGAGTGCCATGGGCTCTATAGGTCCCCTCGGTCTTCTCGGGGACACCGTCTTCAGCTGGTACTGGTAGTCTTCATTGCAAAACTGACACATGATTCTTCCCAGAATTAAGTGAGTTTCACAAGGTTTCTGAAATGACAACTCTTTAGTGCTTTCCAGCATTGCATACAAAATTGACACATGATTCTTCCCAGAATTAAGTGAGTCGCTGCTATTTCACACTGACAAATGTCTCAGTTTCCAGTCGTCTTTGCAGCCATAGCACATTAATTTGACAGCTCTTGCCGGCGTTCATGAACTTCAGGCACACATGACATTTGCATTACAAATACACTTTTACCATGCCATCAAGCATCAGCACCCAGTTGTTAGCACTTCTTTTCACAGGCTTAATAATACATATACACAAGTATTATTCTGATTACACTATACAGAAGCCAAGTTAAATAGTACTACAATCATATTCACAGATTTGCGCTTTCCAGCCAAACAAGTTAGAAGTATCCCGGTGGGTGGATAGGATATGAACATTTACAGTCTCTGCTTGACATCCATTGTTAGTATTTGCTAGTAGTCTGCTGCAGTAGGTGAAGGTTAACAAAAAATGGGAGATCATCAGTGTCCATTGCAAGAGCATATCATATGTCAACAGGAAAAATCAACATGACCAAACTCACCATCTATGAAGACGAGATGTGGTCATCGCCAATATTGAGCCCATCTATGGATAGTCTCGACCATCTGAGGGAACAAGGCGCTGACGCTCTCATTGATGAGAGCCTGGAAGAAGTGTATGGCCTCCTCATCGTCCAGATCCAGCCGGAATTTCTCCTGAAGCTGATGAGTGCACACACCATACAAGGGGGAAACAGTACGTGATTATAAAGCTGCTCCGCTCTTGTAAATAAAAAAAATCCCCAGCCTCGTCAAACAAGTTATATTACCTTAAGGGTTCCATTTTCGTCGGAAGAGATGTCTGGAATATTTGATCTTTCCATCAACTTGAAGAGATTCAAAATAAGGCTGCTGTTGTTCCTTAAGATGTTGTATGCTTCGCAGCAGTAGGACTTGAATCTCGTATAGTACTGGCTGAAACGTGAAAAGCAAATTGAGGTGGTTGCAAGAGCTGTGAACAAGTAAACCACTACTCCCTCCGTCCTGAAAAGGATGTCGTACATTGTCTAAATTTGCATGTATCTAGAAACATTTCAGTGTATAGATACATGCAAATTTAAATAAATCTGCAACATCCTTTTCAGGACACAGGAGTAATATAGTTCAAGTATTGACAGAACTGACCAATCGATTACCTTTCTGTGCCACCCATGGCCTCCACCATTTCTTTGCATAGTTTCATTGGAGGTGGAAATGGCTTCGGATCACGACCCAGAATAAAAGCAAAGTCCACATGGAAAAGGCACCCGTCATCGCTTAGAAGAAGATTATCTAGATGTCTAGAGACAAATAGAGAGGGAGGAAAATTAGCCATTTGTTATTCCTGAGAAACTGCATATATATAGATCAATTGACACGAGTATATATATATAGACAAAAGGGCATAAGAAATTGGATGATATTGTCAGCCAACAAGACCCTCGCTACTGATGAAAATTGCCATAGAAAATATCCTGGCAATAGACATGTTCCATGAATGAGGTAACATGCTTGGCAAACTACATGATGCAGAAGGCGTTAATAAATGAAAATATTGGTTAGAAATAATAAACACGAAACTGCGCAATATAATCCTGGGATACGAAAAAAAAATCCGTCGCTGAACAGGAAGAACAAAAATGAAGTGGGGACCGCAAATAAGTTCAGTTTCCTTTAAAGCAAAATGAATGATCTGGGCATGCAGCAGTACATGGTTGACAGTTCAGGATTGCTGAATGTACAGCAAAGTGAGAGAAATGCTTCTGTATATTTATTTTTATAAGCAAAAAATGATAGCTATCCTAATTCCAGCAGGTACTCAAAAAACGAGAGGGCACCAACCTGTCTCCAACGCCCATAATATATGTAATGACAGAGTAACCAGCACAGCTTTTGATAAAAGTTTCTAAGCATTGGGCAGTTATACCAAAAGGACCATCTTCGTCAGGATGGAACTTCTGTAGATAACTTGTAATACTGCGATGTTCTGATAAAATCTGTAGAAAACGAACTACTTTAGAAATGAATCTACAATGAGTAGAAAGCTTTGTCACAGTGTTAAACATAACTAGTCATCTGGAAACCTGACATTAGCTACTGGCTTCCATGATCTTCAATACCAAATTACCTGTGCAAGTGAACTGGAAGGAATAAATTCAAGCATCCCTTCATCTTGTCCAGTTGCAAGAACTCGATATGGGGTAAGCTGTAGGTCCATATTTTCTAATTTGAGCAACCGATCCATTAAAGAGACCATTTGAATGACCTACAAAGCACATAAACGCTGAGAGCCTGAGACCAGTGCTCTAAATAATAGCACATGAATAGTCACATAAGCATTTATTCTGCATGTTTAACACTATTGTAAAAAGAATGTATCTAAATATACAATGGTATGGTGCATACACTGAACACAGGATGTCTGTGCATTAGAACTTACATATACATGCACCAGAAAAACAGAAAATGAGATATGTAGTTTGTGGTTTGTGCTCTTTTACGAACTAAACCACTGAATTCAACATGACCAAAATATAATCGACCGAGTAACACAGAACATCGACCTAATGTCCAAGCTCAAGCAGACAGTGGCCCTGATTCTAGAACAATGATTGTACACAGTTACGTCACTATGTGCATTTGAAAGAAAACTCAAAGGTGGGCACCACAACAAGCCAAGTTCTTCTGGGTCACTGACATGGACAGTTGTTGGACTGCAGATCACCTGGAATGTCACAGCCTGATTCATGTTTTGAGTTTATTTGTACCCAGCCTCTCTAGGCCTGCAAATACTTTCCTAGCTTTTCAATGAAACGAGACACAATCTTTTTGCGTTTTCTCAGGAAAAAAAAAAACTCAAGTTCACATCATGCAGTAACATAAAATGCGCAATATTTCATTTTATTCAGCTTAAGTTGCAAGCTAGCAAGCACTAAAAATACGATTGTCTGGCTTCACAGGAATACTATACTGTAAACACTAGCTCAGAATGTAAGACCCAGTACGTAAAGATGGTGACACATGTCGTGTATACGGATTAGAACAAAAGCCAGGATGATTTCCACTAAATGTAAAACAGACTTGAATAATTACCAATTGATCTTGCCGGAGGTCATCACCCTTTTTGAAAATTATCTTGGATGCTCCCCCGCTTGCCGTCTTAAATGTAAGGCGCAATGGATTTAAGGCACTCTTGAATATAGATGACTCTTGAGGCACAACACCAGTAAGGAGAATTTTAGGTGCTAATGGTGAACGAATTGGCTGAAACAAAAAAAAATCAGAATAAGTCAATTAAAGCAACTAAGACAAGTTAATCTATATGTTCCTTGTTTTTCTAGCATTGAAGAATAGCAAACGTGAACACATTAATGATGTAAAGAGTTACCTCATCAAAGTTAGTAAGCTCGCTGAAAACTCCTGTTAACAACTGTCTCAATTTCTCGATTTTCTTTTGTGCACTACCACGGACATTTTTTACATCCTTCATAATAGAACATAATTGAGCAGTAAGTTCTGTCTGGCGTGATAAACCCTGCCACAGTCGAAACCCATCTTCATCTCCATCCTCCCTAGCAATCATCTGTTAACAGAAATGAAAAAATACATATTATGAATGATAGAACCAACAACATGGACCCAAAAAAAAGGAAGAGAACGTACTTTCATCATTTCATCTTCAAGCATGTCATATGTACTGTAGTATCGTCTTGCATATGCATGATTATGGAGCTCAACAACCACATACCAGCGAAGGAAACTAGCAATTTCAATGTTTGACAAAGCTGAAATGGACATAAGATCGAACAATGTGAGAGTTTTCTATACAGCAGTTACATAAAAAACCCGCTGATCCTGCTAACCAAATGTGACAAAAGGAATCATAATTACATTCATTGTAGAATTTGTATAGAAGGATAAAACATACCCCGATTGACAAGAAAGTGTGCCAGACGAGACTTGTCCGATTTTTCAAATCGTAGAGCTTGCACTAGTTGGAGTAAGTAGCATTGCAATTCTTCATCATCAGCTCTTTCGAGTACGCTCACAGCATAAGCACGGACCTTTACAGAAAAAGGTACAACTTAGAATAAAATATTTGGAAGGGTGTGAGATGCTAAAGTGTGTCATCCTGAGTCACGGACCCATTACTCAATCATTCTTTAGTAACCACAAGAGGTAGGACAATCATCTATAACCTTAAGAACAGCTATTGAAGAAAAATGTGCTAGTACCAGAGCGGGAGAATTTTTTTAAGAAGGTTAAAAAAATGAAAGTTCACAATCTAGTACACAAAAAAACCCATCCTTTTAGGTAATCACACAATCACAGGGGGGGGGGGGGGGGGGGGGCAGATAAGAAGTCTACAGGTGCCTATGATCAAGCTGCCACTATCACTCCACCTTCCAACATCCACCTGACAGTCCTCAAACTGGTAGCTGTCTATAGAGTAGAAAATCGACAAATAACAAATATTTTCCAATAGCATGCCAAACCAATACATAGAACAGGCCAACACCATAAATATGTCATACAAGTGAGAAAGGGCAGAAAATATGTCTATTACACCAGAGCAGACCCATTATATATGAGACAAATATGTGTCAATAATGGCAAAACTGATTAAGCATAATTGAAAAGAAGACATGTCTTTGTGTTTGTCATACCAGAATATTTCAAGAAAAAACTAGAGTATGAATAACATAATTATTAATGAATAGTTCACTTAACAGATGAAAGGAAACAAACAAAAGGCTCTCTATAAACAAAATAATGATATACAAACAACCTCACAGACATCTAAGAAAAAACAGAAACACAGACAAAGGTGCCTAGGTAGCTTACTTCCTCGCTTTTAAAATCTGGTGAGAGAAGCTCTAATGCATCAGCCACATCAATTGTTTCCCACTTCCCAATCAATTCAACAGCTTGTTTAGCCTCCTGCACATTATGACATAATAAACATAAGAAGCAGATCAACTACAAGATAAATGTGGAGTTTGTATCCAAAAATTATAAGAGGCTGCCAGGTCATTTAGAGAAAGCACAAGCAAGCAAAGAAACATCCCTGGTTTCCTCTGATGCACATATGAAGTATGACAGTCCACTGAGATATGGATGCTTTCACAAACCTGGATATCGCTCCAATCCACTGAGCGGACAAACTTTGTAAGAGCTTTCTTCTCAGACATCAAAGAGAAACGGAATTTCCACACCAATTGCTTCTCATCCGCCTGTAGATCGCGTGTAGGAGGATATTTGATGATTCTTTGAAGAAATCTACCATAAAGCACAAAGTTATTCAGCTAGAAAACCCACAAATGCACATGACTGTTAAGCTAAGCAACTGAAGTGTGCTTCTTGCCACTTATGATTAATGCACCTAACATGCAAATGTGTTTGCCCATAAATTCATGTGGAAAAAATACTGAGAGATTAGCAACCACTAAAAGTAACATCAGTTGTCATGTGAAATTCTGTTCTTTGAGTGCTACTACATCATGACACCCAAACAGGAAGGAGACAATAAGGTGACAGGGAAACAAAAACACGGAAGAATAACATACTGCAGTCGCACTCACTTTCGCTCGTTTGAGCTTGGTTTGAGATCTCTATCGATAATTCCACGAGTCAAACTCCGTGCAAGCTTTAACTGCTTGTGCTCAGATGGATTGGTTCGTCCAAGTTCAGGATCCCACACGGTAACAAGCTCATTCGATAATGATACAGGGGCTGGTGCATAGAAATTCGCTCCAGATTCCTGAGAGGAAAATAATCAAAGTAGATTTCTTTGTGAATATAACAACATGAAATTGGTAATAAGTGTTTCTGTTATCTATAAATTGTACTAAAATAAATGTCGGATTATTTTCGAGAGCGCAGTTTCTCCTTTATCTATGAAAAGTTACCAGATATGAAAACAAGACACATAAACACTGAATGGTGAAACAATGTTAACCTGGAAGACAACTCTGTGTTCAAAACCACAGAATTCAACAACTAGGCTCGGGAACGAATTCTCCAGCTTCTCACACTCCCTCTCCTTAACTCTGTCCACAGCACTGAAGGCAAGACGGTCCAGCCAATCCACATGCTGTATCTGCCCTCTCTCGTACTTGTTAACGAGCCTCTCCAGCCGCTCTATCTCGCCTCGCTCGTTCTTAGGAACCTACAGGCATTAATTCAATACAGAACGGTGTAAGTTCGCCATGAGGTAAAAGAAGCAAACAACAGATGCAGAGACGGATGATCCTCCAAAACAAAGCTGTCCACCTTGCCAGGGGTCGTGGTGGGTACTCTTCCGTCTGCCTCCTTTTGGGGCCACAGCCGCAGCTTCAGCCTCCCCGTTTTCAGCTGTTTCTTGCTGTTGAAAAGGAATATGGTGGCTCCACCGACGACACTTCTGCCCTCACCAGACGAGACATCCCAAACCTACATTAGTTATCGAAACAAAAAACACGGTTCATAACTCGAACGACAGTACTACAAAATATCAATTCCTTGGGGAAGGTCGTTCTGTTTCACTACAATTCGATAGCACCAAAATCAAGAATATCTACCGTGAAGGCGAGCTGCGCGAGGGAAGTTAGGTCCCTGTATTTGGTGCACAGCGTGATGAGCTCATTCCAGCAGTAAGGCGGACCTGACGATTCGAGCCTAGCACCAATGAAGTGACTATCAGAAACGGTGGTACACGAGAGGTAATTGTGCAGGTTTGATTGGCAGGTTACGGAAGGGGATGATGATGTATATAGATCGTAGGAACAGAATGAGAATACCTTGTGTTGACTGGGAGGCCGAACTGGACGCCGTCGATATAGAGCTTGCACTCGACGAAGAGCTCGGAGACCTTCTTGTCGAGACCGTCTGCGAGGAAGTAGAGATGGGATGTCAGGAGAGGATACAGTAGAGAATTTGGGGGGAGGGAGTAGGGGCGAGGAGGTGACCTTGAGCGGGAGGCGGGATGGGGGCCTGGAGGACGCGGAAGGTGAGGGGGAGGCTGATGTCGCAGGACAGGAAGAAGCGGAACTCGCTGCTGTTGCTGCCCGCTACCGTCGGCGCGCTGGTCCTGCTGATGCTGGCGGTCGCCGCCGCCATTGGCGGACGGTCGGCGAGTGAGCAGAGGTGGCGAATTCACGATAGGCGGTGCGCTGGCGAGAAGCCGCCGCAGCACGAAGCGGTCCTGCCGGCGAGGAGGTCGTGGCGTGCGGGGTGGGGTTCCTCGTCTCAACTCGACTCGGCGAAGAAGAGGACGGAGAGGACCAGAGAGATGCGCATCGGCGAAGACAAACTCCGAGTGGTACTGGGTTTGGGTTGGGGCAAGTAGTGGGCTGGGCCTGCGATTCGGTGCCCGAGAAGGCCAACATTTATTTTTTTGCGAATTGTGAAGCCCAACGCTTGAAACTTACTACTAGTCCTTTTTGGGAGGTGCTATGCGCCGCTCTTACCGGCGCGTCATACTCGCGTCGCTTGAAGCGGTGTTCGGTTCGGCCGGCCCATGTCGCTGCTCTGTCTCGGGCTCGACTATTTCGACATACACTGTCAATCTCAACATGCTTGGAACGTTCCATCTCAAAGAAAAAAAAACGTGCTTGGAAGGTCTCCGCCTGATCCATTTTGGACGTGCACGCATTAGGCAGCCAGAAAAAAAATCACGGGTTATACTGCTTGCACTGTTTTCACTAGACGTCCGTGGCTCCTTTCTCACTGTTTGTTCCTCACGTTTCGTAAATTGGGTCATTATTATCCATTGTTACTAAAATATGAATATGTTTTACCTATAGTTTTTTTGATAACCATGTTTTACCTATAGTTACAAATATAAAATATCACGAACCTATTATGAATATGCTTATGTTCACGGTAAAAAAATTAACATTTTTAAGAATTATTAACAATTTTAAAAAATCATGAATTTTTATCAATTCCATAAATTGGATATAGCAATAAAAAAACCAGCAAAATTCTTTCCGATTATTATCAACCTGACTGCAATCTTTTTCTGTCGGTAAGGATTGCACGAGAGCACCTTCCACTTCTAATAGGCCATGAACTATAGATAGAGAAGAATCATTCTGAGCGAGTACATAAGAAGGGATCCATTTTTTTTCATCGGTTCCAGGGGAAGACCAAAGATCTTGTGCGGCAGGTCCGCCAGAAAAACTCAAAAGAGAAAGAAGTCTCGTTAATCTCTTTTCGAAAAATCATGACCAATTTTCAAAAATCATGAACATTTTTTAATAAAATATAAACTTTTTAAAAAAATATCAAGAAAATTTAAAAAATTCTAAAATAATTTAAAAAACATGAACAATTTTCCTAAAAATCATGAACCAATTTTCCAAAATCATGAATTATTTTTCAAAAGATCATGAACCAATTTTCAAAATCATGAACAATTTTTCAAAAAGTGGCGAACCAATTTTCAAAATCATGAACAAATTTTCAAAAAGTTGTGAACCAATTTTCAAAAACTTGCGAACCAATTTTTTAAAATCATGAAGCCCTTTTCAAAGATCAGGAATCAATTTTCCAAAAAATCGTGAACCAATTTTCAAAATATCATGAACGAATTTCCAAAACCATGACCAATTTTTCAAAAAATCGTGAACAATTTAAAGCTCGCAAACTTTTTAAAATTACATAACTATTTTTTAATATGAATAGAAACTCAAATAAGAAAAAGAGACAGAAAAATAAAAAGAAAACGAAGAAACATAAAAAACAAAAACTAATGAAATGAATCTAAAGAATGAAAAAAGAAAAGCAAAAAAATAAAAAGGAAATATAAAAACTAGCAAACCAACAAAAAATGAATGGAAAAAATGGTGACAAACAGCTATCGATAGCGATAGAGAGATGATCCGAACTCAAGCGACCGACGCACATGGGCCTGGCCCATGACTGTTTTCCTTCAGGCGTCGCGAGGCTGTTGTGCCGCTTAAAGCGACATTTAGCATTTGACATCCTTTTTGGGTGAAACATTAATTTCTAAAAAAATATCACAAAAAGAAAAGTTGAAACATCTCCATACTTTTGATTGAAAAAATACATTATTTTCTGGACCTTTTTAGTGGAAAAAGACTGAAAGAATAACTAGAGGCTACGGTAGAAAAAAACAAGTCAAGCCGGTTCTAAACTTCTTACATAGACGCAACAGTGTAAAATTATTTTTGATGCGAGAAACACATAAAAATGTTTTTTAATGCAGGAAACACATAAAAATTGTTAGGCACGGGCGGTTCTATTATGATGATCAGACATAATCTATTAACATAAGTGGATCAAACTAGCAAGAAAACAGTGGTTTTTTCTCCGAATCAGCGAGGACACTTGTAGCCAGGGGCGAATCCTAATGGAGTAACCCTGATGCACAGGCATCAGGGTTAAGAATTTATTTTAGCGTTGCTTACCATCTACTAAATAGAGCCGGTGCATTAGGCTAGGCCGGAGGTACTGCATCAGGGAAAGGACCAATCCTTCTAGCCATCGTGTGTCCTCCCGCATGTGACCTGCAAATCGACGCAGTTGTCGCTACCTAATAGTGTGTACACACATTGGATCGATTATCGATTAAACTTCAAAGGGGAAAAGGAGGAGGAGTCGGCGGGTCGCACGCATATGCACGGGACGGACATCACGGACCGAACCAGAACTCCACCCTTCCAGCGGCACCATGCAGGAGCAAGGTGTGCGAGCCGCGGTCTCTCTGGCTACCCTCGGCAATCCCCGACGCGCGGACACGGCCGGCAGGCGTGCAGCTCGGTAGCTCCTTCGATCTTTTCTCTTTTCTTTTTTACTAAAATCGCTTATATGTCTGCTAGTCTTCGTAGTCTCTGTTCTGGTGGAGTCAAAAATTCTATAGATTCAACTCCTCTTGATGGTAATGACCTAAATTTTTCTCTATCTATTGCCAAATTGTGGGTAGTAGATGAAATCGTATGAAAATTGTATCTAGGGTTTATACAAAGCATACGAATTTTATTATGTCCACATGTTCTTAGCCAAATTTTCAAGTTTGGGGTGTATATTTATTTATGGAATGTAGGTGTATTATAAGAATCAAATGTACTGAAACAATTAGAGTAATGTGTAAACTTCCCATACTAACATAATTTTGGGCATTCTACTATGTTTGGCTTCAAAATTAAATCTGTATATTTTTGGCACGTTATTGAGCCTGTGGTCTTAGATGATGTATTTGGGAATCTCAAATTCAAGACCTTTTTTTCCAAGTGACTTTGTCCTTTGTTTCATCAATATAGATTTCTTATTAATGGTTTTCTTGTATTTATATGTTATTTAGGACACGTGCCTTAGATTAGCTTTCTGTGGGCACGAATTTGATATGTTAATCTAGTTATATATATACATATACATGAGATCGATTCCCATATAAGATTCTTTTTGAGTTTCAAACTTTAATTTTTTTATCTCTTAAACCGTAATTCGAAATTCAGATCCATCTTCATGGTTAGCTTTTTCGTGTCGAGATCTTCAAAACTAGATCCCATGTTAATATATTTTGACAAAAAAAATTCAAGCTTAGTTCCTAGATTACTGACACTTGGTTACCAGGTAAAGTTTAGTTGGTTACCAGATTAAAATCAAATGGCTATCAGAGGCTCCTAAACTTTGTTTCTTAATAATATAAGCCTTATATGATGGTAATACAGTACTTTACCTATTTAAAATAGATCAAGTATCTAATTTCTGCGTATACATATCATTATTATCATAAGAAACATGTAAAAATTAACTGGTGATTGTGTATTATTTGGCTGGTAATTGTTAATTATTAATCTGATAGCTATAATACAGTAATCTGGCAACTAGTGATGGAAAAAAATATTGTCAAAACATATTAAGATGGGATCTTGTTTTGAAGTACTCGTCGAGATGAACCCAGCGGTAAAGACGGATCATCAATCGGATTCATAATTTAAAAGATAATTTATTTTAAACTTTTAGATCGCAAAAAGTTCCTACATGCATGCATGGTCGTTGGTCCTTTGTATCTTATAGACGCGAAAGCTGACGCCACCCGCCATGCCGGTGGAGTTTTCGTAAGAACGTGCTCTTGTTAGATTATTATGTCATATTATCTATGTTAAAAGTATGCATCATACTTTTATATAGTAGATTGTTGCTGAAAAAAATTATGCCATAATAAAGTGGTGCATGAGGGTGTCGTGAGCTCTAGCTCCGCCCCTGCTTGTAGCACACTAGACAAGTCCTAGATGAAAGTGGGATCTCGCTAATTCTCGCCTGTAGTTTAATTATTTTGTAATTTCTAGTTTAAATTTAAAAACTAATTTGTGAACTTAATATTATAGAATAAACTAGAATTTGATGGATCCTCGCTTGTGACTCAAAAAAGAAAGAAAAGGTATTGCCCTCTGGTTTCAAATGTTGGACGAAGGGTGGACCGTCTTTTCTGGTCAGCACGTACACCATTAATTTCAAGGAACGTGAGGCGAACCGTACGCGTGTGACAACAACAAAAGTGCTCCAGTAGATTGCAGCGATGAAAAGAAAGAGCTAATGTGATGCGTGTGGTGGTCGTATATACTGTAAGTATTAATCGAGTATATGCAGCAATGTTACAGTACTGGACCCTGCTGGCGAGTACGTCTCCGAGAGTACGAGAAACGATGGGAGGGAGCCTCCGACGATCGGGATTCGGGACTCTTTTACGCCAACCGTGGCGGTGGTCCCGGCGCCATGGTGGACCTCGGCGGATTCGGCACCGGCGACGGCGGCCACGATCCCTTCAGCAACCGCCGCATCGCGACCCTCTGGCCGCCGCGGTGCGCTTCTCCGGCGGCCCATGCCATCATCACGTCACCGTCTGCAGCTGCATCGATCGCGAACACTGTAAATCAATCGGCTCCTCGCGAGAACCGCCGCCGTTTCGTAAGGCCATCTCGGCGAGCAGAGCTCTGCTTGGGGACGCCCACCAAAGCGTACAAACGATGCAGACTGAATCACGGAGGTACGTACCTGGAAGGAGACGCGAGGAGCAAGCTGCCGGGCCGGTGCAAGAACCCAGGAGGATCACCGCCAGGAGCAGCCAGGAGAACACACCGCCTGCTTGACCCATGTCGACGACGACGAGTTGCTCTGAAACTTGACCGGTAAAACACCTTAGATTTCCGGGGCTAGCTAGCTAGCTGGAAGCGTCGCAAAACGTGTCAAATCCCCGTCAACTCGCGCAGTATATATCATCATCGGCGTGCATGATGATGATGAGGCCGGTCGAACCGCCGGCCGGAGCCAATCTGGAAGCTCCTCAGCAATGATATATCCAGCAGATTGGCACTGGCTACTTTTTTTTTTTTTTTTGAATATGATTGGCACTGGCTACTTGCTAGCGGTTGCCCGCGAGTTTAGCTGATTAAGTGGATTGTGTGCCGTGTCTTCAGTCTCTGCACTAATTAATTGTACTCGCTCGTGCACAGCTTCTCAAACAAGGCGCGCTGGGTCATGCTCATGCATGGCCTAGTTAGATAGATCCATCAGTTGACTTCGGCGTTTCTTAAACAAGCTAACCCAACCTCAAAATATTACATACACCGCAATACCTGCATCTAAATAAAACGCCGCCGACAGTACATGCATCACTGTCGTTTGCGTAATATATAGGAGAATATTCCAAAAAAAAAAAACCAACACAATTCAGGCCAGGGTTTCAAAAAAACACCATAATGTCGCCCTTTTTTCACAAAAACCAACCACTAGGAGTGTGCAAATATTGAAACCGTATAAATCTGGCCAACGTGGAGTTAGTTCATCTTACTTCACAAACTGAATCCAGAATTTCAATCTAGTTAAAAAAAGAACCGACCCAAACTAGCTAAACCGTTCAAACCGGTTTTGCCCACCCATACCAACCACTATTCGGTAACACTGTGACAAGAAACACCGACCGGTCACTTGACGGACACTGGGCAAATAACGTGTGTCTGATGTGGGGGTCCCAGTGTCATGCATACGTGGCATGGCGGCAATGACAAGGTGAAACTGGCTGTTAGCGGCGCCCTCTATTTTTCCATGGACAATGAGTATTGCGGCAACTCTAACCGCCAGGTGCCCGCGGCCGTGCTCAAGGTCTGGAAGGCCAATCAGACGGAAAGCCATCACTACACCTCCTCTCTCGGTGGAGTTGAGTAGTAATTACTTCCTTACACATAACAGTACACAAACAGGTGTTCAAAATGCTTACACATTGGTCCAAACTGGTCTTAAAACCTCATCTACATGTCTAGGTCTAGACATATAGAACATTGTCTTTAAATTGCTACCAGTTGAATTACAAAGAATATAATTATGATTCCAATATTTCCTTCATCTTCTTGAGCTTATCCTTGCTCACCTTCCCCACCCTTTAGATCAGGTATATGTAGTAATCAAGTTTCTTCTTTTTCTTCAGCTCATCCCACCCTGCTTCTCCTCATTCCGTCTCAACAGCTTACGCAGATCCAAAAGGTTATGTGAAATATCCAGCACTTGGCTTTCACCTATTGCCTTCGCCAAATCAACCTACAACGGTGTGTTCTTTTTCCTCTAGCTCCCATGTTTCTCTTTATTTAGAATGTAATATGTTGTAGGCTGCTCAATATTGTCCTTTGGTCTCCCACTACTTTCTAATTCATACAATTCCCATAACCTAGCTAACCAAGCAACTATTAATATGAGCAAGGGCCACTCTAGATTAGTCAAGTGCACTTTTGAATATATAGGTGCCTACCTAAAAAACTGCAGAGCAAAATGTAAGAACACTATTATACACTAAATTATGCACTTTACCAAATTAAAGATAATAGCTAACAACAGTTTGTGTTCTACAAAGCTATGATGACAGTATAACAAGCAAAATTATAATAATATAGAAATGTATTTAAAGTAATATAGCTAAATCAGTATCTATATATCTTCTGGATAACTGAACATAGTTGTTAACCGTGAAAAACATATGTAGTTCTCTGACAAAGTATCGATACAACCAACAATTAAGAATGATGCATGTACTTGTATGACTAACTACACAAGAAAGTATTAATCCTCACCCTTCTCACACATTCAAGGAACCTCATCCCAATTTTTTCTCCTCCAGGAGCGAAAAGTTTCTCCAGTTTCTCCCAATGATCGCAAGTTTCTTCACAATGCCTCCCATGGAGAAATCTAGGTCATGGAGTGCTTCGGGAACCTAAATCAACAAAGACTAACAGTAAATGGTCGATATCCATGGTCAATTGACAAATTTTAACATGAACCAACAGATTCCCCACACTAGCCCTAACTCTAGCCCCGCGGTAGAAAGGGGAAAGAGGAACTCACATTGAGGTTTACCGAGGACTCGTCGGAGGGGGTTCTTCGTTGCTGGTCTCGCTATTGTTCTAGGATGGCATGGTGGCACGATGGTGGAGGAGGAGGAGCGGCCGGAACAGAGAAAGGATTCAAGTGAGAGAGTAGGGAGGCGAGAGCGAGCCATTTAGGCATGTCCAAATGCGTCAGTTTCAGATATGGTGGCCGACGTTAACCATCGTTGACATCTGCTGCGCTGCGCCTGACCTTTTGCTTTTCCGCCCTACTATGTAAGCTTGACACCAGGACCCACACATCAGAAACGTGTTTAGCTAGCATCAAGTGACCGATAAGTGCTTCTTGTCACGGTGTTAACGAATAGTGTTTTTTTTAAATCACAACAAGGTGTTTCTTTAAACCCTACCCTAATCCTACTCTTGCACAACTTACAAGGCTGGATTATGACCTTAGATCCATCGGTTGACTTGGGTGTTTCTTAAACAAGCTACTCAACCTCGAATCATTACATAAACACACAATACTGCCCGCATCTAAATAAAACGACACCGACAGTGCATGCATCACCGTCGTTATGTGTTATATAGACTAGATGATGCCCCGCGCGTTGCTGTGGGAATTTGTTGATAGATTTCTGTAGAATTGGTAAAGTAAAAGTAACAATGTATATATAGTAAAGGAGGATGCCAGTCAAGCTGAAAATATATTATATTGCTAAGAACCTTGTAGAAAGTTGCAACAAATCCCATATATCTTTATGAATTTGAGAGTTTAAAACAACAATACCCAATGTGCCCAATATATATGCTTAAAAGTTCGACCATATTACTCTCCCAGAACAAATAAGTCAACGTCTACCTCTCACCTTGAATTTGATTCGTCGTGAATAAGCAAGAGACCATCATCGTTGTCGGTCTACAAATGAGTGAAACAAATAGGAAAAATAATATAAAAGATGGAATATCAGAAAAAATGATATAATAGATGGAATTTATGAGCGAAAATAATAGTTAATTCAACATTCCACTTCACTTCATTGTCAGATATTATGAAAAAACACAAATGACAATGGAGTATCCAATACTATACGACTTCTCTTTTTCTTTAATATACACGTGATAGAAAAAAGGTATATACCGTATAATCGTTGTTGCCACCGCATCCATGATCATAATCATACACTGCATCTATAGAACATGTATCACATCAAAATTCTTCACAAAAGAATGCCTCACATCAAATTAATCAAAGTCCACTTAAAACTTTGCAATACATTAAATATCCTACAAAAGGAAGAAATATGCGATGGACCTCTACCTGTATCACCTTGTAGGAGCGATGGATGCTAATATCTAGGATTCGCCACTTCACATGTAAAGCCAAAGGTGGGCGCATTCTTGTGCTGGTAATGTTAGTGCAGATTCATAAAGAAAAAAAATCAGATGATGACATAAGAGAATCAATTAGATCGCATATACAACGTGCCGATCGAATTAAGTGGAGCTTGAAGTATTGCAGTTAGGAGAGGAAGAGTAAAACAGTGAAATTGCCCACCCGTATCGAGGATGATGCGAGCAAGGTCGAGGTGGAGCTCGGAGTTTAAATCGGGGGAAATCTGCACGGGCTCTTCATAAGCCTCCGATATCGGGCGGGAAAAAAGTGCATCTGAGGAATTAAGGAGAAGAGGAAGCGGAAATATGGCATAGTAGGTGGATACATGATGTTATTGGTCGGTGGAGAAGAAGAATACTGTAACGGCCTGCATTGCTTGTGGTGCTTTGATGAAGGCTAAACGAAACGTAAGCAAAATTAGTATATCCGAACAGAAAAGGAACCAACAGTTTTGTGTTGTAGCCAGACACCCTGCGGGGCTTTTCCGGGAGAAAGGAGGTGACGTGGACGCTTGAGAGGGCAGAGAAATCAACTAGTGGGGGACTGCTATTTAGATATAGAAGATTCGTTGGGGGAGTACTTCCTCCGTTCGCAAATAAGTATACTTCTATTCTTGTCCTAAGTCAAACTTTATTAAATTTGACTAACTTTTTAGAAAAACATACCAATATTTATGACACTAAATTGATACTATTAGATTTGCTTTTAAATCTAGTTTCATAATATGTCAATTTGATATAATTAATATATGTTCCTATATTTCTCTATAAAATTGGTCAAATTTAATTATGTTTAACTTAGACAAAAACTAGAAGTACATTTATTTATATATGAAGGGAAGGAGTATATATATAGCATCGATGACAACCTGGATGAGGGCCCCCTTCTTTTCAGCTTCTTGGCCAGCTTCTTTCAGAAGCTACCCTCGACCAACTTCTCCTAGAATCTCATCTGCCAAAATCGTTTATATTTTTAAATTGACATTGAAGAAACTAGTTAAAAAGTTTAAACGAATTTTAAAGATAAGATTCTAGGAAAAGCTCATCGAGGATAGCTTCTGAAAGAAGCTGGTCAAGAAGCTGCAAAGAAGGGACCGAGAAAACGCATTACACGCATGGCTTCGAAGATGTCGTGCCGATACCCAGCGCGCTGTCTCGTTGTGGTGGACTTTGTAAGCTTAGCTGCACGAGACAAAACGAGCGATTATGTATTATATTATTATTGTATTAAGGCTATTCCGTTGGTGATCTAACCTAATACGTTTAGATTAGGCCATCAGGGAAGAAATTCGAGGAGTTGTCTTGCGTGTTGCCAGTTTTTTTGGCGGATCTCGAGCTGTGATGTCTGCTTGTGTGTGTGTTTGTGTTACTATGTTGTTTTTAAAAAAAAGTATAGGTATGTCCTGTCGGGTGCAAGCCAGCTATATACATCATCCGCACGAGCGCTGGCCTGACCATGACCTGCTAACTGGTTTTTTAGGATATTTTTCTGTATATGGAGCTTGTTTGGTTTGTAAGATTTGAAGCACAAGAATTTTTGTATGGTCTATTTTCATGCAATTTTATTACTAGAAAATTTGCTTTGTTTCTAGGACAGCTATGTCAAACCACATAATTCTTCGAAAAAAATGTGTGCGTTTTTACCGGAGCGCAACCAAACGACATGAATTACAAAATCTTGTGCTTTCAACTCCCGTAGACAATCTAAGATCCGTTTTCACACACTTAGACACCGGTTGCTTACATTATTTATGACTAAATTATATAAACAACGCTCTCAATTCCATGTAATTGAAATAAAATCCACTTACGAGAGAAAGATGCACGCTATAGATTGGATGCTAGAGATAGCATGCAATGTCAGGAGCTCCTCTTCGGTGGGTGGCATCCATGTATGAGACCCTGGGCTTCAGGAAAATGCGCAACAGATGCCTTTGCGTCTCGTCCCTTGTCGTGTTTGTATCACCGCCATAGTGGGCGGCTTGTAGGTCCCGTGACTGAACGAGGTTGTCTGTGAGAAGCGGTGATAGGTGGCTGCTCGGCATCCACAGCGTGGGTTGCGGTGTGGTCAAGTTCTTCGACATGGTCGGTGGAGATTTCATTGTGTGGGTGAAAACCATGCTCCATCGAAGTCGGAGGCAACAGTGATGACATCTGTGGGCATTGTTCACCTCCCTAGAGGTATCGTTGCAATGTTGCATCCATTACGTTACCAATGCTTGGGAGAGCCCTGGATCTTAGGTCTTCCTGGATCGGGCAAGAGGACGTATTTGCGTAATTTTTCTCCTTTGAGACATTTCTTTTGGATCACTTATTGGGACATCGGTGTTTGCCAGTATGTTACGAGTTGATTCCGAGACCCGCGAGAGGCGATTCACGTGGCAACATCGACGTCTTTGCCTCAATCGGATCTTCTCTATTGTTCTAGTGATGCCTACCCATGCGCGCCGATACCCAACGTTGTCTCCTTGCGGTGGATTTAGTAAGCTTAGAGCATCTCCAGTAGAGGCTCTATTATAGCGCTGCGTTAAAACAACAGAAAATTTACCTCCCCGCGCGCTCGAAACGCCTCCAGTAGTGGCGGGAAATAGTGCGGGCGCTGTATATGTTGCCGCGCGCGTCGCTTTGCACTATCTCGCGCAGGAGATTTGCCGCGCCAACTCGAACGCGCGCTATAAACTGCGCACAGTGTCGGCGCACAACCGCCACGCACGCGGTTCCGGAAAGTTTAGCGCCGCTCTCTCCCTTCCTCTTCCGCCACCTCTCCGCCAACATGCCGCCTCGCCGCCGCTCCGCTTCGGGCTTCCGTGGCGTCCGCCCGCGCCCGAACGACACCTTCGATGCCGAGCTGCGCGCCGGCGGGTTCCGCCTCACCCTCAGCACGTACGAGTCACCGGAGATGGCCGCCCATGGCGCGAGATGAACTTCCCGGAGACGGAGTTCCTCGTGCCGCCGCCCGCGCTCATCACCGACGAGGACCGCCGCCGACACCTGATACGTCCAAATAGTATCTACTTTCTCGAACACTTTGCTATTGTTTTTCTTTTAAACTTGTGTGATTTGGATATAACTAACACTGACTGACGTTGTTTTCAGCAGAATTACCTTGGTGTCTTGTTTTTGTACAGAAAATGAACTATCAGGAAAAATCCCGGAAAATATGCCAAAAACTATTTCTCACAAGAAGATCCACGGTACAAGAAGGGGAGACAGAGAGGAGGCCTGGGGGGCCAGACCCACCCCAGGCGCGGGCCCACTGACCCCGCGCCTGGGGAGGTTTGGCCACCCCAGGCAGCTCCTCGGCATCCCTCTGCGCCTATAAGTTGCCTTCTGACCTAAAAACTCAGGGGGGGTCGATAGTTTTCCAGAAAGAGTTCCGCTCCACCGCAGCCACCAGAAACCAAGATTCGGATCCAGAAACTCCGTTCTGGCACCCTGCCGGGACGGAGAATTTGGAGAGGATCATCGCCATCGTCATCACCAACGCATCTCCATCGACCACCGATGTTTCCCTCATCCACGAGTGAGTAATCCCCCGCTGTAGGCTTGGGAATGGTAGGGATTGGATGAGTTCTATCATGTAATCGAATATGATTGTTAGGACATAGTGCCTAGTATCTCTTGTACTATTTGACTTTGTTGTAACTTGTTATGCTTAATGCTTGTCACTAGGGCCCGAGTGCCATGATCTCAGATCTGTACTTATTATTGAATCATTATGATAGTATTGTTTGTGATCTTATCTGCAAGTTGTGTACACATATCATTGTCCGGATCCAAAGGCCCCAAAGTGACAATAATTGGGACAACCGGAGGGGATGGTTGTGGTGTGAGGATCACATGTGTTCATGGAGTGTTAATGCTTTGCTCCGGTGCTCTATTAAAAGGAGCACCTTAATTCCCAGTAGTTCCCTAGAGGCCCCGCTGCCACGGGCTGGCTGGACAGAAGATGTTATGCAAGTTCTCATTGCAAGCACGTATGACTATATTTGGAGCACATGCCTAGGATTGTTTAGTACTTGGATGCTTGTTATTATTTATCTGCAATGCCCTAGATCTTAAAGTTACATGTTTAGACTCGTCCATGCAACGCCCGTCCATCCATCCCTATGCCTACCACACTCGAATCCTACTGTTACCGTTACTATTATTATTACTACTGTTTCTCTATTGCTGTTACTGCTGCTGCTTTGCTGTTAATACTACCAAACTGTTGCTACTAATAAACTTATGTGAGCAAGAACTATTTTCAGGTGCAGCTAAACTGACAACTCAGTTGTTAAGGCTTGCAAGTATTCTTTGGCTCTCCTTGTGTCGAATCAATAAATTGGATAATACTACCCGCGAAGACTGTTGCGATCCCCTACACTTGTGGGTCATCAAGACTATTTTCTAGCGCCGTTGCCGGGGAGCATAACTTTATTTGTAAGTTCACTTGGATCTATTATTGGTTAATGCTACTCCTTTCATCATGGGGAAGTCTCGTGATGGAAAGTTCCCTATTTTACCATCCACTACAAGAAGAGGTACAGTCCCAAACACCTCTGCTACTCTTGATTCATCGTCTATTATAAGTAAACTTGTCATACCACCACCACATGCTCATGCTACACACACTGCTACTACTGCTGAATCTGAAACTGCTTTTGATACTCATGATGTTACTTATAATGTGCTTGATGCGAGTGGTTCATTAGGTTCTTTTCTAGATGCTACTATGGCTAGTCTAGGAAATACCAAAACTCCTAGTGAATACACTGTTACACCTGTTAGCTCACCCGAGTCTAGTGAGAGTTATGATATTAATGATGGTTACATAGAGCTCACTGATGAATTTGTTGAAGAGTGCCAAAACACACATGGTGCTAGTGCTATTAAGAGTCTCCTTGCTAGATGTACTATTATGCCTACGAAGTCCTATGATCCTAAGTTTGCACCTCTCCCATAGATATTAAAGATAAAGATTATGATTTCTCTCTTGATTTATCTTATTTAAATATTGTTGAGAAATAACCTTTTTGTGGTACTGAAAATTAGAGTGTTGTGGCTCGTATGAATGAGCTTTCTACTATGAGTGCTTTGTTCTCTGATGATTTTAAAATGTGCAACTACTTTGTTGCTAAGATCTTCCCTTTTTCACTAAAAGGAGAAGCTAGGGCTTGGTTTAATAGATTACCTCCCGGTTCCATTAATAGCCCTGATTGCTCGATTGCTTATTTCTTCCATAAATATTTTCCTCCCAATACTAGACATGCTGCTTTGCAGAGACTTTTTGATTTTAAACAGGGAGAAGAAGAGAAATTGCCTGAATCATGGAAAAGATTCTGTTCCGTGATTCATGCATATCCTGGATGTCCATTACCTTAGAATGAGCTTCTTGATATTTATTATAATGGACTAACCTAGATAGGTTTGCTGATTGTGTTTTCAGGAAAAGGACTACTACAGATGCTGAAGAATTAATGAACAAGATAAGCAAGAATTATGATGATTGGACTTCAACTGAGCTGAATACACCTGAGCCTATTACTCATGAACCAGATGTTCCTGAACCAATTCCAACACCAACACCAAAGAAGAGAGGAATTATTGCATTAAATGATGAAGTGATGAATGAAGCTAAGAAGTGTCTAAAGGAGAAAGGTATTAGAGCTGAAGATGTGAAGAATCTACCTCCTATAGAAGAATTATGTAAGCCAATTACCCACTCATCTACCATTGAGGTACACTCTCTCCAACACTTTGATGAAGGTGATATTCTCTATAGTAAGCCTCCTGATCAATGCTTAGAGGAACTTGACATTTTTATTGTTAAACAAGGTCATTTTAATAAACAAGTTCAGAATCATTTATTGGAAAACTCTAGAGCTATCAATGAGTTGAAAGATATTGTGGAAAGAACTTCTAATGATATTAAAATGCTTTGTAAACACTTTCAAATGGTTCAAACTCAACTTGATCAACTTGCTAAGGTATAAAAGGATATGCTAGTTAATGCTTCAGGAGATAAACATGCTTATGGAATTAGAACTAGGAGTGGTATGGCTACTCAAGATCCTTTATATCCTGAAGGACACCCTAAAAGAATTGAGCAGGACTCTCAACAAGTAGATAGTGGTAGTCCTCGTAAGAGAAATAAAAAGAAACATAAGATAGTTGAGGAACCACTTGAACCTGTTGTAGATCCTAATAGTATATCTATCTCTGATGCTGAAACTGAGATGGGTAGTGATAAAAATGATGCTCCTAAGGGAGAAGTTGAGGAAGAACCTGAGAAGAACACTAAGAACACTAGGTACACAAAGGAAGATTTTATTGCTAATAAACATGGTAAAGAGAGAGAACCTTGGGTGCAAAAACCTATGCCTTTTCTAGGTAAGAAACACAAGTCAAAGGAGGAAGAACACTACAACAAGTTTTGTGAGTGGATGAAACCTTTATTTTTGCAAATTCCTTTGACTGATGCTATTAAGTTGCCTCCCTATTCAAAGTATATGAAGGATATTGTCTCTAATAAAAAGAAGATTCCTAATGAGGAGATTTCTACTTTGCTTTCTAATTACTCCTTCAATGGTAAGGTTCCAAAGAAACTTGGTGATCCAGGTATACCAACTATTCCTTGCTATATTAAGAATAATTATGTTAGAACTGCTTTATGTGATCTGGGAGCTGGAGTTAGTGTTATGCATTTTTCTCTCTACAAGAGACTCCAGCTAGAAAAGTTAATACCAACTGATATATCTGTTATCGCCACATTTTGGCCAAAGGAGGAGATGGGCCGTAATCAAGATGGGCTTAAAAGATACGTATATGCAACATACTGTTGAATCGGCCTTGTGCGTTGATTTGGGCTAAATTGCCCGTGTATCTTATATTGTAATAGGTTCCGTTTCGGTTTAGGTAAGAGATAGAGTTGTTAGAGTTATTCCAAAGATAGAAAGTCTCCGGACTATAAATATGTACCTAAGGTTATCGAGAAAGGAGGACGATCACGATCACGTTCACAACAAACTCAATCTCGGCGCATCGCCACCCCTTGTTTCTAGGGTTTTTCTCGGGTAAGTGCCATGCTGCCTAGATCGCATCTTGCGATCTAGGCAGTAGCTGCTTATGTGTTATTTGGTGTTACTCGTACTGAAGCCTTGTTGATGGCGAGTAACACTATTATCATAGATTTGTTTAGGCCAGCATCGGTACTTTTTTGTTACGATTGTTTAGTTATGCTGCCTCTAGTTATCTCGCCGCCTTTGCACCTTTTCCCGGGTGTAAGGGTGGCACCTTGCTTGATCTTTATTCAGTCGATTTGATCTGTTATAGTTATGCCTTGTTCTCCAAGGTTTAGTTTGATATCTACATGATCAGGCCTTGCAAACGGGTTGAACGATCCAGTAGTATATAAGATATGGTTCGCCAATCCGAGAGGAGTTGTTCCGGGAATTGACTTTACGTTGGTTTTTAGGCCTTCTCTAGGGTTAGTTTTCTATCATCTTTTGTATTTACCAGGCTCAATTACGTGTAGGATGTTCCAATTATGTGGTGAAAACGTTAAACTGTCGTAGATCGATTTAACTTGTATTGATGAAGCAAAACCCCATGTTATCGTAGATCTAATGCAGAACCATGGGATAATCGGCTCCAGGAGCCGATTCACAGGGAAACCTGGGAGCCGGTCGCGGCTCGAATTTTACGTATGTTTGTTTGCCATGCAGGAAACCACTCGAAGCAACCCATCACCTTCCTGACCAGGTATAGGTCAGGTGGCACGCCCTCGCATCCGCCAGGACGTGTGCCGGAGTTTTGCGGGCCGTTGCCCGAGGGACCAGGGCCCACCAGCAGTTCTGGGAGCCTCCCGGCTCTTCGTGTTGCTCGTCGCTGCTCGCCGGTGGGTTTTGACAGGCAACACATTCTGGCACGCCCGGTGGGACCTTCAACAACATCTGCATCAACATCCGACGCTGCGATGGAGGGCAGACCGGTCACGTACGACGATTTGCCTGAGGAGCACAAGGCAAAGTACGATGATATCAAAGCTCTCTTCGAAGCCGATCTCATCGGCTCTTTTGAGAGGACTCGTAAACATGGCATCAGGTGGAAAGGGTTCTCACCCGAAGGTGCTCTTGATGAGGTGGATCTGTCCGTTCCTTCAGAGGAGCGCACCAGAGCTCTGCGACAGGAAGTCAATTACATGGTAGCTCATTCTCTTCACCGCCATTCAGAGAGCTTAGTGAACGCCTTCGAGCGTGTCGCGGT
Organism: Avena atlantica; assembly: GCA_910589765.1. Lineage (NCBI taxonomy): Eukaryota > Viridiplantae > Streptophyta > Magnoliopsida > Poales > Poaceae > Avena > Avena atlantica. The sequence goes on from OU342739.1 coordinate 34,953,768, forward strand.
TCGCGTAGTTCAGGAGATCATGAAACATCAGTACTCTCCATCGGGGCCTACTTTAGGGACTCACCAGGGAGAAAGACCGCTCCAGACCAGGCCACAACTGCCATTCACGCTTGCAGCTCCGGAGCCACCAGGGGCACCGGCGTACGTCGTCTACAAGATCGGAGGTGACCCTGGCGATTGCCAATTCCTGTGTGAACCACCTAAAGAAATCCCACATGGATATGTGTGCACCTACGTGCCGGACTGCAATAGCCTGACGCGCACGAACCAGATTGCAACCGCAGGGATCGCTGGGACAGGAGTTTCTAGAGCAGGGGCTTCAGGAGCAGGTGTTTCTGGAGCAGGGATCTCTGGGATGGACGCTGATAAACAGGCATGGCTAGCCAAGTATGCCACCGGAACAAGTCATGAGAATTTAGCCCCTGCAGCTCAAACGGTGGAACAAATCCGTACCATCTTGAGAGACCAGTTCGGCTTCATACCGAAGAGAAGGACAATCGGCTATTCCAAGCCGTACCCCAACGAGTTCGATCTGATTCCGCTGCCACCCAAGTATCGGCTCCCTGAGTTCTCAAGGTTTAGCGGATCAGAAGGGTCGAGCTCGATCGAGCATGTGAGCCGATACCTGGCACAGTTAGGCATGATTTCAGCATCGGATCAGTTACGCGTAAGGTTCTTTGCGCAATCGTTGACAGGACCAGCTTTTGGATGGTACACTTCGTTGCCGCCGGATTCGATCCAGACCTGGAAACAACTAGAAGAACAGTTCCACATTCAGTATCATTCAGAAGCTACCGAGGCTGGCATTGCAGATCTGGCGCAGGTGCGGCAAAAGCGAGGAGAAACGGTAGCTGAGTACATTCAGCGTTTCAGGACTGTCAAGAACCGATGTTATTCGGCTCGTTTAACTGAGAAGGAAGCAGTCGAGCTGGCAGTATTGGGTCTCTCAGCACCGATCAAGGATCTGACTTTCCAAGTAGAGTACAATTCATTGGCGCATATGACCCAGAAACTGACGATGTATGAACAGCGCCACCCTGAGTTGTACCAAGACAAGTTCAAACGCCCGGTAGGCCTGGTCGATACAGAAGAAGAGGATCCTGTACAAGACCAGGAGGTGGCCGTGGCTGAATGGGCTCGGGGGGCAGATCCTGTGTCCTGCAAATGGGTAAAACAGCAAGGGCCTGCAAAAGGGTTCGACTTTGATGTGAGCAAAGCTGAGCAGATATTCGATTTACTGCTGAAAAAAAAGCAGCTGAAGTTACCCGAAGGCCATAAAATCCCTACGGCTCAAGAAATGAACGGGAGACCATACTGCAAGTGGCATCACTCGTTCACCCACACCACCAATGATTGCAAAGAGCTACGTCGCCAGATCCAAACGGCCATAGAACAGGGTCGTCTGATCCTTGGGCAATTCGCCATGAAAGTAGACACAAACCCATTTCCCGGCGTCAACATGGTAGAACATAGCCACTCCACGAGGCGCTAGTTGGATTTCTCGTTCGATGTTAATATGGCAGGACCTGTGTACCACCGTGACACATATAAGGAGGAAGGCGGTCGCTCTCGGGGCAGAGAAAGAGAGGAGGCTGGTCCACGTGACCGGCCCCGTTATGATGACAGGTAGTATTTAACCGAGGAGCAAGTGAGAAGCGTGCGATATCAGAAGCCACACTCCACGCATCTCCTTAACAAGTATGAGCGTCAGTATGACCGACGTCGTCGGCACGATAGGGACAATGAAGGATATGAGCACGTCGCTAGGAAAAAGTCGAAGGAAGAAGAAGGCGTGGATAAACATTGGGATTGTCCTTTCTTCAAGTATTGCTGGGACGCGGGAATGAGCCGATTACCTACGATCGACAACTGCCCGGAGTGTGGACAGCAGAAGGATGACACAGGTCCAGTCTCAGTGTTCAAGCGTCTAGGACCCCTCCCACCTCAGGACAGGCAAGAGGAGTCATCTCGAGCACAAGGTCTCAAGGAGCTAAAGGGTGAAAAAGAAGAAGACAGATATCACCGGCCAAGGTGGTGCCCCGATGGGCTCAGACACACCCAAAAGCGTAGAGTTCAGCGACTGCGTAGCTTGGAGGAAGCCGAGGCGCAGTACCTCCACGCTTTAAGGAAAGCGCGGCCCGATCTGGCCGTGAAAGTTCGGCAAACCTTGGAAACGGAGGCTCGTCCGAAAAGGAAGGAGTGGCGCCCCAAACCAGTAAAAGCCGACGCAAAGACATCGGCTGGCACAAACATGGTGTTCACACTTCCGCCAGAGTTTTGCGCTCCAAGAACCAAAGAACTACCAGTGGCACAGTTTGACTGCGGCCCACGGCCGGTTATCTTTGAGAAGCCACGAGAGAAGAGCTACAAACATCTGAAAGCCCTGTACCTGCGAGGTTATATCAATGGGCAGCCTGTCAGCAAGATGCTGGTTGACACCGGAGCGGTAGTCAATATAATGCCATACTCCATGCTACGGCGTTTGGGACGCTCCACTGCAGATCTGATCAAAACCAACGTCACGTTAAGCGACTTCAACGGCCAAACTTCAGAAACGCAAGGCGTACTGAACGTGGATCTGACCGTGGGCAGAAAACCCATCCCTACGTCATTCTTTGTCGTGGACAGCAAGAGCACCTACGCTGTCTTGCTGGGGAGAGATTGGATTCACGCCAACTGTTGCATTCCATCCACGATGCACCAGTGCCTAATACAGTGGGATGGGGATGAAGTGGAGGTCATTCATGCAGATGATTCGATCGAGATCTCCATAGCTGGCATGAACGTCTGGGAAGCAGACGACCAAGAGCCGATCTCTGGAATCAGTCTAGACGGCTGTGAGCGCATTGAAGTTACAAAAAACGGGGTGAGGCTGGTCTTATCCACTGGCCTGACAGAGTAGCAAAGTCCACGATCGTACGTGGTATGGCCGATCCCTGCGATCGGCCGCAAAAAATAAAAAGCAGTAATCTTGCGACAAGCAGGTCATGCAGTCGTAGTAGGGAGATTCCCTGCCATTGTGGAGCACAAATAGGTTGTAAACCTTCCTTGACTAATGCAATCGAAAAGGGGGACGATTCAGGCAATCGGCCCAAATTATTTTTGTTATCCTCACCAACTTTTTGCCCCGTCTTTAGCATCGATTTAGCAGGTGACGGAAAGCTAGGGTATGGGTTCACCTCCGCTGATGAGCTAGAAGAAATTGACATCGGTCCTGGGGATAAGCCACGACCAACATTTATCAGCAAGAAGTTAGATCCGAATCTGCGGGGTCCGATGATAGCTTTGTTGAAGGAATATCCAGATTGCTTTGCCTGGAACTATACAGAGATGCCCGGGCTAGACAGGAGCATCATCGAGCATAGACTCCCGCTTAAAAAAGGGTTTCGGCCGTTCCAGCAGCGAGCACGACAGATGAAGGCCGAAATTTTGGAAGAAGTCAAGAAAGAGATCGAGAAAATGTTGACAGCTAAGTTGATCAGGCCATGCAGGTATGCTGAGTGGATTTCTAGTATCGTACCTGTAGAGAAAAAAGATGGCCGCTGGCGTGTTGCCATAGATTTTCGGGATCTCAATAGAGCCACTCCAAAGGATGAGTATCCGATGCCGGTAGCAGAGACATTAATCAACGCAGATGCTGGTCATAAAGTCTTGAGCTTCATGGATGGCAATGCCGGTTACAACCAAATTTTTATGGCTCCGGAAGATATACACAAGACTGCATTCAGAGTCCCAGGCTCGGTGGGGTTGTTTGAATACGTAGTCATGACGTTTGGACTGAAGAATGCCGGCGCCACGTACCAAAGAGCCATGAATTACATTTTCCATGATCTGATCGGCAAGCTGGTGGAAATTTATATCGATGACGTGGTGGTCAAGTCTGCCTCAGTAGAAGGACACTTGGGCGATCTGCAGCGCGTCCTGGACCGAACAAGAAAATTCGGCCTACGGATGAATCCAAAGAAGTGTGCCTTCGGTGTAACGGCCGGTCAGTTCTTGGGTTTCTTGGTCCATGAACGCGGAATTGAGATCGGCCTGAAAAGTCAAGAGGCAGTGCGAACAATGAAGCCACCTACCACGAAGAAAGAACTGCAGTCTCTCATCGGCAAGATCAACTTCGTCAGAAGAGTCATCTCCAATCTGCCAGGAAGAATAGAGCCGTTTATGGGACTGGTAAAAATTAAATCTGATGAGGAGTTCCGCTGGGGAACAGAACAACAACGGGCCTTCGACGAAATCAAAGAATATTTAACGAAGCCGCCAGTGTTGGTTCCACCCCAGCCAGATAGGCCATTCTACATTTACTTGTCAGTAGCTGACACGTCCATCGCCTCGGTGGTGGTGCAAGTTTACGATGGCCTGGAGTGAGTTGTGTTTTACATCAGCAGAAGGATGCTGGATGCAGAGACAAGGTATCCTGAGGTTGATAAGTTGTGCCTCTGCCTGTTTTTTACCTGCACCAAGCTGCGCCACATCTTGCTCTCAGCAGATATTATCATTATATGCAAATCAGATGTCATAAAGCACATGCTATCGGCTCCTATGTTGAAAGGCCGACTAGGCAAATGGATGTTTGCATTGTCGGAATTTGATATCCGGTATCAACCCGCGAAAGCGGTTAAGGGTCAGGCGTTGGCCGATCTTATTGCTGAAAGAATCAACACCAATATAGCAGCGCTGTCTATACGAGCGTGGGCTATGTTTTTCGATGGATCGGTTTGTGATGATGGTTGCGGCATCGGCATTCTACTCGTGTCGCCCCGGGGGGCAACATATTCCTTCTCCATCAGACTATCTACCCCTTGCACCAACAACGTCACTGAGTATGAGGCGATACGCAAGGGAATGGAGCTGCTCATCGAAGCTAGAGCAGAAGCAGTGGAAATTTTTGGAAGTGCGAGAGCGAGTCGCTCTTCCCATTATGGGTGCAATGCCGTGAGCTGATGGCACAGTTCCGGTACATAAACTTGAACTGGATCCCGCGATCGCAGAATATCGAGGCGAATGATCTCGCACAAATGGCTTCAGGATACAAGGACGTAGCAGATGGAGCTGATGTTCAGGTACAGTTCCTGGAGGCGGACGACTGGAGAGCCGATATCTTCAATTACTTGAAGGATTCGGCTCGGGGGGCACCTAAACGGATAAGGTACAAGGCCATGAAATATGTGCTTATTGGGGACGACATGTTCTACAAGACTCTGGAAGGGTTACTGCTCAAATGTCTAGGGCCAACCGAGGCCAATCGGCTCCTACACGAGGTACACGAAGGCGCCTGTGGAACTCACCAATCGGCTCACAAGATGAAATGGTTGATCAGGCGATCAGGGTTTTATTGGCCTACCATGCTTGAGGACTGTTTCAAGTACTACAAAGGGTGTCAAGCATGTCAGAAATTTGGGAAAATTCAGATGGTACCCGCGTCAGCAATGAACCCCATCATCAAGCCTTGGCCATTCCGAGGTTGGGGCATGGATATGATTGGCAAGATCAATCCTCCATCAAGCAAAGGCCACATGTGGATTTTGGCCATTACGGATTATTTCACTAAATGGGTGGAAGCTGTCCCTATGAAGTCAGTGAACTCGAAGGATGTTATCGATTTTGTGAAAGAACATGTCATTTATAGATTCGGGATTCCCCAGACTATCACGACCGATGGAGGTTCGGTCTTCATTTCCCACGAGTTTAGAAAGTTCTGTGAGGACACGGGAATTAAGCTGATCCGATCATCCCCATACTATGCTCAAGCAAATGGGCAAGCTGAAGCGTCCAACCAGAGCCTTATCAAACTGATCAAGAGTAAAGTCGACGATCACCCTAGGCGTTGGCACGAGGTTTTGTCAGAAGCTTTATGGGCCTACCGCATGTCATGTCATGGAGCGATAAAAACCTCGCCATACCATCTAGTCTATGGACAAGAAGCCGTATTGCCCTGGGAAATTACGGCTGGATCGAGACGCGTCACTTTTCAGAACGATCTAACAACTGAAGAATATGCGGCCCTGATGAGTGACAGTGTTGAGGATTTGACTGAGCTTAGGCTGTGGTCGCTTGAGAAAATCAAAGAGAACAAGGCCAAGGTAGCTCGTGCATATAACAAGAAAGTGAGACCAAAGGAGTTCCACGTTGGCGATCTCGTATGGGAAGCTGTATTGCCATTGGGAACTAAGGATGCAGCATACGGTAAATGGTCTCCAAATTGGCACGGGCCATACAAGGTCGATCAGGTGTTAAGGGGGAACGCGTACATGCTGGAGGAGCTGGATGGCGTGAAATTCCCAGTGGCTGTCAACGGTCAGCATCTCAAGAAATATTTCCCAAGCATGTGGGATGATGGACAGTGAAATATGGGGGCCGATACATGAAATCGGCCAATAAAAAAAATATATACAGCCGATGCACAGCCATCGACTCTAGAGGTTCAAACTGTTACAAGCAGGTGCCAGTTTACATGAACGGGCTACTGAAGGAATGCCTCGAAGGCGTGGAGGGCGTCAGCACGGACACGATCCACCTCGGCGATCTCGGCTTCGTCATCTTCATCCTTGCCCGTCACTAGCTGCTTGTTCAGGGCACGTATTTCTGCCAGATCGGTCTTCAGTTGAGCTTTGAGGCCTTCTGCTTCGTCTTGGGAGCGGGCGATGGATGCTTCCTTGTCACGAATGAGCTGTTTAGTCGCCCGGACCTTCTCTTCAAGATCTTCCAACTCCCTTTTTAAGGATGCGAGCTCGGCGGTACTGACAGAGGTGTCAGTTTTGGCATCCAGAGACGCCTTTTTCTCGTTGAGCTGCTGACATCTGTCTGCAATATTGGCCTTCAGCGGAAGTTGGGCGCGGCGCAGATTGATCCTTTCACGAGCTAACTTCACCCTTGACCCGTAGAAAGACAGAGTTGCAACTGGCCAAAGCTTCACCTGCAATGCTACTGGGAGTTGGTCCTTGATTTCGGCAAGAACGCTCTCCACCTCCTCAGAACCCTCGATCAACTCCTCGATCGGGGAGGACAGCAAGGCTTTAAGACGCTGGAATTGAGGTAGAACAGCCCTGGCTCGTGGTTCATCGTTGGCGACAGAGGGAGTTGGTTCGATGGATTCAGGGTCGAACGTCAGCAAGCCTGAAATATCACAACCCTGGCAGCCCGAAAAAGCGTTAGTGTGCGGCCAACATGGAAGGATGAGCCGAAAGAAGCTAATGTACCTCTCCTAAGATCGAGGGGATAGCAGATGACGAGACAATCGGCTTGTGTGTGGTTGCTGGGGGCTTGGCCAAAGTGGTAGCCGTTTCATCTGCACCTTCGGGGATTGCAAGGTCCGGCTTGGCTAAAGGCATCGGCACGGCCCCGGCCTTCCCACTAGAAGCGTCGGTCGTCTGCATGAAAGGTGCTTAGCCGATGCACATGGTGATGAATCGGCAGATGAAGAAACAAGTATTAAGAGCATGAAGGGTGATGACTTTCGAAACCTCTTGGCTCGACGAAGAAGTTTGCAGTCCCTTGCGAGCCCGCTTGGGGCTCACAGGTGGCCCCGCCTCGACTGATGCTCGGGGGGCAGTAGGTTCAGGAACCGGCCTTTTCCTGGGAGCCGATGGTGGCAAATCTGGCTGGTTTGGTGTGGCAGTCCTCTCAGAGTCTGTTGGGCTCGATTCTCCTCGATTGGGTTGTGTGTCCTCGTGGGAGGTGTCTTCAACGGAAGCCTGCAAGAGAAGGAGAGCTAGTAAGCACGAACATGTCTGCAAGAATGAAAGAATGAGAGAGATCAACCAAGGCATGGATCAGCGTACGTGCGAACTTCCTGGAGAAGGGCTCCGGCGCCTCAAAGTCTTCCTGGCAGCTACCTTCTTCACCACCGTTCTTGTTTTAGTTGGAACTCGAGAGGTGGTTGACCTGGAAGTTGCTTGGTTCTTAGAAGCCGATTGTGGTGATATGCTGGTTCTGCATCACGACCTTTTTCAAAGGTGGCGAGTTTTTGCAGAAAAGGACCACTGGAGCTGGTGGGAAGAATTCGAAGGGGGAGCCATCACCGTGTGTAGGTTCAGGACCATCTTGTTGCTGCAAGGAGACAGAGCGGGTTATTAGAAGAATCATTTGTGAGATGCTTCAAGAAATTTTACAAGTAATGGTACCTGTTCTACGGGGATATCATATTCAGCATCGAGCTGTTTCAGCAACGGTCCCAGAGCTCTCCTGAAGGCATGAGTCTTCCACATCGACCACCAGTTTTCAAAGCCATCGGTTGATGAAGCGAAGGTGAGGTCGTTAGGGATTGGGATGGTCAGAGCATCGAAGAAGGAATAACACCTTTGACTGGTGAGAGGATCGGGCAGGTCGGCTCTGCTCTCTGTAAGATGGTGGAGAAAGAAATGGGGAGGTACTTGTCCAAGGCCAAATTGCCGAGCCACTACGACCGGCTGGTAGAATTCATACCCAGGCTTGATTATTCTGTTGGATGTACTCATGCCAACTGGAAGGAAACAGGGACGGATCACAGTGGAAAAGAGCTGCCGAGTGCTGGTGTCATCGGGAAAGTTGTCTAGCCTGAAGGAGATTGGATTTTCAAAATGTTCCGATTCTTCCATGTAAGGAAAGAAGATAGGATTGTCCAGGCCTTGAAAGAAAGTGCTGAACCACTTGGATGCTTCCTGAGGGATCAGTTTACTACCTGGCAGTCTATACAAAGCTTGGCCGTAGCTGGTGTATCGGATCTGCTTCCCTTTGACATCTGGAAAGGTGCAACTCGCCAAAAGGGGGAAGTTTGGGACGTGGTTTTGAAAATACAGCTGAGCCCATAGCTGAATGAACCACCAAGGACCTCCTGCTTTGACTGCTATGCCAGAGAATAGTTTGACAGACATCAACTGGAGATATCGATAGACCTCTCCAAGGAACAGTTTGCCGATGCCAAGTTGTGTGCCTTTGGCAAGCTCGTAGGCTAAGGAGAGATAATTCTTGGTTGGAGCAAGGGAAGGGCCACAGAATATGAAATGTTCCAGCCAGAAGTTGAGAAAAGCTGTGTGTTCTTTCTCTGTGACAGGGCCTTTAGTTTTCATATGGCGTTGGAGGTAGGCACCCCAGTTCGTGCAGTCTGTTTTGGAAGACAGCTTGTAGGGGACCTTGGTCAGCTTAAAAGCAGAGGGGCTGGGTGATGTAACATGCAGACCAGTAATCATCACCACGTCTAACAGAGTTGGTGTCATGGGGCCATGACCGAACATAAAGCAGTTCAGAGCATCGGACCAGAAATAGCCGATGGTTTTTAGAAGATTTTCGTGTTTTTCAAGGGGAGACAATGACAAATGCAAGGCATCGGCTATTCCCGTGGTTTCCCATTGGGATTGGTAAGCTCTAGCTACCCTGCTGAACCAAGAGACCCAATGTTCAGGGGGATTAGGCCAGGCTCGCAAGCAGTCGGCCCAAGAGTTCAAATCTAGGTCTTGGCTTACGAAGGGGATTCTGTTTGCTTTGCAAGAGATCAGATGGGCAGGACTAGATTCTGTACGGGGGCCAAGACAGAGAGAATTTGGGAGAGAAGGATGCGGCAGCAGAATGTCTGAAACCTAAAAAAATTTAATGGTGGAATAAAGCATTAATTCAGGTGTTTGCCATTAATTCTAGCATCGTGTTCAGACTACGAGGATTAGGCGTACCTTCAGACCAGAGACCGCTGGGTTGGTGTTGGACGATTCCGCCATCTAGTTTGCCGGCGGAGATGGATCTATGCAATTGGGGATCAAGGGTTCTTGTCGCTGTGAGCTCGATCTGGTCGGTGAGCAATTGGAGATCTGGGTCGCCCTTTTTTGAAGAGGGTCGCAGGCTACCGTTTGAAACTGGAAAGTGGCCGCTCAGATTTGTCTAAGTATGCGACCAAATTTGACCTTGTCAACGTTTTTGGGAAAGCCGATGTTTTACCATCGGCTCTTTGGGCTGTGACTTGGTTGACTGTATGAGCGTAGCATGGTGAAAGCCGATACATTACTGTCGGCTTCTGGAACATCGACCTATTTTGACTATCGGCAAAATTGAGTTGGAAAAGCAATCTTCGAGTTGAAAAAAGCAATCTTTGTTCATTCAAAAGACGATTGTTTACAATGGAGCTGATTGCTTACAAAAGGAAATCTACTACTAGTACTACTACTACTAGTTCCTAATCTAGAGGCCGGTGTCGTCGCCGCTGTCTTCGCCGTCGTCTTGTTCGCTGTCATTAGCGCTGCTGCCGGCGTCGTCTTCGCTGCTGCTGCTGAAGATGCCAGCGGGGGCCTCCTCGTCCTCGTCATCGTCTTCGGTGTCCTCGCTGGACCCGGCGCGGAAGCGCTTCACCGGCGGGTATTCGTCGTCGGAGGTGTCCTCCTCTGCTTCCTCCTCCTCGTCGGAGGAGTCGACGCCGTCCCAGGACATGGCGTCGTCGGTGCTCTCCGCCTCCAGTTCCCCATCAGCAAGGAACTGCAGGCCCTCCTCGCCATCGGTCAAGGACTCGTCGTCCTCGGACCAGGCGGCGAAATCCCAGTCCCTCTCGTCCCACCATTGTGGGGCGAGAGCGTTGTACGCCGCCGTCGGCGGGTGCTCTGGCGTCGCCTCCCGGTCGCTCATTGCGTTGGAGGCTTGGGAGGAAAGGCCGGATGATCTGGAGGAAGAAGAGGCGGCCATGGCGGAGAAAGAGGGTTTTTTGGCTGATGGAAGAAGATGGGGGTACAAACTGCTCAGATGAAGTTAAATAAGGGGAATAGTGGGAGGTGGTTCAATGCTATAGCGGTTTCCCAGAATGTGCTGTCGAAATTGTCAAATCATGCACTGCGGAGAAGTGGAGAAGACAGGGCATCATGATGAGGGGGTGGCGTGACGATTCTGCTCTGCAACGCATTCTGGCAACGCGTAACCCGATACAAAAAAAAAGAGGAGAGGGAAAAAACAGAGTGGTTTTGGAATTATTATTGCCAAAACCAGGGGGGCATGTGTTATCGCCACATTTTGGCCAAAGGAGGAGATGTGCCGTAATCAAGATGGGCTTAAAAGATACGTATATGCAACGTACTGTTGAATCGGCCTTGTGCGTTGATTTGGGCTAAATTGCCCGTGTATCTTATATTGTAATAGGTTCCGTTTCGGTTTAGGTAAGAGATAGAGTTGTTAGAGTTATTCCAAAGATAGAAAGTCTCCGGACTATAAATATGTACCTAAGGTTATCGAGAAAGGAGGACGATCACGTTCACAACAAACTCAATCTCGGCGCATCGCCACCCCTTGTTTCTAGGGTTTTTCTCGGGTAAGTGCCATGCTGCCTAGATCGCATCTTGCGATCTAGGCAGTAGCTGCTTATGCGTTATTTGGTGTTACTCGTACTGAAGCCTTGTTGATGGCGAGTAACACTATTATCATAGATTTGTTTAGGCTAGCATCGGTACTTTTTTGTTATGATTGTTTAGTTATGCTGCCTCTAGTTATCTCGCCGCCTTTGCACCTTTTCCCGGGTGTAAGGGTGGCACCTTGCTTGATCTTTATTCAGTCGATTTGATCTGTTATAGTTATGCCTTGTTCTCCAAGGTTTAGTTTGATATCTACATGATCAGGCCTTGCAAACGGGTTGAACGATCCAGTAGTATATAAGATATGGTTCGCCAATCCGAGAGGAGTTGTTCCGGGAATTGACTTTACGTTGGTTTTTAGGCCTTCTCTAGGGTTAGTTTTCTATCATCTTTTGTATTTACCAGGCTCAATTACGTGTAGGATGTTCCAATTATGTGGTGAAAACATTAAACTGTCGTAGATCGATTTAACTTGTATTGATGAAGCAAAACCCCATGTTATCGTAGATCTAATGCAGAACCATGGGATAATCGGCTCCAGGAGCCGATTCACAGGGAAACCTGGGAGCCGGTCGCGGCTCGAATTTTACGTATGTTTGTTTGCCATGCAGGAAACCACTCGAAGCAACCCATCACCTTCCTGACCAGGTATAGGTCAGGTGGCACGCCCTCGCATCCCCCAGGACGTGTGCCGGAGTTTTGCGGGCCGTTGCCCGAGGGACCAGGGCCCACCAGCAGTTCTGGGAGCCTCCCGACTCTTCGTGTTGCTCGTCGCTGCTCGCCGGTGGGTTTTGACAGGCAACAATATCTTTGAAAATGGCTGATAAGTCAACTACTATTCATGTTGGTATATATGAGGATGTTCCTGTTCAAGTAGCTCATAATTGCATGATTTTAACTGATTTTGTTGTGCTTGAAATGCCTGAAGATGATAATATGTCTATTATTCTAGGGAGACCTTTTCTTAATACTGTAGGTGCTGTCATCAATTATAATCAAGGAAAAGTAACATTCAATATTATTGACAAAGAGCACACAGTCTATTTCCCCAAGAAGGTTGTTAAGACCTATTGCCTGAATTCCATTGAAAACATTGAGAGCATCAAAGTTGGAGAAATATATTGTCCCATTCCACAAGAAAAATTTGAAACTATTATGATTGGGACCATTGTTATAAAGTATAAGGTAACGTAATCACCTTGTGGAATGCAAAGTTTTGATTCATATAAGATTGTTTTGGTAACAAGACTTGATCAAACTTGTCAACAAAAGGATTTTAATGAACAAAATAATGTTTTCACAGTGGTTATACTTGCTCACTTTTATTTTTCTCCTTTCCAATCTTTGCTCTTCACCGTGCCTAACTTAAAGGCGTTAAAGAAAAGTACTTGTTGGAAGATAACCCAAGAGTTTCCTAGAGTCTTAGAAGTTATTACTTCAGTAATGACCTCTCCTTATCCTTTTTATTTGCTTTTTGTGCCAAGAATGACCTCTAATGAGAGGGAAGTAAGATTTGGGGAGTTGCTGTCCCGAAACAGATTTCTGTCCTCCACCATAAAAATTCGTGAGGAGTCTCTGTGAGCCGGATTACGATGAAAATTTACGAATAAATCTCCCAGTATGTTAGATAACTTTTGTTAGTTCAAAATATTTTGATTTGAGCAACAGAAGGTCTTCGGAAAAATCGGTTTCTACCTGCTGGTATGTTTTGACAGATTTATGTCATTATTTGCATTTGCTTCTTATTGTTTCCTTTTCGGGTTCTTTTTGGGAGATTGATCTTTTTGAAGGAGTTGCTACAGTAGCTTGTGTTTTTAATAAAAAGTCTTGCTATTCCAAAGATTTGCCAAAGGACTAATATCTTTTGAATAAACTAATGTTGCTAATAAAGATTGTGCGAAGTTTTGTATGAAAGAAAATTTTCAGGTGTAGAGAGAGGATGATGTAATGAGATAAAGAATGGACAAAAGATCAAGCTTGGGGGGAGCCACTCCGTGTCACCCCAAGAATTACTCAAGAGGTACAATCATCAAAGCTTGGGGTGCCCAATGCATCCCCTTCTTCATCAATAAAAATCTCAGGTCTTTCTAGACACTTTGTTTTTATTGTTTCATGCACAGTTGTGTTGTTCTTGGAGCGTCTTAGTTTTTGTTTTTGTTTTTTTTTGCTTTGTTTGGTTTTTTGTTGGTGGCCTTCTAAAAAAAATCGAATACACCAAAAATATTTGCTGTTCTTCTTTGGTTTTGTGAGTTTCGTCCTCAGTGGATTTTGGTTTCATGTTATCATTCAAGTCACACAAGTGAAGGTCAATAATGAAGATTAAGATAACTCAAGGAGTGGTAAGAGGCTGGTAACAAACTCTATTTGTTTAATTTTTGTACATATACTTTGAGGCCATGAAATCCGAATTTGGATCCATGAGCGAAAACCAAGTATGGACTTTGGTGGACCCTCCTAGCAACCGAAAGGCCGTTGAGTGCAAATGGATTTTCAAGAAGAAAACGGACGCGGATGGTAATGTTACTGTCTATAAAGCACGGCTTGTCGCGAAAGGTTTTCTGCAAGTTCAAGGTGTTGACTACGATGAGACTTTCTCTCCCGTAGCAATGTTTAAGTCCATTCAGATTTTATTAGCAATTGCCGCGTTTCATGATTATGAAATATGGCAGATGGATGTCAAGACTGCGTTCCTCAATGGCAACATTGATGAAGAGTTGTATATGATGCAACCCGAAGGTTTTGTCGATCCTAAGGATGCTAATAAAGTGTGCAAGCTTCAGCGTTCCATTTATGGACTGAAACAAGCATCTCGGAGTTGGAACCTTCGTTTTGATCAAGTGATCAAGAGCTTTGGATTTGTTCCAAATTGCTACGAAGCTTGTATCTACAAGAAAGTGAGTGGGAGCTCAGTGACATTTTTGGTACTATATGTGGATGACATATTGATTATTGGAAATGACATTAACATGCTTAACGATGTGAAGAGTTATTTGAACAAATGTTTTTCAATGAAAGACCTAGGGGAAGCTGCTTATATATTGGGCATCAAAATCTATAGAGATAGACAAAGACGCCTGATAGCTTTAAGCCAGAGTACATACCTAGAAAAAGTTCTGAAAAGGTTCAGAATGGATAAGGCAAAGAAAGGTTCAGTGCCTATGTTGATAGGTAAGATATTGAGCAAGGTTCAGTGTCCAGCTACGGTAAATGATAGAGAAGCTATGAGCAAAGTGCCTTATGCCTCGGCCATAGGTTCTATCATATATGCCATGCTATATACTAGACCGGATGTGTCCAATGCTCTTAGTTTGACGAGCAGGTACCAAAGTGATCCAGGAGTGGAACACTGGACAACCGTGAAGAACATCCTAAAGTACCTAAATAGGACTAAAGAAATGTTCTTAGTCTATGGAGGTGATGAACAACTCGTTGTAAAAGGTTACGTCGATGCTAGTTTCGACACCGACAAGGATGATTCTAAATCTCAGACAGGATACGTTTATATTTTGAATGGAGGAGCTGTGAGCTGGAGAAGCTACAAGCAAAGCGTGATCGCGGGATCTACAGTAGAAGCGGAATACATGGCTGCTGCAGAAGCGTCAAGTGAAGGAGTTTGGATCAGGAACTTCATCACTGAGCTTGGCGTGGTTCCAAGTGCCTTGGACCCACTGGAGATATTGTGTGACAACACTGGCGCCATAGCACTAGCTAAGGAACCAAGATATCATCCAAAGACTAAGCATATCAACCGCAAGTTTCATATAATCCGAGATTATATAGCAGATGGAGATATGAAGATTAGCAAAGTACATACAGATCTGAATGTCGCAGATCCATTGACTAAACCTCTTCCACATGCAAAACATGATCAGCACCTTAGTGCCATGGGTGTTAGATTGTTGCCAGATATTAAACTAGATTATTGACTCTAGTGCAAGTGGGATACTCTTGGAATTATGCCCTAGAGGCAATAATAAAGATGTTATTATTATAATTCTTGTTCATGATAAAGTTTATATTCCATGCTAGAATTGTATTAAACGAAAAATTTAATACTTGTGTGGTTTGTGAACAACACCGTGTCCCTAGTATGCCTCTATGGACTAGCTCATTGATTAATGATGGTTAAGGTTTCCTAACCATAGACATGAGTTGTCGATTAATAATGAGATCATATCATTGGGAGAATGATATGATGGACAGACCAAACTAAGCGGAGCAATTAGATCATGTCATCGTGTTCATCTTTGCGAAGCTTTTCTTATGTCAAATATTGTATTCCTTAGACCATGAGATAATACAACTCCCTGGTATCGGAAGAAAGCTTTGAGGTCATCAAACGTCATCCTATTAGAGGGTGACCATAAAGGTGTCTCTCAGGTGATCGGAAAGTACCTGTTGGGTTGTATGTATCGAGATGGGATTTGTCCCTCCCAAGTCGGAGAGATATACTTCGGGCCCACTCGGTAATCGATATCAACACCGCTTGCAAGCATGTGGTTAAGGAGTTAATCACAAAGTGATATCGGATTACAGAACGAGTAAAGTACTTGCTGTGAACGAGATTGAACTAGGTATGACGGTACCGACGATCAAATCTCGGGCAAGTAAAATATCGCGAGACGAAGGGAATATATATATGGGATTGATTGAATCCTGGCATCGTGGTTCATCCGATATGATCATCGATGAATGTGTGGGAGTCAATATGGGTTTCCAGACCCCGCTGTTGATTATTGATAGAAGATCATGTCTGCATATTCTCGAACCCGAAGGGTCACACACTTAACGTGTCTCGACGCTAGGATAGATTGGATAATTGGTTTATGAGATTTTGTTCGGAGTCTCGGATGGGATCCGGGACATCACGAGAGGTTCCGGAATGGTCCGGAGAATAAGATTCATATAAGGCAATGCAGTTTTTTGGAGTTCGGAATTGTTTCGGGTTATTCAGTATTGTACCGGAAGCTTCTAGAACCTTCCGGAGTGGGACCAACATGGCCCCACTTGTCGGGAGGGGGCGTGGGCCTATGAGGGAGTGCCCTGGCCGCATTGGGCCAGGGGCACAAGGCCCCATAGGGTCCAGCCTGCCAAACCCTAGGGAAACTCTAGGGGAGCTTCTAGAAGGGGGGGGGAAACTTGCCCCCCACTCCTCCCTCCTTTGGCCGCCGGCCTAGGGCTTGGGGGAGGGGCAAGGTCCAGCCGCCCACCCCTCT
The DNA here is from genome assembly GCA_910589765.1 of Avena atlantica. Lineage (NCBI taxonomy): Eukaryota > Viridiplantae > Streptophyta > Magnoliopsida > Poales > Poaceae > Avena > Avena atlantica. The sequence goes on from OU342739.1 coordinate 34,970,281, forward strand.
ATATAAAGAGGGATGGGGGCGCAACCCTCCCACACCTCCTCCACAACCCTAGCCGCCCTGCTGCCCCTCCCCTCTCTCTCCCTCCCGACTGCGCGTAGGCGAAGCCCTGCCGCAGAAACTCTCCACCGCTTGCACCGCGCCGTCACGTTGTAGATCCAATCCATCTCTCCACCCTACTTGCTGTTCCGAGGAAGGAGGAGACGTCGAGGTGCCGCACGTGTGCATCTCTCGGAGGCATCGCCACTTGCGGTGTTAGATCAGATCGGATCGCGAGGAGGAGAAGCGAGTACGACTACATCACCCACGTTCCGTCGAACGTTCCGCTGTGCGAATCTTCAAGGGTATGAAGATCTCATCTATTCCCCCTCGTTGTTTGCATCTCCTAGATTAGATCTTGGCTTTCCCGGTCGCATCCATAGAATTTTTTTGATTTACTATGCCGCGAAACCCTTCAGACTAGTCCATGAAAGTTATATGCTTGCAAATTATATGCTGGGAGTCAGCAAAACCGTGCTGTCACGGGGAACGCTTTCAACACCTTTTAGATACATTTATATCTAGTTGATACCTTGCTCTTTTGTTTGTGGATGTCAACGATGCAAAATGAAAGGGGGACTTGTGAGGCCATGGAGTTTGTATTCTGTGTTAGAGAAATGCCTGGGCCGCTAGCCTAATCCATGCCTAATCATGGTGGAAACTTGCAGCATCACCATAGTGATCTATCTATGAAGCATCCTCAATAAAAAACTATGCATATAGTAAATAAAAAGATTGCTGAGATGCTCATTGTCTGCTTGCCTTATCATTTTGGTTATGGGAAAGCTCCTGTACCATGTGCAAGGGGTACCTCGTTGGCGGTTCTCGATGATATGCAAATACTTACAATGACAAGAACTTGCCTGGACCCAAAGTTGAGTAGTATGCAGAGTGGCCCTCGCACTCAAGGGACTTGGGATTTCTAGTTTATGGTCTGTCAAGCATATAATTCAGAGTGGACCTCAGTTTCACCTTAACCACATAAAGATGCTTATGATAGGGGCAATGAGAGCTCAAAGCTAATGAGTACCTTCCTTTCAGCATTTGGAAGCCTTTCAAACCTTACAAAACCGTTTTCACAACCTTGTTGAGTCACCATCTATTCTATGAGCACCTTCTTGAGAGCATAGTTGTCATTCTTGTGTTTGTTCCAAAACATGGTTAATTATGTCATGACTTTGATGCTTGTATCTCTGATATCTTTATCTCTAGTCTTCATATGAACTCCAGAGGTGCCTTGGCATTTATTGTGCTCTGCAAACAAAGGCAAGCGAGATACCACTCTATCATACCTTATTATGAGCATTGCAATGTTGCTTATGTTTATGTTCCATGCTACTTATTATTCTTGATTTGGTTTCTCTTCATAGCTTGCAATGACTATTGAGTAGACTTAGTTGCATACTCTTTATTATGAATTGTCTAAGCATCTACTCCTGTGCTGAGAATATATACATCATATGAACCAAAGTGTTCGTGAAAGTTCTTTTATCACACTCAGTTTTCAACTAAATTGCTTGAGGACAAGCAATAAACTAAGCTTGGGGGGAGTTGATACGTCCAAAATGTATCTACTTTCTCAAACACTTTGCTATTGTTTTTCCTCTAAACTTTTATGATTTGGATACAACTAACATGGACTGACGCTGTTTTCAGTAGAATTACCTTGGTGTCTTGTTTTTGTGCAGAAAATGAACTATCGGAAAAAATCCCGGAAAATATGCCCAAAACTGTTTCTCACCAGAAGATCCACGGTGCCAGAAGGGGAGACAGAGAGGAGGCCTGGGGGGCCAGACCCACCCTAGGCACGGGCCCACTGACCCCGCGCCTGGGGGAGGTTTGGTCACCCCAGGCAGCTCCTCGGCCTCCCTCTGCGCCTATAAGTTGCCTTCTGACCTAAAAACTCAGGGGGGGGGGGGGGTTCGATAGTTTTCCAGAAAGAGTTCCGCTCCATCGCCGCCACCAGAAACCAAGATTCGGATCCAGAAACTCCGTTCTGGCACCCTGCCGGGACGGGGAATTTGGAGAGGATCATCGCCATCGTCATCACCAACGCATCTCCATCAACCACCGATGTTTCCCTTATCCATGAGTGAGTAATCCCCCGCTGTAGGCTTGGGGATGGTAGGGATTGGATGAGTTCTATCATGTAATCGAATATGATTGTTAGGGCATAGTGCCTAGTATGCTATTTGACTTTGTTGCAACTTGTTATGCTTAATGCTTGTCACTAGGGCCCGAGTGCCATGATCTCAGATCTAAACTTATTATTAAATCATTATGATAGTATTGTTTGTGATCTTATCTGCAAGTTGTGTACACATATCATTGTCCGGATCCAAAGGCCCCAAATTGACAATAATTGGAACAACCGGAGGGGATGGCTGTGGTGTGAGGATCACATGTGTTCAAGGAGTGTTAATGCTCCTTAATTGCCAGTAGTTCCCTAGAGGCCCCGCTGCCACGGGCTGGCTGGACAGAAGATGTTATGCAAGTTCTCATTGCGAGCACGTATGACTATATTTCGAGCACATGCATATGATTGTTTAGTATTTGAATTTTTGTTATTATTTATCTGCAATGCCCTAGATCTTAAAGTTACATGTTTAGACTCGTCCATGCAACGCCCGTCCATCCATCCCTATGACTACTGCACTCGAATCCTACTGTTACCGTTACTATTACTATTGCTACTGTTTCACTGTTGCTGCTTTGCTGTTACTACTACCAAACTGTTGCTACTGATAAACTTCTGTGAACAAGAACTATTTTCAGGAGCAGCTGAACTGACAACTCAGTTGTTAATGCTTGTAAGTATTCTTTGACTCCCCTTGTGTCGAATCAATAAATTGGGTAATACTACTCGCGAAGACTGTTGCAATCCCTTACACTTATGGATCATCAACACCGCGCACTGCAGCGGCACCTCGTCATCGTAGAGCACGATGAGAACGACGTGGAGGAGTGACGCCGCCAGTTCCCGCAGGACGTGCAGGCAGAGGTGGACTTCTACGCCGCGAGGAGGGACGAGTGGAGGGCGGCGCACGCGGAACGCCGCCGGCGCAAGGAGTTCATCGACGCACAAATCGAAGGCCCGCATACCATCTCGGACGAGGATCCACGGTGGGACGACGCGTGGTTGGAGTGCGACGACACCACCACCGATGACGATGACAACGAGGAGCAGTTCTAATTTCTGTAGCGCGTAGATGTCACACGTAGATGTCAGTTTTAGTTTCTATTTATTTTCTATTCGTCCTAAAATGTTTTATGATCATTTTTAGATCTTGCAATGTGTGTGTTTCTGTGCGCTGTATCTGACATTTGCAAGCGCGTGATCGCATATTATTATTGTACCGAGGCTATTCCGTTGATGATCTAACCTAATAGGTTTAGATTAGGCCATCAGGGAAGAAATTCGAGGAGTTGCCTTGCGTGTTACCAGTTTTTTGGCGGATCTCGAGCTGTGATGTCTGCTCGTATGGTGGCACCCGCATCCTGCGGGCAGGGGGGATATGCACCTAGAAATAGAAGACACGCGGGTAGTGTCATGTACTGTACAGTATGTTATTTTGTGAAAAAAGAAATGGAGTACGTATGTTCTGACGGTGCAAGCCAGCTGTACGCATCATCCGCACGAGCGCGCTGGCCTGACCATGACCTGCTAACTGGTCTGGATAAAATTTTGACGGCGATCCTCTAATTAAGCATTTCTTCAAAGGCAAAACCGGAGAAGCAAACTATAGCACGGCTTCTTGTCCCAAAAAACAAATCATAGAAATATTGGAGGAATCTATTTTTTAGGATATTTTCTCGAATATATATATGGTGCTTGTTTGGTTTGTAAGATTTCGAACACTAGGATTTTTTATGATCTACTTTGCATGCAATTTTATTGGAAATTTCTTCTTAGGCCTATAAGAAAATTGCTTTGTTTCTAGGACAATTACGTTAAACCACAATTTATTTTTTCGGAAAAGTGCATGTGCTTTTTTTTTGAATGCATGTGCTTTTGCTGGAGGGCAACCAAACGACATAAATTACAAATTTTCAACTCCCGCGGGACAATCTATGATCCGTTTTTATACACTTCACACACTTAGCCGGTTACTTACATTATTTATGGTTAAATTGTCCACGGTAATTGAAATGAAAATCTACTTATGAGAGAAATATCGCATGCTATGTCGCTTCCATGGATCTCGGGATCCCGCGCCCAGATCCGATGCTAGAGCTAGCATGCGGTGGCGGGAGCTCCTCTTCGGTGGGTGGCGTCTATGTATGAGACTGACTGTAGGCTTCAAGCTAATGCGCAACAGATGCCTTTGCTCCTTGTACCCTGTCATGTTTGGATCATCGACACGGTGAACGACATGCAGGTCTCGTGACTGAACCAAGCTGTCGGTGAGAAGCGGTAATAGGTGGCTGCTCGACATCCACTCGTGGGTTGTGGTGTGGTCAAGTTCTTCAGTATGGTCGATGGGGATTCCATAGTGAGGGTGAAAACCAGGCTTCGTCGAAGCCGGAGGCAACAATGATGACATATGTGGTCGTTTTCACCTCCCTAAATGTATCGTTGTGATGTTGCATCCACTATGTTACCAATGCGCCAGAGGAAACCCTGGATCTTAGGTATTCCAGGATAGGGCGTTCACGATATGTCTGTGTTGTTTTTGTCCTTGGAGACACTTCTTTTGGACCGCTTGTCAGATGTCGGTGTTTGCCATCGTGTCATGCTGAGTCCGAGAACCGCGGGAGGTGTTTCTCGTGGCAACATTGATCGTATTTGCCTCAATCGGAGCTGCCTTATTGTTCTAGTGATGCTCATCCTTCGTGGCCTTGGCCGGTGTGATGAGGTGATTCCCTTAAGGGTTCTTTTATTTGATGTGGTCCTAATGAACTCGGAGTTTCCAGGTCATGGGCACGATAGGTGATGACGATGACATCGTGTGCAACATCGATGTGGTGGTTTTCAGGTGGTGTGTCCGTTGAGTTTGTGCTTGCTTGTGTGAAAGAACTACAAAACCCCACCACAATTGGGGAACAATTGTCAAACACCTACGATTTCATGCCATTTCAGGTGTTTTTTATATGTTTGATCACTTTACTCCAAGTGTGGTGGTTCATTTACTCTGCTTGTGTAGCCTCGTCGTGGTTAGGAGTGTTCTTTTCCTTGTGCTAGGTAACAATATATTTTGTGGGTTTTAGCCTCACTTTATTCACTAATATGGGAAGCTCTTCTTATAATGCAACGGTCGTAAATCCCACCCCTTTTTGTTAGTTAAACAAAAAAGGTCCACCCATAATAAAGTCACCGAGAGAACAAAAATGTGTCCCCACTCCGGCTCCCCCATGATCTTCTCAGGAGGACAGGGTGTGGTGGGAGGGAGGGAGGGAGGGAGGAGGGGTGGGGGGGTGTGGGGGCTTTAGATGCAGAGGGGGCTTCAGATGCGGAGGCGGTGGTCTCGGAGGCTGACCAGTCGTAAACACCTTAGGGGGGGAGGGGATTCAGATACTGGGTATACAGTCCCCAAGGGTGGCCGTTGCCGTTACTATAAGCTGACGACTCAAAATAGAACAGTTAATATTGAACCACGAACCTATGTATTTGCATAAATAACAGAAAAGTAGTGCCAAAGATTTCCCATAAGTATATTTGTAGTGTACACCGATAAACATTAATTGACCGAGAATTAGCTTAATTCTGCGATGTTACTCAATCTCAGTTGCAAGTCCATTTATAACTACAAATATCTCAATTTTAACCCCAATTGCAACAAAAAGGTCAAGTGGTAGTCTCGCTTACAACTGAAAAATCTCAGTTGCAATTCCATTTGCAACTCACAGGACACATGAGAATCATGATGTAAATTCAATGGATTTGGACCTGACTTAGATTTAACTGACTGAGAATTAGCAGAACCGCATAATTATCTCTTGCAATCTTGTTTTCAACCCCAAACAAAATTATGCACCGAAGAACATGAGAAAGACTATGACACACCTCTTATAACTTCAGAAGGACTTAGTATATACATGACGAGTAGTATTAGAGAGCTTGGGTTCGAAAATAAATAAATATTAGAGATGTCCTTCCGGGGGTCCTAGCGCCGTCCTCGCCCTCGGTGGGTTTGGCACCGGCGACGGTGGCCATGTATACCTTAACCCCAAATCCCGCCGCACCACCGCAGCTCTCTCGCCAGCGGTCGATTCCTTCGCATCACCGTCTGCTGCATCCAGAGGAACTATCACATAAAACATTCTTATCATGATCCACATGCATATAATAATTATTACTCTCCACATAAGCATAGTTATTCTTATTAGTTGTAGTGGGAGCAAATTCAACAAAATAGCTATCATTATTATTTTCATTACCATAATCATCAAATATAGGAGGCATATTGTAATCACAATAAATTTTCTCCTCAATAGTAGGTGGACTGAAAATATCATATTCATCATTGTAATCATCATAACCAATAGAATAGCTATCTTCCAAAGATGGGGGACTAAAAAGATCATTTTCATAAAAACTAGCTTCCCCAAGCTTAGACGTTTCCAAGCTGAAAAAGATGGGTTTCGTATCATCATTACCAATAGAATAGCTATCGTCCATCTCGGACTCAGACGAGCATGCGCTCTTAGCTCGCGCTTTGTCGATTTTGCGCTGCGTGAGCGCGTCTCTGGCGTCGTAGTCACGGTTGCGGTGGCGCGAACTCTTCTTCCTTCGAGGAAGGTCATGTTCCTCTTCTTCGGATGAAGGGGTGGGGCTGCGGTCGAACCTGACCGGAGCTTTCTTCTTCGGCTCCGTGGGAGCTTCCTGGTGGAGCGCAGCTCCGACGAGTCCGAGTCCGGTAAGCGCGGACTTGTGCATGGCCCTCTTCGGGTCCCCCTCCGGAGGTGGGTAGGCCGCGAGGTACGCAGTGGCTGCCATGATCGCGGCCTGCGGCGTTTTCGGGATGACGTTGCCGTCGGCGTCCATCTCCATGAAGGATGTGTGGAGAGTTCGCGTCACCTCACGGCGCTCCTGGGGATCCATGTTCTCCATCCGAGAGCGGTGCTTGTTGCCTTGGTTGGCGTTCGAGCTGGAGCCGATGCCCATGGCGGAGAGCGCGGCTCGTCTCGCGCTGGACTCTGAGGCTGCTTGCTTGCGTTTGTCAAGCACCTCCTGCATCTTGACCTGCTTCTTGTGCTCCTCGATTAGGAGCAGGTGGTAGGCCATCAGCATATCCCGGGAGGCGTCTGCAGGCAGTACTATGTTGCCTGCCATGGCGTTGCGGACCTGGGCCCATCCTTCTTTGCTAAGGCGGATGACGTGGCCGTTGTTTTCCCCTTTGGGTGGGGGGACTGGCTTCTTCTGTTCCCGCCGTTTTGTTCTGGCGGGTTAGGTGGCGGGTTGGGCGGAGGGTTGGGTGTTTGCTGATCCGCGTCTCTCTGGATGACTACGGCGCATTGGTAGCGCTCTTAGATTGGTCCGCTGCTGCCGCAGCTTTCAGATCCGGAACCGTAGGTCCCTGCATCCGACGGCGGATCGCACAGATCGGAGTTGCAGCTGCTGTTGTCGTAGGAATCATCTGTTGATGATGTTGTGCGTAGCACGGGGTGTGGGGTCCATGAAGCGGGCCTGATTGATGGTAGGGTCACCCGCTCAGGGAGGCGGAGGGTGCCAGTTTGCCCCACCTGAAAGCAGAAGCTCCCGAACAGGATTTCGAGTCCGTCGCCTACGGGCTCGAAGTCCTTCATGGTGGCCGGTGAGTGGGCGGTGAAGTCGAAAGCGCCGAAGAGGAGGTGACTCTCCGTCGCCGCAGAGTTGTAGATCGATCGGGTTGGGACCGTCACGATCGCACAATCAGCGTCCCCAGTTCCCACAGACTGCACCAATTGACGAGGTTTGATCTCATCAATGCCCATTGTTATGGACTTGGGTTTTGGAGAAGATGGAGATGCTGGAAATCGTGGAACGGTTAGCAAACAAGAAACACGGGGACACAAGGTTTACCCAGGTTCAGGCCCTCGGAGGGAAAGCCTACTCCTGCTTGTCTGCTCTTGATTACGGCGGAACCGAAGGTTACAGGGGTGCGCAGATGCAATCTGGCGTGGAGGTGTGTATGCGAAAATATGAGAGAGAGATCTAGGTCGTGCCCTCCTAGCCTTTATATAGACCCAGACAAGTCCCGGGCTTAGACCTAGTCGGTTACAAGTTCTAGGGTTTTACCCCTTTGAATTTCCTATCTACACTAGTCTTGCTCTCCAAGGATCCGAAGGCGTCATGGGCCTTGGCCACCCGAAAATCGTCATGGGCCGGCGTACATCTGCCGTGGGCCTTCCTTGGGATAGACCAGGTATGCTAAGATCACGTACCCGTAGGGTATAACCATGTCAATGGTGTTCAAAGAATTCATACTAATAACATTGCTATTAGCATGCAAATAAAGCTCCATAGGTTTTTTAATTTTCTCTTCAAACACTTCATGTCCTAACTTAAGATAAACACTATAAAGCTCTCTAATTTTGTTGTTGTTTTCCATTAAGCCTAAATAGTGAAAACAAAAACAAGAAACAAAAAGACAAAATTGCAGAATCTAAAGGAAATAACTTCGAGCACTCACACCGAAGGATGTGAGTACCATTTACCTTACCTCCCCGACAACGGCGCTAGAAAAGATCTTTCTGGCTTACTGTTGCCGTGGGGTAAGGTGTGTGAGTGATTTTTACCTTTCCTCCCCGGCAACGAGGCCAAAAAAAGAGCTTGATGTCTACGCACTTCTATTCTTGTAGACAGTTGTTGGGCCTCCAAGTGTAGAGGTTTGTAGAACAGCAACAATTTTCCCTTAAGTGGATTACCCAAGATTTATCGAACTCAGGGAGGAAGTGCTCAAAGGTATTCCCTCTCAAGCAACCCTGAAATCAAGATACAAGAATTCTCTTGTGTCCCCAACACATCTAATACACTTGTCAAGTGTATAGGTGCACTAGTTCGGCGAAGAGATAGTGAAATACAAGTGGTAACGGTGCCAGAAAATAGCTTTTGACTTGTTGTTGACGTGGGGTAACGGTGCCAGAAAAGATCTGATGGCATGGAGGAAAGGTAAAAGCCCAAAACTTCCCCGACAAACAGAACAAAGATGGAAGCAAGGAAACATACAACAGATCTAGTAGAAAACGGTGTTTCAATGCTTAGAAATAAGGCCTAGGGATCATACTTTCACTAGTGAACACTCTCTCATATAAATATCCTCTCTTCATGATACTACTCTTAACTACTCTCCGGTTGGACACTCTAATCCATGGTAGGGCTATAACAGCACACCTCAAAGTCCGTCTTCCACAATCTAGATAACCCCACACTATCACCTTGAGCGCTAGATGGTTCCAACAAACACCACAATTTCATAGAGACATCCAACTCCAAATATAACTCATAACAAATATTCAATCTAGCCAGAGGCGGACCCAAGAATTTGGCGAAGCCTGGGCACGCCACAAGGAAACTAAAAAAATTCTCAGACATCTCAAAAAAATGGAACAAAATAAACATCATACGGTTTTGGTGAAGACTTCATTACCAACAAGGTATGCACTTCTAAGCGGCTTAAATAGAAAGCAATAAAAACAATAAGACTTATTGTGAGACTCATTATATTCTATTCAATCATACTTATCATACCATGCTTTTGAAAAACCCCTAGGTCTAGTTCCAATTTTCTTAGGGAATTTCATAATTGATTGAGTTGGACCTTTTAAAATGTATGTTCTTTTCACTTGGTCTTGTAAATCCGGATGATATTCTCTGATTTGTTTCATAAGAGTGGGATCACATACTATTTCATCCGGATTAAACATTTCCTCCGCTTCACGCTCCTCATTTGCGACATTTGTTTGTGGTGGTGATTGTGGCAAGGTTCTTCTATCAACAAAAAACTCTCAATTCCTGAAATTTGTATGATTTTTTCAGTTTATTTCTTCCTCGAAACATCCATATGCCCAGCTATATAAATATAGCAACCAACATGAGATCACTGCTGGGCAGACAGCACAACGCCCAAAAGAAAACACAAAGAAAAAAGAAGAGAAAAAGAAGAAGAAAAGACGAGAAAACAAGGTCGATAGCAGCAGCTCGACGAAAAACGAGGGTGACCCGCCACCGCTGCGCCCTCTAGAGAATGACCACCACTATCCTAGCTCTCCAAAGTGTCGCGTACAAAGCAGCACCTCCAAGAAGGAAAGCGACGACACCGACGCTGCTGCCCGGACTAATCCTAGGGTTTCTCTCGATACGCGGCGGGAGGTGGGGAAGAGGTACCCCCCCGACGCCCTTCAGGAAGGACGACAACACCCGCAGGCGTTACCACGTCGGTGTCAAGATGACAAGGATTTCTCCCAACCCCTCATAAAAACCACACCCCCAGATGCTCCGAATTGCTCCACCACGCTCGCCGCCCACCAGCGTCGCAGCAGAGGAAGCCGGCCACGATCAGCGCCGCCCTTGGCCCCCGCCCAGGACAACCACCGCCAGCCCAGGGCACGTCCACCGCCCCGCCGCCCGCCGCCGCCACAGCGCCGCCATGATGCCTAGAGACAGCGCCACGATCTGCCCCGAGCTGGCGCCCCCGCGACCGCCCCCCCCCCCCCCGAGGTAGAAGACGATAGCTCCCCGCCGGCGTCGGCCGGGCTTCGCCCAGGCGCCCCCTCGTGGCGGCGGCGAGGGGAGGAGAAGGGGTGTGGGGGACGGCGGCGGTGAGCAAGGTTAGGGTTCCCCCTGTCTCCTCGCGGGGGCGGCGAGGGGGCAGCTTAGCTATGTAGGAAGTTATGCACAAATACAACTTAACTCAAGTTGAACAAATTCATGATTGGATGCTCCTAATAAATTGAGTTGAAAAGCAGGGCAGATCCTCACCTATTTGTATTATAATTGTTGTAGTCGAGCCTGCCAGAGTTCGGGTCGTCGGCACGCCCCGCCGGCGCTTGCGGCCACCAGATGCAGTTGAGCGTGGCCGCTGTTTCTTGCTCATGTTTTTGTACACGTTGTGAGTTCGTAGAACTTTTCTATAAGTTATTTCCGTAGGTGTAGCATTAGTGGACGCGCGGAGAATCGATTCATTTGATCCCCGAGTAAGGGGACGTACAGTGTAGGTGCTTAGGAGAGGCGGTAAGAATCTAATCCGGGCAGTTTCAAGTTTCTAACAGTTTTGGTAGCGTTAATGAAAAAATAAGCGTCAGCATGTGGGCATATATAGCCAATAAATTTGGCTCGGAAGCCGTCCGATACTTGCTACACATGGTAACTAATTTTCTAAACGTCCTAGCCAGCATAGTACATGCTCTAACATACTCCCTCCGGTCCATATTAATTTACTTTGATTTATTAAAATTTGGATAAACTTATATACTAAATAGTGTCTAAATTTATTTAAATTCAAATAAATTTGAGTCAATTAATATGGATCGAAGGAAATATTATTTTCCAAGACCGAAGGGGCACTCGAACGAGAACGAGAGGAGTCGTGTGCTGTCTGATCGGTCATAATGCCTCGATCGGTTCCTCGCTCGGTGTCTGCTGACTCGATCGGTTCATGGCTCAAGGCCTAATTCAAGGCCCATCACGACGCTTAAGGCCCACCCGCTGCCTGTCGCTGGAAGCCTGGGACGACGCTCGCTCGGTTCGTTGGCTCAAAGCCACGCGTGCGCCACGCTTGCTCGGTTCGCTGACAAAGTTTTGCCCAAAGCTGATCGTGATTTTGTCGATGCTTTCGATCGATTCCTCGAGGCGAGCGGGAGCGAATCCCGGGCACGCGCCCGGGCTGCAGGGACCTTGCATCCGCCCGTGAATCTAGCCAAAGTGGCACATACGGTATGCTCGCTTTCACTTTCACACACGTGGGAAAAAGCATAGATCTATTAAAGCACAAAGAGTATTTATGTAGACTCAAACGTAAGTGCCACCATGGCGTGCATGCTGTCACTTTCACACACATGGGGAGAGCAGAGATCTAATGAAGCACTTGAGTAGCAAGGTAGATCTACTTGATTACAAACCTCATGACCACAAGATCATGCATATAGAGAGAGAGATGAATGCATAGCTACCGATAGAGCCCTTAGCCCTGAGGAAGAACTACTCCCTCCTTATCATGGGAATCAGCAATGGTGAGGAAGATGGCGATGGACTGAGATGGCTCCGGGGGCACTTCCCGTCCCGGCAGGGTGCTAGAACAGAGACTTTCTGTCCCTCGAATCTCCCCTTCGGTGGCGGTGGCGCAGCAGAGATTTTCGTGGATTTCTTATGGATGCCCTAGGGTTTCCTCCCTGGGGCTTCTTATAGGCGAAGGGGGAGGCCGAGGCGGTGGCCAGAGGGCCCACACCCTCCCCAGGCGCGGGCCAGGCTTGGCCGCGCCCAGGGGGGTTTGGCCAACCTCTAGTGCCTCTCCGTCCCTCCTTCTGGATTCGTGTCTCTCACGGAAAGTTATTGACTTTGGCTTTTGTCCCGTCCAATTCCGAGAATATTGATTTTTTTCCTTTCTGGAATAAAAAACAGAAGAAAACGGGCAACTGGCACAGTGTCATCTTGTTAATAGGTTAGTTCCAGAAAAGATATAAAAACACCTCAAAGTGTAGACAAAGCAAAAAAAAGTAGATACTAAAGAAGCATGGAGCATAAAAAATTATAGATACGTTTCCGACGTATTAGTTCTTAAACCTCATCTATATGATTAGGTCTATAAATACAAAACATTGTCTTTAAATTTCTACCAGCTAAATTACAAATAATATAGTTATGATTCCAATATTTCCTTGATCTTCCCCTTGTTCACATCCCCATCAAGTCAGCTATGTAGTACTCAAGTTTCTTCTTCTTTCCATTCATCTCATCCCTCAGCTTCTCTTCCTTTGACATATGTAGCTTATGTAGATCCAAAGGTTATGTGAAATAGCCGACACTGGGATTTCACTTATTGGCTTCCCCAAATCAACCTGGAGATGTGTGTTCTTTTCCTCTATAGCTCATTCTTCTCTTTATTTAAAATGTAACATGTTATAGACTGCTTAACATTGTCCTTTGGTCTCCCACTACTTTATGATTCATACAATTCCCATATCCTAAACAAGCACTTCTTAAGATGGGTAGGCCACTCTAGATCAATCAAGTGGCAATGTTGAATAGGTGCCTACCTAAAAAATGCGGAAAAAATGTAAGCTAAACATCATACACTAAATTGTGCACTTCATAGAATTAAAGGTAATAGTTAACAATAGTTTGAGTTGTACACAGCTATCATGGCAATATAACAAACAAAATTATAATAAAAAATGTAATTAAAGTAATATAGCTAAATCAATATCTATATATCTTTTGAATAATTGAACATAGTTGTTAATTGTGAACTGAACTTATGAAGTCCTTTAACATAATATCAGTACAACCAACAATTAGGAATGATGCAGATAATTGTAGGACTAACTACACAACAAAGAATTAATTCCCACCCTTCTTACACATCCAAGGAACCTCCTTCCAGTGTTTTCTCCTTCAGAAGCGACAAATTTCTCTAGTTTCTCCTCGTGGTCGCAAGTTTCTTCATGATGCCTTTCAAAGGCACAGAAATCTGGGTCTTTGTTATTCAAACACCTAAATCAACAAAGACTGATAGTAAATGGTCGAAATTCATGGTCAATCGACAAATTTTAACATGAATCAATGTATCCCCCACACTAACCCTAACCCGTAGCCATGCAGTAGAAAGGGGAAATAGAAACTCACATCGAGTTTTACCGAGGACTCGTCGGAGGGGTTCGTCGTTGCTGGTCTCGCCATCGTTCCAGGATGGCATGCATCGTGATGGCGGAGGGGCTGCGTGGTGGCAAATGCCGATAAACCCCTACCACGTAAGTCTAACACCGGGACCCTCACGGCCACATAAACATGTTTAGCTAGCATCAAGTGACCGATCATTGCTTCTTGTCACGGTGTTAACGAATAGTGGTTGGTTTTTTTAAGAAAAATCGCAACAAGGTGTTTCTTTAAACCCTACCCTAATCCTACTCTTGCACATCTTACAAGGCTGGGTTATGACCTTAGATCCATCAGTTGACTTGGGCGTTTCTTAAACAAGCTACTCAACCTCGAAACGTTACATAAACACATAAAACGACGCCGACAGTGCATGCATCACTGTCGTTATGCGTAATATAGATTCGTTGGGGAGTATACATATAGTATCATCGATGACGACCTGGATGAGAAAACGCATTACACGCATGGCTTGGAAGATTGAGCGCCGATACCCAGCGTCGTCTTTGTGGTGGACTTTGTGACCTTATCTGCATGACGACAAAGGAGCGATCTCGCGTATTATTATTGTATAAGGCCATTCCGTTGGTGATCTAACCTAAATATGCTTAGATTAGGCCATTAAGTAAGAGATTCCAGGAGTTGCCAGTTTTTCGCGGATCACGAGCTGTGGTGTCTGCTCGTATGGTGGCACCCGCAAGCGTGCAGCCGCAGCCTGCGGGCAGGGGATATGCACCTATAGATATAGACACGCGGGTATAGTAGTGTGTATATTATATATATATACTGTACAGTATGTTGTTTTGGAAAAAAGTATACGTATGTTCTGTCAGGTACAAGCCAGCTATATGCATCATCCGCACGAGCGCTGGCCTGACCATGACCTGCTAACTGGTCCGGACAAAATTTTAACGGCGATCCTCTAATTAAGCATCAATTTCTATTATATATACTAAAAGCAATATAAGCATGTGTTTCGAGCCATCAGGTTGGTCCACATCACCTAAATTAATATTAATAGTCAGATCTAAAATTTGTGGGCTAAATTTTAACGAAAGACTAATAGTTACATAACTGTATAATCCCGTTTAACACGTTCGACTATGTACCGAATACTCATAGAAGTTGTCGCACCGTATAAGGCCAGATATAAGATGCAAAGGAGAACTGATCGGTTGATGTTGCCGTTTAGAACACACCATCAACTGATCGGTTGATCGGTTGATGTACATGTGGTCATAGCGTAACATTAGTAATGAGGGAATGATGAAAAAAAAATGCCCAAAGTGTTTTTGTAGAAAAGAACAAACCATAACTTTATTGATTGATTACATAGATGTATTGGATGGTAGAATGTATAAACTCGCATGGACTATATCACGTTGGACGGCTGTGGAATAAGATAACAAACAATCATTTACTAGAATATACACATCTTCAAAAGAATTGATAGTCTAGGTACATCCATTTATATTGCTTATGCCATGTAGACTCCCTCTACATCTTAATACATTGGATATAACTTTTGGTCAAAAACAAACTTTATAAAGTTTGAAAAAGTATTACAAAAAATTCAAATATCAACAACTTTAGGTTCAAACTATTAGAAAGAAACTCAAGGCTGGGATTCAAACCATGATACTATGTTTGATCGACCTTTTGATTTTTTATTCACTAATTGCCACATGAGAATTACCAAAATTTAAGTATAATTTTTTGCATAAAATTTCAACATATTAAAAATTATATCCTCGCATTTGCAAGGGCCACCCTGCTAGTTTATTTAAAGGCAAAACCCGAGAAGCAAACTATAACACGACCTCTTGTCCCAAAATAAAATCATAGAAATATTGGAGGAATCTGTTTTTTACGATATTTTCCTGTACATATGGAGCTTGTTTGGTTTGTAAGATTTCAAACACTAGGAATTTTTTTATGATCTACGTTGCATGCAATTTTGTTGGAATTTTTTTCTTTGGCCTAACCTTATAAAAAAATGCTTTGTTTCCAGGACAACTATGTGAAACCACATATTTTTTTTGGAAAAGTGCATATGCTTTTGCCGGAGCACAACCAAACGACATGAATTACAAATTTTCAACTCCTACAGGACAATCTATACTCCGTTTTTATATGCTTAGTCGCTGGTTACTTACATTATTTATGGATAAATTGTATAAATGACTCTCTCGGTTCCACGTAATTGAAATGAAAATCCACTTATGAGAGAAAGACACACGCAATCTCGCTTCCATGGATCTCAGGATCCCGCGCCCAGATCCGATGCTAGAGCTAGCATGCGGTGGCGGGAGCTCCTCTTCGGTGGGTGGTGTCTATGTATGAGACTACAGGCTTCAGGCTAATGCGCAACGGATGCCTTTGCACCTTGTACCTTGTCATGTTTGGATCATCGCCATGGTTGGTGGCCTGTAGGTTCTGTGACTGAACCAAGCTGTCGGTGAGAAGCGGAATAGGTGGCTGCTCGACATCCACTTGTGGGTTGCGGTGTGGTCAAGTTCTTCGGTATGGTCGGTGGAGATTTACTAGTGTGGGTGAATACCAGGCTCCATCGAAGCCGAAGGCAACGATGATGACATATGTGGTCGTTTTCACCTCCCTAGATGTATCGTTCTGATGTTGCATCCACTATGTTACCATTGCGCCAGAGGAAACCCTGGATCATAGGTCTTCTAGGTTAGGGAGTTCACGATATGTCTGTGTTGTTTGTGTCCTTGGAGACACTTCTTTTGGATCGCTTATCAGATGTCGGTGTTTGCCATCATGCCATGCTGAGTCCGAGACCTGCAGGAGGTGATTCTCGTGGCAACATTGATGTCTTTGCCTCAATCGGAGATGCCTTATTGTTCTAGTGATGCTCATCCTTTGTGGCATTGGCCGATGTGATTAGGTGATTCCCTTAAGGGTTCTTTTATTTGAAGTGGTCCTAATGAACTCGGAGTCTCTAGGTCATGGGCACGATAGGTGATGACGATGATATCATGTGCAACATCAATGCGGTGGTTTTCAGGTCGTGTGTCCGTTGAGTTTGTGCTTGCTTGTGTGAAAGAACTACAAAAACCCACCACAATTGGGGAAAATTTGTCAAACACCTATGATTTCATGCCATTTCTGGTGGTTTATTCTATATGTTTGATCACTCTACCCCAAGTGTGGTGGTTAATTTACTCTGCTTGTGCAGCCTCGGTCGTGGTGAGGAGTGCTCTTTTCCTTGTGCTTGGTAACAGTACATTTTGTGGGTTTTAGCCTCGCTTTATTCACTATTATTGGAAGCTCTTCTTATAATGCAACGGTCGTAAATCCCACCCCTCTTTGTTGATTCAACAAAAAAGGTCCACTCATAATAAAGTCACCGAGATAACAAAATTATGTCCCCACTCCGGCTCCCCTATGATCTTCTCAGGCGTGCGTGCGTGCGTGCGTGCGTGCGTGCGTGCGTGTGTGTGGGTGTGGGTGTGCGTGTGTGTGTGTGCGTGTGTGTGTGTGTGTGTGTGTGTGTGTGTGTGTGTGTGTGTGCGGGGGGGGGGGGGGAGATGCCGAGGGGGCTTCAGATGCGGAGGCGGTGGTCTCGGAGGATGACCAACCATGACTGAAACCACAACTAGTCGTAAACACCTTGGGGAGGGGGGGGGGGGGATTCAGATACCGGGTATATAGAGTCCAAGGGTGGCCGTTGAAGTTACCGTAAGCTGGCAACTCAAAATAACGAAGTTAAAATTGAAACATGGACCTATGTATTTAGTCTCCAAGGGTGGCCGTTGACGTTATTGTAAGCTGACAACTCAAAATAATGAAGTTAAAATTGAAACACGGACCTATGTATTTAGTCTCCAAGGGTGGCCGTTAACCTTACTGTAAGCTGACAACTCAAAATAACGAAGTTAAAATTGAAACACGGACCTATAAATAACGCAAAAGTAGTGATGGTGATTTCTTGTAAGTATATTTGTAGTGTACACCGATAAACATCAATTGACCAAGAATTAGCTTAATTCTGCAATGTTACTCAATCTCAGTTGCAAGTCCATTTATAACTATAAATATCTCAATTTTAACCCCATTTGCAACAGAAAGGTCAAGTGGTAGTCTCACTTACAACTGAAAAATCTCAGTTGCAAACTTGCAATCCCATTTGCAACTCACGGGACACATGAGAATCAGGATGCAAATTCAATGGATTTGGACCTGACTGAGATTTAAGCAAAACCGCATAATTATCTCTTGCGACCTTATTTTCAACCCAAAAAAGAATTACAAACAAAATTATGCACCGAATAAGAACGTGAAAAAGGCTATAACACACCTCTTATAATTTTGGAAGGACTTGCTGGTATATATACATGACGAGTAGTATTAGAGAGCTTGGTTTCGAAAATAAATAAATATTAGAGATGTCCTTCCGGTGGTCCTGGCGCCGTACTGGCCCTCGGTGGGTTCGGCACCGGCGACGGCGGCCATGTATACCTTGACCCCAAATCCCGCCGCCGCGCCAGCACAGCTCTCTCGCCAGCGACCGATTCCTTCGCATCACCGTCTGCAGCTGCATCCGGAGCACTATCAGCTTCCCGAAAATCATACGGCGGGCAGCGAACGGCCGGCAGCAAGAGGCAGAGCAGAATCAGCGGGGCGAAACCCTGTTTCGAGAGCAGAATCAGAGTAACGTACCTAGACGGAGGCGCGAGGAGCATGCTGCTGGGATCGTGCAAGAACCAAGGAGGAGCGCAGCCACGAGCATCCAGGCGAACACGCCCCCGCGGTCCATGGTGGCGCACGCCGTCGGCCGGGGACGACGAGTTGCTGCTCTAAACTGGACGGGCGATTAACAGCTAGACAGCCGAAGCTTGTAGCGTGAGGGCCTGTATCAACCCCCGCTCTATATAGCAACTGATCGGCATGATAGGGATCGTCTGGAGCCGATCGCGAATCCAGCGGATTGCTGCTCGCTTGCTGCTTTCCAGCGGTTAGGCGCATCGTAAACTACATTTGTTGCAGCTAGTGCAACCGTGCAGGCCTTTTTTCTAATCGCGACTTGACTGACGTTGGATTGGATCCATCCATCTTTCTTAGCATTTCGTCATTTCAATATTACTACTCCGTAGCATTTTCTCATTTCTTAGCATTGCCATGTCACCAAATTTTTAGTTGGCAACATATATGTAGTTGCATATTACTACATATATTACTCGCACTATAAGTCTAATCAATTTTTTTTGACATGTAAGTCTAATCAATTTTGGTTGAACCCTCAAATGCACCTCCACTAAAAGGGATGTCAATTCATGACCGAAGTTCAGGCTAATAAATTAAGGTGCATGCATGAACATTGTAAAATGCATGTGGGGGTTTGTCTTGCCATCGAGAGATCATCACGTATCAGGTCGTTTCTGATCTCAACTTCTAAATTTTGTTCGGGCAACGCGGTAACCCCCGCGCGGTGGGGAGTTGCCGACTTGGGCACTGCAAATTGCGACACAGCTCAGATTCGGCACGCTCGCTAGCTGTGCGTCATGGGCTCCTGGGTATCACTACAGGGCTTCACGGACCCTTGCGGGTTCGGCTGGGCCAGGAAGGCTTGGTTTATCTCTGCGGCTGTATCCGGTCGGCTGCCGCTATACCTGGACACGAGCCGAACCGAGCCAGCTCGGTGGCGAGCCGGCAAAAGATCGAGTTTTTTTCGGCGAGCCCGAGCCAGCTCGCCGCCGCCGACGAGCCATGAAAGGGAGCTCGGTCCGAGCTTCCCTCCAACTCGGTCTGGCTCGGTGCGGCTCGCGAGCCAGGCGGTGGTGTTTCGCTGACGGGTGGGGCCGTCAACCACGGCGACGTCTAGCAGCGGCGGCGTGCGGGGCGGGGCGGCACGACGGCGTCTAGGCAGCGGCGCGGTGGGAAGGCGTGGCTAGCATGGCGCGGAGGAGGAACGGAGAGTCTCGGGTTAGGCGTGGCTAGCGCGGAGGAGGGACTGCGGTGCGGGGCGGCGCGGCGAAGGGCCTTGGTGGTGGCGGCGGCGCACGAGCCGGGCAGTTAGGTGTGTGCGTCTGTATCGTGAGTAAGAGGAACATAGCAGTCAGCTGAATGGGCCCAAATATACCAGCCCATCTTAGTCTTTATAACTCAATTCGGCCTTTGTTTTAATTTAAAAAATCGCAAGCCAGACGAGCCGGACCGGGCCGAGCCCGAGCCAGCCCAAGCTAGCCGCGGTCCATGTTTTCAGACTCGGCTCGGTCCAGCGCCTCCAGCGGGCCAAGCCCAGCTCGCGTCGGGCCGTGGAAGCTTGGGCCGAGCCCACCAGACCGAGTTCAACGTCCAGGTATAGCTGCCGCCTTCTAGTGGTGGAGGTTGTTCCCTCCCGCGTGCCATTGTTCCGGCAACCCGGACCGAAGTTTCTTTTCTCTATCTTACTGACCCTGCTTCGGGTTTCACGGTGAGACAACGGTGGCGGCTGCATGACCGGGGTGGCGTGCGTTGGCGGGGCGGCGAGCATGGTGGAGCACTGTGAAGCGTCCGAGAGTGTTTTTTAGGGGTCGTGAGAAATCCCTGTCTTCGTGACACCGACGCGGTAACACCTGCGGGTGCCATCGTCCTTCCTGAAGGGCGTCGGGTGTACCTCTTCCCCACCTCTCGGAGCGCACCAGGGGAAACCCTAGGACTTTCCCGGGTAGCAGCGTCGTCATTGTCGCCCCCTTCTTGGAGGTGTTGCTTGGTGCGTGGGGCTTCAGTGTGCTAGGCTTTTGGTAGTACTTAGCTGGGGGGCGCAACGGTCGTGGGTCGTCCTCGTCTTTGTCGAGCCTCTGTTGTCGGCTTCATTTTCTCTTTTGTTCTTCTTCTTTTCTGTGTTGTTTTTTCTTTGGGCGTTGTGCTGTCTGGCCCAGCAGCGGTCTCAACTGTGGTTGCTATATTTATATAGTTGGGCGTATGCCTGTTTCGAGAAATGGCGCTATGCGCCGACGACCAAAGGTCGGGGCCGTCGGCGTAGCACCGGTGAAAGAGCATTTCCTATCCTTGTGATTTTGATGTTTGATAACAACACACCTATTGTTTTAATCATGCGCTAAGTGTATCCCAGGTTTTCTAGGTAGTGGCACAAATATTGCCTTGCCCACAGTTGCCCTTGTCAAAGTCTCCTGTGCTGACCGGTAGTACCGGAAGTTACAACCGGTACTACCGCTTGGCACCGGTACTACCCCTTGGCACCGGTACTACCGTTCCCTAGTACCGGTTGCATCCGAGCAAGGTGGGCAGGCCTCGATTTTTCTCAGTACCACCTGGTATCGTGGAGCGGCACTACCGCTCCAACCGGTAGTACCGCTTGCGGCAAGCGGTACTACTGCTTGGACACGGTAGTGCCGCTTGGCAGTACCGGGCAGCGCTGAGGAAGGACTAGGCCTTCCCTTTTCGCTACCGCGTCTACTGACCGGTACTACCTCTTGGGGGTTGTACCGCAAGGCAGTACCGGGCATGATCGTGGCTGGCTCGACCAAGTGATGCCCCCTCCGGTACTTGGGACCGGTACTACCTCTCTGACCGGTAGTACCACGTCTACTGACCGGTACTACCGCTTGGGGGTTGTACCGCAAGGCAATACCGGGCATGACCGTGGCTGGCTCGACCAAGTGATGCCCCCTCCAATACTTGGTCCGGTACCTGACCGGTAGTACCGGTTGTGACCGGTACTACCGCTTGAGTACCGGTAGTACTAGTGAATTTAATGCTCCAACGGGCAGATTCCTCCAAGTGGTATAAATACCCCTCCATCTACCTTGGGACAAGGTGCTCGTTGCATTGAACACTACCACCTCCATTTGAGCCACCAAATCGCCACGATCTCTTCACTCCACCATCCAAAGTCTTTGATCTTTGGAGAATCGAAGGAGGAGGCCTTGATCTACTACTTCACCAAAAGAGATCTTTATTTCCCCCTCATTCATTTGAGGGGCCCCATTGCTCTAGTGTTTTTCTTTGGAAACCCTAGTTCTAGATTTGGTTCTTACAAGCTTGTCTTTGATTGTCTTGACAACTTGCTTGTATTTGGGAGCCTCCAATTAAGTTGTGGATGTGTGCCCCAAACTTGTTGTAAAGGTGCCGACTTCCACCTCGAAGGTTGCCGATATAGTGGAAGGTGGATCTATCCCGTTGGGGTAAGATTCATTGGAGAACAAGAGAGGCCTCTCGTGGCGTTGGTGGTTTGAAACCACCCCCTCTCCAAACATAGACGTACTTCCCCTCAAAAGGAAGGAACTACGGGAAACAAATCCTTGTGTCTCCGCGTCCACCACTTTGGTTACTTCTATCCTTTACCGCACTTTACTTACTTGTTCTTGCTTAGTGTTGTGTTAGCTTGTGCTTGTTTTTCATATAGGTAAATTCACCTTAGTTGCATTATCTAGAGAATTTACCTTTCTTGTCAAACCTTAATTTGAAAAAGAAGAAAATTTGAAGTAGCACCTATTCACCCCCTCTAGGTGCCCATACGATCCTTTCAATTGGTATCAGATCGCCGACTCTTTATTCGGGCTTTACCGCCTAAGAGTATATGGGTAGTAAAGAAGGGGAAGTGGATGGTGGGACTGCCGCCTCGGTGACCATGGATGGTCTCAATAACTTAGAAATAAGATTGAGCTCCACCATGGCCAACGAGATCAAACAATTACAAAATTTAATTGAGCAACTTCTTAAAGATAAGGTAGGCTCATCATCCCCTTCTCCTCAAGAGGAACTACCGCCTTCATCCAAAGAGAATGCCCCGACATCTCCCACGGATAAGGTGGTGGGGGATAATCAAGGCAACATTAACTCATCCAAAAAAAGGGTTGGTGAGAAGGGAGAGAATCATGATTCTCATGCATGGTTCTCTCCCGACCCTCGAATTCCTCACCCCCATGTAAAAAATAGAGGTGACCCACCTAAGCTTGAAGCATCTACCACTTTTTCTCAATGGCAATCTCTAATGAAAACTCATGTGCGTAGCTCTTGCATTGAACTATGGAACATCATCGAACAAGGACTCTATATTGGGGATCCAAACAACTTGACAAGAAGAGAAGTTGCCAATAGTCAACTCAATGCCACCGCCTTGCACATGATTCCACAAGGATTGGGTACAAAGGATTACCCACACATTAAGCACCTCAACATTGCCAAGGAAGCTTGGGATGCTCCCATAGTGTTGTTTGTTGGGAATGAGAGCATGAGGAGGAACCGGTATGATGCATTAAGCAATGAAGCCGAAGGCTTCTACATGAAGGAAGGTGAAAATAATGAAGACATGTACCGTAGGCTCAAGACCACCGCCACCGCTTTTAGAAATGTGGGTGCCTCACATGTGGATGATGCTTGGATAAAAAGGAAATATGTGAGTACACTCATGCCCTTTGAGCCCACCGACTTGAAGAGCCTACAAGGATGACAGAACTACCATCTCATGACCTCCAATGAAGTTATGCAAGAGATGGCCTCTTTCAAGGTTGCCGCCAAGAATGCCAAAGATGCCCGTGCTCGAGCCCTTGGTATGAGCAATGTTGTCAAACTTGCATTGAAGGCCAAAGTTGTGGAACATGGAGATGAAGATGATAGTGATTATGGCCTCTCCATGGACCACGCCGATGATGTCAAGTTTGCTCATGGTCAATACATGGATTTCTATGCAAAGAACTTTTGGAAGAACCCCGCCAAGGCCAAGATGGAAATGCAACGAAAAAGCAACCCAAGTGGGAGAAGAGAAAATGCCACTAAATTGATAACTTGCTTCAATTGTGGTGACCGCTATCACTTTGTGGTGGGTTGTCCCTATGATAAGAGAGAAGATCATGGGGGTAAGCTCGTGTTGAAGAAAACTCCCAAAACACCTTACAAGAAACCCTTCATCAAGAAGAATCCCATCAACAACAAGTCGGGAGAAATTGTTTTGATCACTCATGAAGAATACTCCTCCGACAATGAAGATGATGAAGATGAGGAAGAGGAAACATCTAATGGTGTGGCTTCTCTAGCCACTACTTCTACTCTAACATTCTCACTCTTCGATTCTCCAAATGAGAACACTCCCATCAAGAACATAGGTATCCTCATCATCTCACTCAACTCCCTTAGCCAATGATGAAATTGATGATGAGATGTCTCTTGATGTAAAAAGGGAATTAGTTGCTTTCATTGAGTTTATGACTAACTTACAAGGGGATGCTAACATACATTTGGTAACATCTTAGACCAACTCTCCCACACACAAGAGCTTCTAGATGTAAGGTGTAAACTTGGGCATGAACACATGATTGAGCTAGAGGCCTTAAAGGGCTTGATGAGGCTCTAGAAGAAGAACAAGAGACTAGGATGTTTCTTGAACTAAAACTTGAAGGTCTTGATGAGGCCAATGACATTATTGTTAATAGACTCATGAAAGAACGTGATCATGCTATTGCTAAATGCAAAAGGGCTAAAAAGGACAAGATTGAGTTTGGTGTGGTTCATGAAAAACTTGCCGAGGACTTTAGTTTGCTTGACAAGGCTCACAAGGCTTTGGAAAGTGAACTCTTGTCACTCATAAAGTCCCATGAAACGCTTCAAACTCAATTGGCCAATATTCCTTCACCTAGTAACTTCATTCCATCTAGTAGTACAACTATTCTTGAAGAAAATGATAGGTTGAAGGGGGAACTAGCCAAGGCCACATTTCCACAAGGTAACAAGTCCATTGATGATCTTTTTAGTGAGCAAAGTCCTAGTGGTGAGAAAGGGGGAATTGGTTTTGTCTCCAAGGCCAAGAAGAAGAACAACAAGAAGAAGGCCAAGCCCGCACAAGAGAAGAACAAGGCCATTGTGGATAGTAGGACCACAAGTGGTAAAACTATGCCTCATGATGACTTTGCGGGAAGTGCTAACCCTCACTATGTTCTAATGCATGATTATTATGGTGATGTATATGCACAATATGTTGGCCCATATGATGGTTATATTGCTTGGTCTATTTGGGTCCCCAAGGCCCTTGTTGCTAACAAAAGAGGACCCATTGAAAAATGGGTACCTAAAAATTAGCTTGATCTTTTGTAGACATATGCTTCCAGAGTGTCAAAGTGGGTGCTTGATAGTGGTTACACAGGTCATATGACTGGAAGCTCGTCTATTGTCAAGGACTTAAAGCCAAATGATGATCAAATCACCGTGACATATGCCGACAATTCAAAGTCTAAGGTAATGGGTTTCGGCAAGGTAGTGGTTGCTCATGACATTACACTCGTGAACGTCATGCTTGTTGAGACCCTTGGATACAATTTACTTTCAGTCTGTGCCCTTGGAAAGATGGGCTTTGCCGTCTTTATTGATAATGATATTGTGGTCCTCATGTGGAGCAAGTCTTTCAAGGTCGCTTTCGTTGGGTATGTCGAACATGACTTGTATGTGGTGGACTTTTCGGAAAGGCTGATGTGGGCTGGTTATGGCATCGCTGACTAGCCCATGTTAATATGAGAACTTTGCAAAGTCTCCACAAGGAGGGCCATATTGTTGGACTAAAAAAATGTTTCCTTTGCCAAAGATCGTGTTTGTAGGGCTTGTGTTCTAGGAAAAATGCATGATGCTCCCCACAAGCCAAAGAACCGCATCAAGTCAACCAAGATCTTGGAGCTCCTTCATGTGGATCTCTTTGGTACTCCATATCATGCAAGTCTTGGTGGGAAGAAATATTGTTTGGTGATTGTTGATGACTTTTGAAGATACTCCTGGGTATATTTCTTCAAGTTGAAGAGTGATACACAAAAGACCTTCATCAACATGGTTCAACGTCAATACAATCTTCCCGTGTTGATTATACGAAGTGACAATGGCACCAAGTTCAAGAACTACACCTTGAATGATTTCCTTAGTGATGAGGGGATAAAACACCAATATTCCTCTGCATATACCCCTCAACAAAATGGTGTGGCCGAGAGGAAGAACCAGACTCTTATTGAGATGGCTAGGACCATGTTGGCGGAGTTTAAATCTCCATACAACTTTTGGGCCGAAGCCATCTCCACCGCTTTCCATGCATCAAACCGTCTCTACCTCCGCAAAGAAATCAACAAGACTCCATATGAAATACTTACCGGTAACAAGCCCAACATATCTTACTTCCGGGTGTTCGGTTGTAAGTGTTTCTATCTCATAAAAGGTGTTCGTTTGTCCAAATTCGAGTCTAAAGCATTTGAGGGTATTTTTGTTGGCTATGGTATCGAATCTCACACTTATATAATCTATGATAAGCTCTTTGGAGCCGTCATAAAATCTTGTAGTGTGACCAAGGGGGGCGTATTGATGCTTGTGATGCAGATGATGAAATGCCTCAGGATGCCATAGGAAGAATGGGTGTGGGATATATCCGCCCCGTTGAGGAACCCCTTATGGCGGATCGAGAAGAACTATGCTCTACTCAAGTGGAGCCCTCATCTTCACAACATCAACAAGCTCCATCCACCGAGTAGGGGAATGACCCAAGCCAAAGACAAGCTGTGGACCCTCAACATTTTGATCAAGGTGACTAATCTAGTGAAGATGAGCTTGATTCATTCTCTAGGATGTCAACTGGTGCCAAGTCAATTACTCAAGGAAGATCCGTACAAACTGCCTTGAGACAAGCTCAAATCGATGCTAGAAGAGTGCTTGATCAAGACCAAGGTCAATCTTTGCCTCTTAATGAAGAGAATGATTACGATAATGATCAAGGTCAAGTTGATGGTCAAGACGAGGACCAAAATGATGAAGAAGGTCGCTCAAGAAACAACATGGAGATCCACGCTCGTCATGAAGCTAGAAAGGAGAGAATGTTGGAATTAAGAGACCACTCTCTACAAAATGTGGTTGGTGACCTAAGGAAAGGCATTTCCACAAGATCACAATTGAAGAGGTTCAGTGAACACCAAGCACACATCTCCATAATTGAATCAAAGAAAGTGTGGAAAGCTCTTGAAGATTCGGATTGGTTGGAAGCTATGCACAAAGAGCTCAACAACTTTGAGAGAAACAAAGTATGGAAGTTAGTTGAGAAGCCAAAGGATTGCCGCAATGTTATAGACATAAAGTGAATATTCAAGGACAAGCAAGATGAGCATGGGATTATAGTAAGGAACAAGGCAAGATTGGTTGAACAAGGGTTCTCTCAAATTGAAGGCATTGATTATGGATAGACATATGCACATGTGGCTCGCCTTGAGTCCATCCGTATACTTCTTGCTTATGCGGCACATCATAACTTTAAGTTGCAACAAATGGATGTAGAAAGTGCATTTATTAATGGTCCATTAAATGAGTTGGTATATGTAAAGCATCCCACGGGATTTGAGGATCCCAACTTCCCAAACCATGTCTACAAACTTGATAAGGCACTCTATGGGCTCAAGCAAGCCCCACGAACGTGGTATGAGCACCTTAGAGAGTTGTTGTTTAACCGTGGATTTGAGGTTGGAAAATTGATCCCACTCTTTTTACTAAGAAGGTCAATGGGAAGCTTTTTGTATGCGAAATATATGTTGATGATATTATCTTTGGCTCATCTAACAAAGCTTTTACTGACGAATTCTCAAAGCTTATGACTAGTAGGTTCCGGATGTCTATGATGGGGGAGTTGAGAGTATTTCTTGGTTTTGAGATCAAGCAAGTTAGAGGAGGAACATTCTTCAACCAATCAAAGTATACTCAAGATATGCTCAAGAGATTCAATGTGCAAGATTTAAATGGAGCTCATACTCCCATGGCTACAAAGACTCATCTAGAACAAAATCCAAATGGTAAAGATGTGGATCAAAAGGTATACCGGTACATGATTGGTTCTTTGCTTTACCTTTGTGCATCTAGAGCCGATATTGTGTTGAGTGTAGGTGTGTGTGCAAGATATCAAGCGGCTCCTAAAGAAAGCCATTTAATGGCGGTCAAGAGAATCTTTATATATTTAGTTCATACCCCATTTTATGGTCTTTGGTATCCTCGAGGGTCAACATTTTCTCTTTGTGGATACACGGATTCGGATTGGATGGGTGATAAGGATGATAGAAAATCAACATCCGGGGCTTGCCAATTCCTTCGTAGGTCCTTGGTATGTTGGTCTTCTAAGAAGCAAAATTGTATATCTCTCTCCACCGCCGAAGCCGAGTATGTGGCAGCTGATAGTTCTTGCACCCAATTGCTATGGATGAGGCAAATTTTAAAGGAATACAGTGTCCATTGTGACAAAGTGCCTCTTCTATGTGACAATGGAAGTGCTATCAATATTTCCTACAACCCGGTGGATCACACAAGGACAAAGCATATTGAGATTCGCCATCACTTCATTAGAGATCATGTTGCTCGAGGTGATATTCATCTATCATATGTGTCAACCAAAGACCAACGTGCCGACATCTTCACGAAGCCACTTGATGAAGCAAGGTTTTGCTATTTGAGGAATGAACTAAATATCATAGATTCAAGGAGCTTGACTTGATTATCTTGCATTCTCACCTATGACTTGACCCGTATTTGGTTTAGGTGTAGGCATGGATATAGGGGGAGTGCGGTTCTAATTGGTTGGACTATCCCTCCCCCCATTATGCCCAAAGCAATCAAAATCATTCCTCTTAATATCATTTTGTGATATGTGAGCTTAAATGATGAGTTTCGGTAATGGACCCAAGATATATCTTCGTGGTGCCAAGCCGAGTATACTCAAATATGGTGGCCTAGGCCACCCCCTCTCTCACTCGAGAGGTTGGTTCTTACTCATGTTTGTCATTTTCGAGTTGTTGTTGGTTTTAGTCATGCACTATCGGTTGGCTCTTCGCATGTTTTTCCCTTATTTGAGAGTGAATGTGCTTCACACAGTTTGGCGATCTCAACCCAAGCCATTCTACCCCTTAGATCAAACCCTCATCTATTCCGCACAAGAACCACTAGATTATCCTTGGGTCTGGATTCATACAGAACCGGTACTACCGGATTAGGAGTGGTACTACCGGACCTGGGTAGTTCCCAGGGCGTGTCCTGGAGACTTCTCCAGGACCGGTACTACCGTTTGTATGTTCGGTACTACCGGTCACCGGTAATACCGGTTGGTGAACCGGTACTACCGCTTGCGAGCGGTACTACCGCTTCAATAACCAGTACTATCGGTCGGCGTTTTCCTGGTATATATTGGTCGCACTGGGGGAGGCACCCTTCATTGCCTCATTACCCTCCCCGCCCCCCCACATAAATCACCGCCGCCGCCGGAGATCTTGACGCCACCGGAGCCTCGCCGCGTCCTCCTCTCCCCGGATCCTCCTTGGATTCGGATTCCTTGAGGGCTCTCGGTCCCTTTCCACCGCCATGGATCCTGGTACAACCGTCCCCTCCTTATCACTCTTGATTTCTTCGTACGATCTAGGTTTTGCTTAGATTCTTGGAGAAAGTAGCTTGCTTTGGGGTTGTACCGCCACACATTCCTTGTTACTTAGTAGAATCAATGTTTTATAGATTGTTGAGGCCAATTTGGACCGTGCCCTACCGTTGATGTGCCCGTACCGCTCGACCGGTAGTACCGGAAAATTCTCCGGTACTATCGGTTGCCAATTCCGGTAGTACCGGTCCCAACTGACCTCAACATATTGCTAAAACATGAATTCTTCTTTGTTCATTTTGGGTTCTTGTGCCCTTACCCCCTTGATGTTCTCCCTCTTGCTATCTCAGATGCAGGTGGTTCTAGGGGTGCGTGTAAGCGCTCCAAAGGAAGCCGTGAGATTGTTGAGGAAGAGACGGAGTCCGAGCAAGAAGAAGACGAAGTCATGCCTCAGCCCAGCCGTCGCATGAAGATTCCTGCCACTCGAGGTGGTCGTGGGGGCCGTGAAGGGGTCACCAAGCGGTCTGCTGGCCGTGGCAGTGCTCCCTCTCCTCGCCCCCTTCCTCGGGGCGCACCAAGAGTTGCAGCTCAGGGCCATCAGTGCCAAGGAAACCGTCTGACATATCTGATTCTGAGTTCCGCTCTTTGAGGGTTGACAATACCTATGCCCCCAACCGTGATGAGGGCAGGGAAGACAGCTTGTTCTACAATGCCTTCCAAGAGCGTGTCTACCATGAAGTCCTTATGAGAAATGTTCAAATGGTTGTGCCGCAGCTGTGGATTCATATGGGTCACATCGACAAGAATCTTGAGTACTTTGCTAAGGCCAAAGAATTCTACACTCAGCTTGGTATGCTCACCATTATGGAATTTAAGCATGACTATGAGCCTCTTCTCATTGCTCATTTTTATGCCACTGCTCACTTCTCAACTGGACGCACTCGGAAAATCACTTGGATGACTCAAGGTGCAGTTAAGGAGGCCACTCTTGCTGAATTTGCTGAAATTCTGGGGTATGAGGATCGCGATCGTGACACTCCTTGTGGTTTCCGCTGCCACTTGCGTGAGCACCCCTCCAAGAAGGACATTCTTGCGCCTCTGTATATCCGGGGCCATGGTGTTCCTGGAAAGATCAAGGATCTTCTCCCCATGTATGACATTCTCCACCGCATCTTCCGTGAGACCGTTGCTCCTCGTGCGGGCAACAAAGATGAAATCCATGGATATTCTGTTGACTTGTTGCAAAACACCTTCCTCAACCGCGACTCCGACACCGCTCTTGATGTGATGGATTATATATGGAATGAGATGGTTGCTGCTTCTCACTCCCGGAGGGTTCCGCCTTTCGCTCCCTACATCATGGGTCTCATTGTTGCCAAGTGACCTCCCATTGCGAGGACCCTTTCCTCTCATCCTCTCATTGTGCACCGGTTCAAGGCCCTCAAGATCAAGAAGCATGCCAAGCCCCGCAATGCAGAAGGTGATGAGGTGGATGAAGATGGCAATGTGATTGAGGCTGATTCTGAGGATGCTGATAGTGGGCGTGATATAGATTATGTTGTCTCCCGTCGCAAGAATGCCCAGCCATCTTGCGCCAAGAGGATGGAGGCTAAGCTCAACAAGATTTTTTTCTTCCAAGTTGACAATCAAAAGCGCATGTATGAGGCTCATGTGTATGCCAATAAAGCTTGTGCTCGGCAGAAGGACTTGATGGAAGCTCAAGGATTGACCATCTCCGAGGGTTCCGAGACCAACATCACCCCTGAAGACCAATGGATCTCCAAGCACAGCCATTGGGATGATGATGTATCTTCCTCGCACCGCGCTCCACCCACCTATGAGGAGGACTTTGATGATGAGGAGGAGGATTGATTTTCGGGACGCTAGTCTTGCACTTGTCCCTTTTTGGCGTCTTGATGCCAAAGGGGGAGAAGATGCACTTTAGGAATGCGGGTGTTGCATGGGAAAGTCACAAGCTTGTTCTTGCTTTGATCTTTTAATTGCTTGTGAACTTTGTTTTCCTATTTGCCTCATAATTATGTGTGAACTCTATGTATGTTGAGACTATGTGGGTTATTTCACGGATCCATCTTGTGATGATATGCGTTATCCATTGCCAATATATTTCTCATCACAAGTTATTGTGCAAAGGTACGAGTTCAAATGCTAGTATCTATATTTGTGCACTCGTGTTGGGTTTGTAAAATAGAGGGGGAGGTTTGATCCTATTCATCCAGGGGGAGCCCCGTCTCTATTTTTCAAAAGCCATGAGTATCTTCATAAAATTATCTTGCAAAGGTGTGTTGTCATCAAACACCAAAAAGGTGGAGATGGAAAGAGCATTTCCTATCCTTGTGATTTTGATGTTTGATAACAACACACCTATCGTTTTAATCATGCGCTAAGTGTATCCTAGGTTTTCTAGGTAGTGGCACAAATATTGCCTTGCCCACAGTTGCCCTTGCCAAAGTCTCCTGTGCTGACCGATAGTACCGGAAGTTACAACTGGTACTACCGCTTGGCACCGGTACTACCGCTCCCTAGTAGCGGTTGCATCCGAGCAAGGTGGGCAGGCCTCGATTTTTCTCAGTACCACCCGGTACCGTGGAGCGGCACTACCGCTCCAACCGGTAGTACCGCTTGCCGCAAGCGGTACTACCGCTTGGACACGGTAGTGCCGCTCGGCAGTATCGGGCAATGCTGAAGAAAGACTAGGCCTTCCCTTTTCGCTCAGTACCAACCGGTACTTGGGACCGGTACTACCGCCCTGACCGGTAGTACCGCGTCTACTGACCGGTACTACCGCTTGGGGGTTGTACCGCAAGGCAGTACCGGGCATGACCGTGGCTGGCTCGACCAAGTGATGCCCCCTCCGGTACTTGGGACCGGTACTACCGCCCTGACCGATAGTACCGCGTCTACTGACCGATACTACCTCTTGGGGGTTGTACCGCAAGGCAATACCGAGCATGACCGTGGTTGGCTCGACTAAGTGATGCCCCCTCCGATACTTGGTCTGGTACCTGACCGGTAGTACCGTTTGTGACCTGTACTACCGCTTGAGTACCGGCAGTACCGGTGCATTTAATGCTCCAACGGGCAGATTCCTCCAAGTGGTATAAATACCCCTCCATCTACCTTGGGATAAGGTGCTCGTTGCATTGAAGACTACCACCTCCATTTGAGCCACCAAATCGCCAAGATCTCTTCACTCCACCATCCAAAGTCTTTGATCTTTGGAGAATCGAAGGAGGAGGCCTTGATCTACTACTTCACCAAAAGAGATCTTTATTTCCCCCTCATTCATTTGAGGGCCCCCATTGCTCTAGTGTTTTCTTTGGAAACCCTAGTTCTAGATTTGGTTCTTACAATCTTGTCTTTGATTGTCTTGACAGCTTACTTGTATTTGGGAGCCTCCAATTAAGTTGTGGATGTGTGCCCCGAACTTGTTGTAAAGGTGCTGGCTTCCACCTTGAAGGTTGCCGATATAGTGGAAGGTGGATCGATCCCGTTGGGGTGAGATTCATCAGAGAACAAGGGAGCCTCTCGTGGCGTTGGTGGTTTGAAACCACCCCCTCTCCAAACGTAGACGTACTTCCGCTCAAAAGGAAGGAACTACGGGAAACAAATCCTTATGTCTCCGCGTCCACCACTTTGGTTACTTCTATCCTTTACCGCACTGTACTTACTTGTTCTTGCTTAGTGTTGTGTTAGTTTGTGCTTGTTTGTCATATAGGTAAATTCACCTTAGTTGCATTATCTAGAGAATTTACCTTTTTGTCAAACCTTAATTTGAAAAAGAAGAAAATTTGAAGTAGCACCTATTCACCCCTCCTCTAGGTGCCCATACGATCCTTTCAACCGGGCTAGGCCAGCCCAGCTTTCGATCCCTCGGCGTAGCATAGCCGTAGGCGTACCTGCCGCATGGCACTAGCCGTCCAGGCCGGGACTGAGCCCTAACGCGTCAGCAGTACGCCGAGAGCCGCCGTCGGCATAGCCTACGCCGACGGTCACCCTCCATACGGCCAGTCTATGCCGACGGTCACCCTCGGCGTACTACAGTACATTTTTTCCCTACTAGATTATGAACTTATTTTATATTTGTATTTACTTATTAGTATCAATTCTTTAGGTTCTATTTTATCAATTGGATGGATTCGTAGCCTCCGAATAATAGTCTCCACGCCCACATGAAATGTCGAATCTTCTCACAACTTGAGAAATTTGCATGTTTGTAAGTGTTATTATCACATGCGTGTGAAATTTATATGTAACATTTTTTTTGAAGTTGCTCAAAGATTTAATCCTTTTCGTATGCCAATCCATTTTTACACCATTTCTCACCAAGTGTGGTCCCCTTCTCGGACATGCCTTAACACTTAGTAAAATTCTAGATCTTTAATTGGAAACTTCCGTCGCGGTTCAACCGGAGCCTATTTTAATTATGGAAAAGTATTCCCAACCTTTTCTTTGCATGTACATATATCTTAAACAAACCAAAATAAATAGAAAGGTGCACCGGAATATCTTGAACAAACCGAGGCCCATAGATCAGGGTTCCGCGGCAAACCGCGCTCCGGGGCGTAGGAATACCTCAAGAACTTGCATGTGGCCCTAGCACATGCATGACGGTGTGGTGTTGTGTTGAAACATGCAAAACCTAGTCCCCGGGTGGATGTGTCCCCCTTCTCGGACATGCGTTGTAACCTAAAAGGGAAGGTTCTGAACTTATGTAAGGGGGAAACTCCCGGTTCCGGTGAAACCGGGTAGGATAGTGCCGCACCTTGTGAACCAACATGGTTTTACATCATCATATGACCTTAACAAACATAAAACAATGGAGAGCTACGCCGGGCTACCCCTGTCAGAGAAACGTCTAGGGGGATAGCCGATCCGAGGCCCATAGATCAGGGTTCCACGACAAACCGCGCTACGGGGCATAGAAATACCTCAAGAACTTGCATGTGGCACTAGCACATGCATGGAGGTGTGGTGTTGTGTTGAAACATGAAAAACATAGTCCCCGGGTGGATGTGTCCCCCTTCGCATGCATGCGATGTAACCTAAAAGGGAAGGTTCTAGACTTATGTAAGGGGGAAACTCCCGGTTCCGGTGAAAACGGGTAGGATAGTGCCACACCTTGTGAACCAACATGGTTTTACATCATCATATGACCTTAACAAATACAAAACAAGAGAGAGCTATGTCGGGCTACCCTTGTCAGAGGAATTTCTAGGGGGTAGACGATTCGAGGCCCACATATCAGGGTTTCGCGGCAAATCGCGCTATGGGACATAGGAATACCTCAAGAACTTGCATCGGCGTATGCCAGTACGCCGAGAGCCAGGCCGTTGGCGTATGCCTGTCTAGACACCGAGGGTCGTTGCCATCGGCCCAGCCCACGGCCTGGGAAGGCCTAGCGCGGGCCACGTGTCGTCGCTACACCGAGGGCCTGGCCGTCGGCGTACCGGCCGCGCCGTTAGACGGCCGTGTAACGGAATCCTCGCCATTCGCCGACGGCTACTACGCCGACGGGCCCGCCACGGCCGTCGGCAAAGGTCTACGCCGACGGTCAGCCGATACACCGATGGCCAGCCGATACACCGACGGCCTTTTATTCTCTGTCGAGGGAGAGCTTCGCCGAGGAGGCTACGCCGACGGCAGCCCTCGGCGTAGCGTACGCCGATGGCGAAAGGGCCTACGCCGGGGTATTTTTGCCGTCGGCCTATTGATCGCATCCTGTAGTGTATCGATTTGGATGGACGTTGATTTAGATGATGGGCCCAAATTTCGTGCCCCAAATTTTCCAGATATGCCCCAAAATCCAGCCTCTCTTCTGTTACATATTAGCGGCACGAAACCGGCTACTGAACAACCTAACCTCTCCCCCACCTCCCGAGCGCAGCCCAATGGCCACGGTGAAAATTCCTTCATAATGCACATCCAAGGCGTCTACTACACAACAAAGAAATAATCATCACCCTTCTTACACATCCAAGGAACCTACACAACAAAGAATTAATCATCACCCTTCTTACACATCCAAGGAACCTCCTCCCGATGTTTTCTCCTCGAGAGGCGACAATTTTTTCTAGTTTCTCCCCATGGTCGCAAGTTTCTTCATAATGCCTCTCCGTGGCATAGAAATCTGGGTTATGGAGTGATTCAGGAACCTAAATCAACAAAGCCTAATAGTAAATGTGCGAAATCCATGGTCAATCGACAAATTTTAACACGAATCAACAGATTCCTCACATTAACCCTAACCCTAGCCCCACAGTAGAAGGGGAAAGAGGAACTCACATCGAGGTTTACCGAGGACTGTTGGAGGGGTTCCTCGTTGTTGCTCTCACCATCGTTCCAGGATGGCATGGAGGCACGACGACGGAGGTGCTATGCGGTCGCGAAGACCGTTGATTACATCCCCGCCACCCCTGCCACGTAAGCCTCCAGGACCCACATGTCAGAAACGTGTTTAGCTAGCATCAAGTGACTGATCGGTGCTTCTTGTCACGACATAACCGAATAGTGGTTGGTTTTTGAAAAATAATCGCAACATGGTGGTTTTTTAAAACCCTACCCTTAATTGTACTCTTGCACAACAACTTCTCAAACAAGGCTGGGTTCTGACCTTAGATCCATCGGTTGACTTCGGCGTTTCTTAAACAAGCTACTCAACCTCGAAACATTACATACACACAGATACTACCTGCATCTAAATAAAACGGCGCCGACAGTGCATGTATCACTCACTGTTCTTTAGATTCTTTGGGGAGTATATATAGCATCGATGACCTGGAGAGAAAACGGCATGGCTTCGAAGATTGAGTGCGATA
This sequence comes from Avena atlantica, assembly GCA_910589765.1. Lineage (NCBI taxonomy): Eukaryota > Viridiplantae > Streptophyta > Magnoliopsida > Poales > Poaceae > Avena > Avena atlantica. The sequence continues at coordinate 35,006,273 of OU342739.1, forward strand.
CCCAGCTTTGTCTCGTTGTGGTGGACTTTGTAAGCTTAGCTGCAGGACAAACGAACAATATCGTGTAGTACTAGTATTATTGTACGTATAAGGCCTGGTATAACCTAAATACGCTTAGATTAGACCATTAGGGAAAAGATTCCAGGAGTTGCGTTTGCGTGTTGCCAGTTTTCTGGAGCTGTGATGTCTGCTCGTATGGTATGGTGGCACCCGGAAAGAGTGCAACCGCAGCATGCGGCCAGGCCCGCCCAGGGGATATGCACAGTAGTGTGTGTACTCCTATATGTTAGTGAAAAAGTATACGTATGTTTTGTCGGGTGCAAGCCAGTTATAAACACGTACGAGCGCTGGCCTGACCATGACCTGCTAACTGGCGCGGACGAAATTTTGACGGCGAGGCACCGCCGCGCCGGTGTCGCGTGAAAAGTGTCAGATTACCATGGCTAGCTGTAGCTCCTGACTCGCCAGCTTCTTGGTTCCAAAAAAAAATTCATAGAAATTTAGGAGGATTCTGTTTTTTAGGATACTTTTCTATATATGGAGCTTGTTTGGTTTGTAAGATCTCAAACACATGAATTTTTTTACAAATTACAAATTCTTGTGTTTTCAACTCCCACGGTACGATTTATGATCCGTTTTCACGCTTAGAAACCGGGTGCTTACATTATTTATGGCTAAAATGTATAAACGATGCTCTCAGTTCCACTTAATTGAAATGAAAATCCACTTATGAGAGAAAGATGTACTACGCTATGTCGCTTCCATGGATCTCCGAATCCCACGTCCAGATCAGATGCTAGAGCTGGCATGCGGCGGGGGCGTCTATGTATGAGACCTTGAGCTTCAGGCTAAAGCGCATCAAGTACCTTTGCGCCTCGTCCATTGTCGTGTTTGGATCATCGTCACGGTGAGAGGCATGTAGGTCCCCTGACGGAAGGAGGTTGTTGGCGACAAGCGGTGATAGGTGGCTGTTCGGCATCCACTCGTGGGTTGCCATATTGTCTGGTTCTTCGGCATGGTTGGTGGAGATTTCATAGTGCGGGTGAAAATCGGGCTCCATCGAAGCCGGAGGCAACGATGATGACATTTGTTGGCATTATTCACCTCCCTGGAGGTATCGTTGTGATATTGTATCATCTATGTTCCCAATGCTCTAGAGGAAACCCTGTAATTTCTTTTGGATTAATGGATCATCTCCATAGGTATTCCTGGGTAAGGAGTTGACGACGTGTTAGCGTTGTTTTTCTCCTTAGAGACATTTCTTTTGGATTACTTATCGGACGCTGGTGTTTGCCATTGTGTGATGCTGAGACATGCAAGAGGTGATTTATGCCACAACATCGATGTCCTTGCCACAGTCGGAGCTGCCTTGTTGTTCTAGTGATTCTCATCCTCGGTGGCTTGGATAGCGCGATTTAGGTGATGCCCTTAAGGGTTATTTGTTTTGATGTGGTCTCGGTGAACTTGGAGTCTCCAGGATACAGGCATGATATATGTGATGATGATGACATCATGTGCAGCATCGATGTGGTGGTCTTCAGGTGCTCTCTGTTGAGTTTGTGCTGACAACCTTGGTCATGGGCGGGCAAGAGTGCTCTTTTCCTTGTGCGAGGTAGGCAATCAGCTTGATGAGTTTTGGCCTCTCTTTATTCTAACTAATATGGCAAATCACTGCTTATAATGCAACGTTTGAAATCCCATCCCTCTTTGTCGGTTCGAAAAAAAGACTCCACTTATAATAAAGTCACCGAGAGAACAATGATTTGCCCTTGCTCCCCTCCCCCACGCTCCGCTTGGGAGGGCGGGGGGAGGGGTGGCTTCAGATACCGAAGTCATGGTCTTGAGGGTGACCGATCATGACAAAAACCACAACTAAGTGTCATAACCACCTAGCTTGGGTAGGGTTGGGGCCATCAAATATCGAGATGACAGCCTTGGAGGGTGACCGTTGCCGTTTACTGTTGGCTAATGACTCAAATGGCAAAGTTAAAATTGAACACATACAGATGGATATGCATAAAGAGCACAAAAGTAGTGCCAGTGATTTCCCATAAGTATATGGGCGAAGTGTACACAAATAAACATCAGTCGATGGAGAATTAGCTTAATTCTCAGTTAGGTGGATGTCACTCGATCTCTGCTTCAAGTCCATTTGCAACTATAGATATCTCAGTTATAACCTCATTTGCAATTAAAAATCTTAATTATAAGTTATAATCCCACTTGTAACTGAAAAATCACAACCGCAAGCGCCCACTTGCAACTCACAAGACACACGGGTGATGATGCAAATTCAATGGATTCGAACCAGAATGAGCACTACTTTAATCAACTGACAATTAGCAGAACTTCATAATTATCTCTTGCAATCTTATTTTCAATCACAGATCTATGGATTTCCACGGACCTATGAAAAAGTAGTGCCGGCGATTTCCACAGACCTATGGATTTGCATAAATAGCACAAAGTAGTGCCGGCGATTTTCCATAAGTATATTTGTGGATTGTACACCAATAAACATCAGTTGACCGAGAATTAGCTTAATTTACAGTCAGGTGATGCCACTCAATCTCAGTTGCAAGCCCGTTTAGAACTACAAATATCTCAGTTGTAACCCCACTTACACCACTGAAAAATCTCAGTTGTAACCTAGTTGCAATTGCAATTGAAGAACCTCACTTATAAACCTCACTTGCAACTCAGAAGACACACAAATCACGATGCAAATTCAATGGATTCAAAGCTATCTAAGCTCTAACATATTATCGGTCAACCGAGAATTAACAAAACTGCATACTCATCTCTTGCAATCTTATTTTCAATCACAGACAAAAATTAAAAACAAAATAAATTATGCACTGAACGTGAAAAAGACTATAACAATTAACACCTCGTATAATTTCCGAAGGAGTTAGTATATACATGAGGTAGTACTCCATTAGAGAGCTTGGGTTCAAAAATAAATACTATTAGAACTGTCCTCCCGGAGGTGCAGGCGCCGCACTGGCCCTCGGAGTGTTCGGCACCGGCGGCGGCGGCCACGTATACCTGAACCCGAGAACACGCCGCACCGCCACAGCCCTCTGGCCGGCGACCCATGCCTCGGCATCACCATCTGCAGCTGCAAATCGAGCATTATCAGCTACTCGCGAATCGTACCGGGCGCAGTACGCGAACGGAGGCAGAATCGGCGCAACGTACCTAGAAGGAAGCGCGAGGAGCATGCTGCCGGGCTGGTGCAAGAACCCAGGAGGATCCCGGTCAGGAGCAACCAGGCGAACACGCCGCCGCGATCCATGGCGGCCGGGCACGCCGTCGCGGACGACGAGTTGCTGCTCTGAAGTCTGAACTGGACGGGCGATTATTAGCAGGTAGACATCGATCGGGAGCTGGTAGGGTGTCCTGTGTCAGGCCCCGCTGTATGTTTATAGCATCTGATCGGGTCGTCCGGAGCCAATCTGAAATCCAGCGGATTGCTGCTTGCCAGCGGTTAGGGGCATCGTAAACTACGCTTAACCCGGGGGATCGCGAGTCACGCGTCCCCCGGCTCGTCGAAGCGACGCGTGTCCATCTTCCGGACGTAGCTGTAGGCATAGGGTCCACCACCACGCCTTATCTTTCCCAGTTTCTTCTCCAACCGCTCCGCTGTGCTACTCCCTTGAATCCTCCGTATGCATGTGCAGCTCTATTCCGGCCAATCCCCCGTCCCAGCTATTGTTCTTCTTTCACCCAAGCGCTCCCACCGTCCTCTCCTACTCAAACGCCACCGCCACACCTCCTCTCATCGGACGTCGTTTGTGCAAGCATCTCTGCTCCGGTCCGGTCTGCTGCCCACGCGACCCTCCCGGTGGTCCACATCGGGTGGCCGGACTTGCTACAACGGGCGGCCGCCGCCCCGGCCGAACTTGCTACAGCGGGCCGCCAGCCGGATTTGCTACAACGGGCGGCCGCCGCCCCGGCCAAACTTGCTACACCAGGCGGCTGCTGGGCTTGCTACAACGAGCGGCCGCCGGCCGGACTTGTTATAGCGGGCGGCCAAACTTGCTACAAGGAGCTGCTGCTGGACTTGCTACAACGGGCGGCCGCCGGCCAGACTTATTACAGCGGGCGGCGTAGCTTGCTACAAGGAGCGACGGAGCTTGCTACAAGGGGTGGCCGCCGTCCCGGGCGGACTTGCTTCAAGGAGCGGCTGCTCGCTTGCTACAACGGGCAGCCGGACTTGCTACAGCGGGCGGCCAGACTTGCTACAAGGAGCGACGGAGCTTGCTACAAGGGGTGGCCGCCGTCCCGGGCGGACTTGCTTCAAGGAGCGGCTGCTCGCTTGCTACAACGGGCAACCGGACTTGCTACAGCGGGCGGCCAGACTTGATACAAGGAGAGGCGGAGCTTGCTACAAGGGGTGGCCGCCGTCCCGGGCGGACTTGCTTCAAGGAGCGGCTGCTCGCTTGCTACAACGGGCAGCCGGACTTGCTACAGCGGGCGGCCAGACTTGCTACAAGGAGAGGCGGAGCTTGCTACAAGGGGTGGCCGCCGTCCTGGTCAAACTTGCTACAGCGGGCAGCCGGACTAGCTACAAGGAGCGGCCTGGCTTGCTACAAGGGGTGAACGCCGGCCAGACTTGCTACGACGACGACGCGATGTTGCTACAATGGAGAGGTACCCTTCCTACAAAGGTAAGGCATCAGTACTACAGAGATGGACCACCGGGGGCGGCCGCTGCTACAAGTAGTCTATGACGCTGCTCCCTAGGGCGTCCGCCGGTGCTACAAGGGGCCTGCTGCGCTGCTACCTAGGGCATCCCCATGCGCTAGAAGGGGCCTGCGGCGCTGCTGCAAGCGACGGCCACCGGCGCCGTGACCCACCACCGGCGAAGCTGCATCGGCTTCTTCTCCGGTGAGCGAAGATGTGCTCACAGAGAAGCGATAGGGTGGGAGGCGGGGTGCGGGGAGGAGCGTGGATGGTTGGCGTTTTTTCTGTAGTTTTAGGGGGATTTTTTTCCGTGCGCCTGAGGATCGGATGGGACACGCGTCAATCGTTGGAGCCGGGGGATCGGGAGTTCTGATCACCCGGGGGACGCGTAGCGCTGCCCTTTTTCTAATCCCGACTCCGACTGACGTCGGATCCATCTCTGTTACTAGTAGCTGGCCTTTCATAACCAATTTTGGTTGAACACCCAGTGGATGCCATGCCAATCCATCGCGCGCAACGTTAGCACGAAGGGTAGAGCCAACCTAGATAGAATCCAGTGACCAACCTGTCACTCTGTCAGGACAGGGACTCAAGTTCAGACTCTGATAAAGGTATGCATGTGGGGGGGTTTGCATCCAGAGATCACGTACGCATCAGCCAGATCGTTACTAATCTTGAATGAACTTCCAAATTTAGCTCGGGCAACGCGAGGGCCCGCGCACGGTGGGGATCGAGTTGGGCAGTCCGATCGAGATGCGCAGATACAACTCAGATTCGGCACCCTCTCCATAGTCAAACATGCCGGGGCTGCTAGCTATTCTGGTATGGATTGCGAGGAGATAGACACTGTAAGTAAGAACGGACTGAAACTATGACACTGTAAGTAAGTCTCGCATCGAGTCGCCACCGAAAGAAGTGACGGAAAATTTCATCTTAGCCTACATTATCGGGGAAGAGAAATAAATCCTCAAGAGAACAGATCGAGATGAGATTGAAGGAAAAACAAAAGACTGTCATCAAGCGGAAGGTGTTTCCTCAAATATTTTGAACCTTAATTATTTGTTATCAGGTCGACAACATTGTCTTTCTGATCACACCATCTTTTGTGAGATTGTTCCAGTTTAGCGCTCATGTGCTCCAAGTCATGTGGTTGCCACCGAGTGATAGCAATACACTACGTATACCAATTTGTTGAGACTCCAAGGTCATATTGTTCTAGAAAGTGTGGCTATTCTCCAAAAAGAGTGACTCTGGGTTTTAATATCAAACAAAAGGATCTACACGATTCACCTATCCTTCTCTAGCAATCATGCAAAGCTAAAAGTAATTGCCCTGTTCTCACCCTGATAGTTGTTAGGTACAACGATGTCAGAAAGACTTCTTAGCTTGGCGGTGGGAATAAAGTAAAAAACAGCAAAAAATGCAATAAACATTTTTATTGTATTTTGGTATTTTAAAATTTTAATTTGTAACAACAACTAAAGTAAATAAAATTTGTTGCTTATGTTTAAAAGTGGACTGAGTTTCATTGGTTCACTTGACCTCACTCGTAAACATGATGTCACAAAATAAGGTCTTCTAGACAAGTTATATGCATGCAATTTTTATGTAGTCCTTGATAGATAATTATATGGGCATCACGTCCCAATTTCGAGATCATACCACACATCTCGCTAATACTTCTCAAGCAAGTGGGTTGTTAACATGCTTAACATTAAGTCATTAAACAGTGTGACATGATGTTCAAAGACCTCATGCATGTGTTTGTGGTCACAAGATGGATCAGCATGCTGTCACATAGTGGTTCAACGCACCACCTTCCCATTCTCTTTAGTGAGATGGCACAAAAAAGTTATTCCAAAAAAAATTGTCAATGGTCTGGACTATCCACAAGTTCTACTCCATCTAGTACATGTGTTCGCCACACATGTTGTATCATACTACTTTGATTACTAAGTTATAGTCAAGAGCAGAGAGATAATATGCATATACAAATACACCCAAGACATACTGAAATTCCATAGAATAACTCATCTCATATCAAAAGATCAACCATAAAGCGTATACAAATATAGCCATGACTATGTAGGGCAACCCATATAGTTCTAAACATGATAACACGTCGAGAGAGCAGATCAAACTACTACCACAAACCCACAACCTATAGTCCATAGGTGCACTACTAATTCTCATGATGATTGTGATTGCAAAGATGTTGGAGAGATTAGAGGTGCAACTAGGAGTGGCTCCGGCAGCTTTCCCCCCTCCAATCTTCATCAGAGACATAAATTCTTTCTCTGTTTTAATATTTTCTCGTGGCATTGTCTCTTTAGAAATGTGCCCATGGTGAAGGTATATGCAGTTGCCTTTATGTCAAAATTGAGGCATTGGCTTTGTATCGAGGTTTATCGGACGCTCGATGCTATAGATCCTCTCCATGGCGTGACATGTCTGTTGGGTCGTGTCATAGATAGCTTATGGACCCTTGGGTGGCTCCAAGTATTGGGCTTCATGTCAAAGCCTTCTTTTCCCATAATAAATGACATGATAAAAATCTATAGATTGTTTGACCTCCAAAAGGTTCTGAAAGTCCAAAATATAAAAATAGGGTTTTTTTGTTTTTCCGAGTTAGCTACCAAAGTAACGGGATTTTGAGGAAAATCTTGTAAATCATTAAAAATAGTAGTGGTATCTCATGATATATCGCAAATACGTTGGATACCAAAATAAGCTTTAAAATACATAAGATAAATTTCAGATGTATGACCAAGCATATCCAAATTTTGATGTATGAGAGCCTCTAGTACAATATGTAGAGAATAACTTGCCCACATTTAATAATAGTGGAAGATTATTTAGGTGCGTTATGTCATGTGCTTTTAAGAGGACCATGGGCTTGATCACCGTTTGGGGTGTTAAGTCTCATGTTTAATCAATACATGTTGTTGCATTGTTTTATTCCATGATGATCAACGATTCTTGCATTAGTATACATGTGGTGCTACAATAAAACTTTATTACATTGGATATTTTAGGATCATGGTAAATGTGTGCTAATTACCAACATAGTGGTATCCGAGCAAGATTTCTTAGAAAGTTGCTTAGTCCGGTTGTATAATTGTTGCTAGAGTTTCTTTGAAAGAAGGTGTCACGCCATAGGTGGCATGATAAAACTTCGTTCTTCATTTACTACTTTTGGAAGACCGTGATGCAAGACATCCTTTATACCATATGTGCATAATTCTATTTTGAAAGACAAGGTACCCATCAATGTCATGAAAGAAGAATGGATAGTTGCTGAACAGAAAAACAGTAAGTATGATTCGTCTGTACGCCAACCAAAATATACTTCACCATGATGAAGATGGCACAAATGTGTATTAGGTGTGGAAAAAGTTGGAGTCCATGTATGAGAAAAAATACATCTATGACCTAACCCATGTAATCAAATTACTCCCTCCGTCCCGGTTTAAAGGACACAATTTGCAATTTTCTGGGCCCTAGGTGTCCTCTGATTGGTCCATTTTATAGTGTGGAGAAGAACGTGCGTGAGGAAAAGAAGAGCCAGCAAAGCATTCACATTTGTTCACACATGTGTATGCAAGCATTTTGTTATTTTCAGACCGGAGTAATTACATAGATTAAATGCTTTTGTATCTAAATATTTTGGGATTGCATGATTTGCAAATTGTGTCTTTTAAACCGGGACGAAGGAAGTACCGAGATGAAAAGTGTTTAATTGAACACTTGAATGTCTTATAATGTCATATTAATATCAACTTCTAGCCATGATGTTCAATTCTGACGATGGGGTGCAAGTATTGTTGTTGCCGAGTTTTAAGCCTAACCATTGGGACACGCTCGTTGTGCCAGTCAGCAATTTGGCTTCGGATAAGAAGTTTGCATTCAATATGATTAAGAGTATAATGTTGAAGGAAGATGCGGGGAAGAAAGAAAAGAACCAAGAATGAAGTATCTTATTATGTTGTATATATGAGAGAATCCCATGATAAGAATGAGAAGCGTGGACATAGCCAAACAAGGTTTTAGCAAGACAATAAATCCAAGGATGAACAAAGTTAATCAAACAGAGAAAAAAGTGTACTTTGCATCCATTGTGTCCCGTCCGGGACCAAAAAAAATGTGCAGAAAATATAAAAGATAGTAACTTGCATAAGACAAACATACAAAGAAAACCAAAGCATATGGGCAACATAGGCTGTACCATGACTGCACAATTTGAAGACTACTTAGTCGTTTGAACATGAAAAATGCCATGCATTCATGTGCATCTTTTAATTTCAAATCACATCACACCAAGAGTGCTTCACATCCTACACTAGTCGAAGTTGTTGAGGTCTCCTGGTCGTTGCTAATGTACGCATGGTGGGGACACAATCGGCGATACACATATGCTCTTGATGCCGCCAAGGTGCGCTCCTGCAGGCTGAATTCGGCAATAGTGGCATTCGGTGAAAGTATCCTTCGGACACAATACTTGAAATACCTGCTTTCCCACTACAAGAAATGTGTTGATCTATGATCTTCTGATAGTGACCGTGGATAAAATAGTCATAAATCTATAACGATTTTGCACAAGGTGGTCATAAGCCATTCGAAGAAGTAAAAACCCTAAAAAGTTAAGACGATTTGGCTAAAAAAACATCATAGTTTGAATAGGTATATCGTCATAATCTGGTAGACGATAGCATAATAGATTATTTATAGATAATTATGACGATTTTAAATCATCGTTAAGCATGACTACGCATCCACATAAAAACAATTGCCTACGTTTCATATCTATGTGTCAATTTTGCCCAAGTGTCTTATCCATGTGGCAGTTTCTGGGTATATATCATGTCCATGTGTCAACATTCGAACTGCAATAACACTACACTTACGGAAACATCTTACGGAGTGATGTGGAGGCAGTTGGTTGGTCCTAGTTTTTTTCTCCTTGAATTGTGGGGCACGATCTCTCTGTTTTTTTTTCAATTTGCTGTAGCGCGGTGCAGTCAGTCCGTAAGAATTTTTTGTAGATGTTGTCCGTACCTGTAGCATTTCTCTTCGAACTGAGTAGATAGGCCCACCACCAAACAGACAACTAGGACCCACAGACTGACACAACGTTCCTGGCAAATAATTAGACAAAAAATAGTGGTTGGCGCGAATCGAAACATCAACATCGCACACTCTGCTAACACACGAACAAACAAGCCAATAGTCGCTTTGTGTTGGAATAATGTGCTTCATCATAAGAATATTTGACAACGTATTCGCTTTTTTTCTCCTTTACCGCTTGGAGCACCGAATGGGCCATCGGTCCATAGACTATTAGCGAGTTCATATTGAGGGAAATATGGCCCATAGGAACATTTAGTCCGAACAGGTTTTGAATTATTATTTTTTTCTTAAACTTTCAAAAAGTATTTGAGTAATTTCACTGTATATTTTGCATACGATCTCGAATTAAGGGAACCCAAAAATGAATTTGGTTCATCTCGATGAGATAAAAACTACGGTATTGGTGAATTCTCATGTTTACATTGTTTAGTGTACTTTTAAATTTTTTGTTGATTTAAATATCCGGTCAAAACGGCAGGCGTGATTATTCATACGCAGAGTCTAAATTTTGCAAAATTCTTAGTAGATCTTTGATAAAATAGCATATTGTCAGTCTAAAATTATTTTAAAAAAAATCAGGAGCATTAGATACTCTACGTGTAGTTTAAATTGGACTCACTTCGAAGAACTTGTCTTTTTCGCCAGGGGTGGAAGGAAAGGTTTGAGATACCTGGTTGGGACTTATCCATTTAAGGCGGTCTATTATTTTTACAAAATGTGGTGGTACCATTCTAAAACTATCATTTGGTGGTTGCTTCACAAAACGCCCCATTTTTTGCGCCCGGAAAATGGAAAATAGATTTTCCGTGTGTCGAAAAAGGAAAACTTCCTCCTGCAACATTGTTCGACATCTCAAGATGCACACGCGTGCACAATACGGGCACAATATCACAAACTATGCCCTAATTCTAGCCATAACATTGGCCATTTGACTCGAAAGCCATGAAACCTCAGACATGATAGGTCGTTTCTGAGAAGGTTTTTTCGAGACGCAATCAATTTACCAAGTTTGATATTTTTCCTTAGAATTATGTCACATAACATGACGTCACACGAATGTTTCACATAGTTCGGACCATTTTTGATTTTTTTATGCCCGTTTCAAACAATGGTCAAACGGCAGGCGTGAAGGTTCTTATCTAGGGGATGATCCTCGCTAAAATTACATTGAATCTCTGATGAAACATCATATTGTGAGTATAAAAATGATTTTTTCCAAAAATCATGAACATCATGTCATGTACCTGTAGTTCAAACTGGATTCACTTCCTACGATTCACCAAGAATTTGTCTTTATCGCCAGGGGTGGATGGAAAGGTTTGAGATATCCCGGTTGAGACATTGTCCATATAAGGTGGTCTACTATTTTTACAAAATGTGGTGGTACCATTCTAATACTGCAATTTGGTGGTTGCTTCACAAAACGCCATATTTTTTGCGCTCGGAAAATAGAAAATGAATTTTCCGTGCGTCAAAAAGGAAAACTTTCTTCTACAAAATTGTTTGCCATCCCAAGATGCACATATATGCATAATATGGGCACAATATCACAAACTATGCCTTGATTATAGCAATAACACTGGCCATTTGACCCAAAAGCCATGAAACCTCATATATGATAGGTCGTTTCTGAGAAGGTTTTTTCGAGACGCAATCAATTTACCAAGTTTGATATTTTTTCTTGGAAATATGTCACATAAAATGACGCCACGCGAAGGTTTCACTTAGTTCGGACCGTTTTTGAAATTTTTATGCCCGTTTCAAACAATGGTCAAAACGGCGGGCGTGAAGGTTCTTATCTAGGGGATGATCCTCGCTAAACTTACATTGAATCTCTGATGAAACATCATATTGTGAGTCTAAAATGATTTTTTCCAAAAATCATGAGCATCATATCATGTACTTGTAGTTTAAACCGGACCCAGTTCCTTCCGATTCGGCAGGAATTTGTCTTTTTTGCCAGGGGTGGATGGAAAGGTTTAAGATACCCCGGTAGGGACATTGTCTATGTAAGGTGGTCTACTATTTTTACAAAATGTGGTGGTACCATTCTAAAACTGCTATTTGGTGGTTGCTTCATAAAACGCCCCGTTTTTTGCGCTCGGAAAATGGAAAATGGATTTTCCGTGTGTCGAAAAGGAAAACTTCCACTGCAACAATGTTCTCCATCCCAAAATGCACACACATGCACAATACAGACACATTATCACAAATTATGCCCTGATTATAGCCATAACATTGGCCATTTGGCCTAAAAGCCATAAAACATCAGACATGATAGGTCATTTCTGAGATGGTTTTTTCGAGACGCAATCAATTTACCAAGTTTGATATTTTACTTGGAACTATGTCACATATCATGACGCCACGCGAAGGTTTCATATAGTTTGGACCGTTTTTGAATTTTTTATGCCTGTTTCGAACTATGGCCAAAACGGCGGACACGAAGGTTCTTAGTTAGGGGCCAAGCCTCGCTAAAATTGCATTGGATCTCTGATTAAACATCATATTGTGACTCTAAAAATGATTTTTTTCCAAAAATCATGAGCATCGGATCATGTACCTGTAGTTCAAACCGGGCCCACTTCCTACCAATTCGGCAGGAATTTGTCTTTTTCGCCAAGGGTGGACAGAAAGGTTCGAGATACCCTTGTTGGTACATTGTCCATGTAAGGTGGTCTAATATTTTTTCAAAATGTGGTGGTACCATTCTAAAACTGTCTTTTGGTGGTTGCTTCACAAAACCCCCCGTTTTTTGCGCTCGGAAAGTGGAAAATGGATTTTCCGTGCGTCAAAAAGGAAAACTTCCTCCTACAACGTTGTTATCCATCCTAGGATGCACACGCATGCACAATACGGACACATTATCACAACTATGCCCTGATTATAGCCATAACATTGGCCATTTGGTCCGAAAGCCATAAAACCTCGGACATGATAGGTCATTTCTGAGATGGTTTTTTCGAGACGCAATCAATTTATGCCCGTTTCGAACTATGGTCAAAAATTTCTCGACAACTTTGTTCGCCATTCCAAGATATTCACAATATTCCATGCTAGCTTATCTTTAAAACACTTTTTAACAATATTCACAATATTCCAAGTTTTACCAGTTTTCAAAAAAATACACTAAAACTTATTACACATTTACTTATATCTCTCCTCGAGTGTAATAAAATTCGATTTGGTGGATATTTTAGAAAAATAGGATTGTAGCATTCTGAAACTTTCATTTGGTGGATGCTTCACAAAACGCTCTGTTTTTGGCACTGAGAAAATGAAAAATGACCATTTGGTGCGTCGGAAAGAAAAAATTCTCCTGCAATATTGTTCGTCATCCCAATATATACCTCTGTTCACAATATGGGGTCATTTGAAGAAACTATATCATGATTTTGACCATAACATTGATTGTTTGCCGTGCGGAATAGAGCCAACCAATCAGACGACAAAGATAGACTACCCACGGATCACTCCTGTCACAGATCCCAACCATCCACATGATCTCATCCAATGTCCAAAATTCGTTCCCTGAAATTTCGGAACCACAAAAGAAAAAGACCCAAATGCCCCCACCGAAAGAGAAAAAGAGAGGGGCAGTTTGGACAAACCATCCCCACCCCTCCCTTCCGCTAGGTCATAGTATCCCTCCCTCCTCAGATCCCATCACGGCCGCCACCACCTACCTTCCACTGCCCCCTCTCTCGATCTCGATCCAGAGAAGTCCCCCCATGCTGCAGAATCACAGCCACCATCATATCTGCCCCTTCCTCACGCAGCCACCCCATCCTCGCCGGAGAAACACACACGAGCCCGTAGCTAGGCGACCAAACCGCTTCTGCCCGGCGTCACACGTCCAGCAAGTTTCCCAGTGGAGGGCCAGAGATCTGGAGGGTTGTGGCAAGCGGAGGCCGTCGTCATCGCCCTATGTTGGATGTCGGAGGGTCAAGGGTTCTCCTGCGCCGTGAGGCATCTAGGCGCGCTGGCTCCTGATGCTCTATTGCTGCTACAGCCATCACTGCGCGGTCCTCGCCATCCTCGCAGACCCGCCTTCCGCGTCTTTAGGGTCAGCCCGGTGAGTTTCCCTCTCTTCTCCGCACCTCCACACCGCCGCTCCTCTCAGCCCGGTGGCGTGGCATCCTACCTTATTTTTCTTCGGTTGGTGATGTACTAGTACCTTCAGCATCCAAACATGTACTGCTAAGTAGTTAGTTGATTGATGCTGATTATGATCCCCACATAATCCAAACCTGGCCCCTATTTGTCAAGCGAGGGTGAGAATCAAATTGCATATTCAGCAGTTATTCACATAGCAAAAAATACAGTTTCCTAGCAATAGCTGTAATGGATTTATTATTCTGGCCTACAATGTAAGATTAGCTAAATACATAAGGATGGTTTTTGTTTCAAAATAAAAAGTCCTACTCTATATTTAGATTCCTACAAAAGAGAGAACCATCCATACTATGTTGATTTCAACTGATGGTTTTTGTGAAGTCAAACGCAAAGAGAAATCCTGTAACATGACCTCTTAGTTTTCCTGGCCATGAAATAGCTGTGGAAGCTTCCTTCTTGTTATCTATTTTCAGGTTTCTGCATTATCATTTCACAGAACTTGTATTTCTTGCGGGTTCCTATGTTATGCTCTTGTATTGATGCATGTCCACTATGAATACACTCTTTTATCAAGCTATAGTCAGTTGTTTGTTATGTTGTGCTAGCATCTAGTTAATTTGTTGCCACAAAGATACGGAGAACCATGATTTACTATGTTCCAGGCTAGTAAAGAGTAAAAGCACATCAGGTCGATAATATCACTTACTAAAACTTAACGTTGGTTACCATTGAACTATACTTGCATGCTGGGACTTATAATATGCACTTCTTTATTAAAAAGAGAAACTTCCAGTAACATCTAATCAGGTTCAGCTATGTATTGTTAGGTGATACGTTGGAAACATATCTATAATTTTTGATGCTCCATGCTTGTTTAGTATCTACTTTGCTTTACTTGTCCACACTTTGAGGTGTTTTTACATGTTTTCTGGTACTAACTTACTAAGAAGTTGCAACAGTGCCAGATGCCTGTTTTCTTCTACTTTTGGTTTCAGAAAAGTTAGTAAAGAAATATTCTCGGAATTGGACGGGACAAAGGACAAAGTCAATTACTTTCTTTGGGGAATAAGAAGTCCAGAGGAGAGCCGAGAAGGCAAGCCAGAGGGGCCAACCCCTCCCCCCAGGCGCGGCCACAGGTGGGCCCGCGCCTGGCTAGGGTTTGGTGCCCCTGGCCGGCCCCTCTATCTCCCCCTTCGCCTATAAAAAGCCCCCGATGCAGAAACCCTGAGTACCCGATCAGAAATCCACGAAACCGTCTGTAGCCGCCACCACCATCGTCCCTAGATCGAGGGGATCCGAAGTTCTTCCCGGCACCCTGCCGGAGGGGAGATCATCCCGGAGGCCTTCTCTGCGGTATGATGCGTGAGTAGTTCCACCTTGGACTATGGGTCCATGTAGTAGCTAGATGGTTGTATCTCCTCTTTTGTTCTTTCATGTATAGATCTTGTAAGCTCCGTTCATGATCAAGATCTAATCTATTTATAATCATGCATGTTGTGTTTGCGGGGATCCGATGGATATTGAGATTATTATGTTGGTTTGATTAATGGTTTTGTCTTTATGATTCTATCATGTCTATGTTGTTTATGATCTTGCATGCTCTCCTTTGCTAGTGGTTATCTTGGCAAAGTAGTTGCTAGTGACTCCAAAAGGGGGTATTTATGCTCGATAGTGGGTTCATGCCTCTAGTTTCCAAGGAAGGTGACAATGATCTCTTCGGTTGTAGATGTTTTTTTGCTACTAGGGAGAAAATAACGGTCTCTTGTTCATGGAACATGTGGACTGTTTACCTTACACACTTTGCTTAAAGCAGCTGTCTGTTGCTTGCAACTTAATACTGGAGGGGTTTTGGATGATAACCTGAAGGTGGACTTCTAGTCATAGATGCAGTTAGATGGAGGTCTATGTATCTTGTTGTATTGCCCAATGAACCTTATAGGATCTTTCTAACTAGTAATTGCATTGTCATGCCTTGCTCAGTTACTGTCAATTGCCCTGAAGTAATTTGTTTACCCTTCATGCCATGTTGTTTATCTAAGGAGAGCACCTGTAACACCCTCAGAATCGGCCCTATGCAAGTTTTAGCGAAACTCGCCAAACCCGCATAGAAACGATTCGAAGGTGCCCACCAGGCACTTTCGTGCGGGTGGAAAACGAAGTAATAACATTACACAACAGTCCTCGATGGGACCCACAGAACAGATATATATACAACAGCGACTCGAAGAGTCAAGAATACAGATATAATGTACAAAGATCCAAATCACCTTGAAAATGACACAGCGTCCGACTACGGACAAGATGCAAATGGGGCTAAGAGCCCTGAAGAATAACCAATGGCGTCCATAACCCTGCCCAGGCCAAGCCGGAAGGGTAACCCTGCTAACGGCGTCGCTCTTAAACCTGCTTGAACAAAAGGGGTGCCGACAAAGGGCAAAGGAAAAAGAGGAGCGTCAGTACTGAGGCCAGTACACGGCGAGACTAGAATTCGGCGGTCCTCGCCTACATAGGTATGGTGGACTGAAGCGGCAGCGGCAGCATGCACTAAACAACCTATAGAGACTCGATACAACTGGCGGCTATCAGAGAGGGGTAAGAAAGACCTATTCGGATCCAACCTGATACTATCACCAAACAAACCCATCCTGGTCTTTCCCCCTCGAGACCAAACGAGGAAGTCAACCGAGGTACTCACACAGTTGGCAGTTTTACTTATTCGGTTATAGTTGCGGCACTTTACTAGTCAGGTTTAGATAATCATCCTGATAAAAATAAGCAGTGGGCACTTTTAGTTAACCATTCCGTTATAGTGGCAACACTTACTAGTCAGATTCAATTAGCATGAGATAACCCAAAACCCAGCAGTTGTTGGTACTTTTATTTAGCCATTCCGTTGTAGTGAAGCTGATTATTAGTCAAATCGGATACAAGTCAATTCATAACAGTAAACTTTAGTTATAGTTGTCTATGATCAAGCACTGTGCTCCAAGTCGTCCATAACCGCGGACACGGCTTCTCGAAAAGATTTAACCCTGCAGGGGTGCACCAAAGTATCCACAGGCACTTCGACCCTTTTTGCCAGATCAGTTAACATACACCCATCGGTATGTCGGCGGGGCCTAAGTCACGACGTTCCCAGACCCAAAGCAAGTACGTGGGGGCCACCCCACCAAGTCGACACCAGTAACGAAGTCGGCCGGTCTCCGAGACGGACTTAGGGTTTGGGTAGACGGCAGTGAGCGACAGCAAATCCCCAAACGGGGACTGTCGACACCGCGAAAACGTGTCCCGATCCTAAACAGTACAGGTGCTATATGTCTCACAATTTAAATAAAGCAGTAAAGCATGGCATAAAACCTCAAACTAGTTTGTGGCCCCCAATACAATACTTTGAAATCAGGTAATAATCAATGGGGGGCCCATATCTCCCCACCTGTGGTTAGCGCGCTCGATCTCGGAACAGGTGTCAAGAACTCGGGGTCCTACGGGACACAAGTGGGCGGTCGGAAACCAAATATTATCTATCACCCACCGATGTCTCTGCATAATTCAATTTTAGTTGTTAAACAATAATTAAAGTGAACAATAAGTAAAGCCATGGTCTTTTCCAACATTGAACATGCGGCAATTCTCCAACAACTGTGGTACTTGACGACACGCAACAGCACTTGAGCAAGCGACTACGGCGCGCAAGTCCAACTATCTACCAAACAACAGGTAATAGATGTGTCCAAGGCAATATAGGGCTGTAAGGGATATCACGGTTACGGAAACTAGAGCTTCGCAACACTGATAGCAATAGATCAACAGGAGGGAAGTAAATACTATAAAAGTAAGATAGGTAGAAAGGGGGAGATGCTCGCCTGAAAACATTGTCGAAGGTTCATCCGAAGATCGGGGCGAAGCTCACATCAACTCAACGGCCTTATCCGCGAAGAAGCAAAACACTAGAATAAGCACCAGATGCAATATTTAATACTACGGTAGAAAATCGGCATGATGCATGTATGATGTATGACATGGCAAAGGTGCGGTGCAATTAAGTCATATTAAGCCGAACCGGGGTCCCGACAATTAAATATATGGTTCAAGTGAATTAGCTACCCCGCAATTTAAATGTTCTTTAGCAAAACAACAGATGGAACCGGTTCGCTACACATGTTTAAATGAGGCCAATATAAGGCTAGATTTGCCTGCATATGGGCCCCATATTTAATTAGTAGGTGAATCGGCATAAGGCCCCAAACCACATGATATGCATGCGAGATGACAATTAAATATGCAACAAGTTGATATCATTTATAAAATAGGGTATCGAGGAAAAGGGTCACACATTTAGGGTTCGGCGATCTCGTTAGGGTTCGACGAACTTGGGGTTCCGGGGTTCGGGGTCGGTCTCAGGGTCCAGGGTTCGACGGATCGGTCTCGACGGAAACGCTCCCGGTCCACGGAGGTAGGTCTTGGCGCATCCGTGTCTTCGGGTCATGTCGACGGTCATGGCGTCCGGGATGAAGCACTTGGCGATCCCGAGGGTCTTGGTGGTCGACGGGGTTCGGTCGCGCCGGGATCGGTCTTCGGGGCTACAACCATCGGATCCGTGGGGCAGATCTTGAGGTTCCGACGTTGCCGGGTTCGGGGAAGTTCTCGACGTGGTCGCTCTGGGCGCATACGAGATCTTGCGGGGTTGCGGGTCACCTCGATGCGTCTCCAACAGATCGGGTTCATACCATCCTCATGGGGTCCTCTCATCCATGCCAAGGAATAACTTGGAAAACCACACGCCAGGACACCATCTCCGTCTACACACGCAACTAAGGCGGCCTTGGCGACACCGTCCTGGACAGGGAGGAGGCCGACGAGAACCATGCTGCAGGAGGCGATGCGCAGAGCGGCGGACAGGGAGGCTCGGGCGGCCGGGGTCGTGGAAGAACGGCGGCAGGGCCCGCTGCTGACGGTGAGGCGGCGAGGCAGGGCTCGGGCCAGAGCCCGCGGCTGGAGGCGCGCCCGGTGGCGAGGCAGAGGAGAGCCGGGGCCGGGCAGACGCAGGGGCGGCGATGGCGGACGGCTGGGGGGCGGAGCTCGCCGGCGGGGGTAGCTCGGGGTCGGCGACGGTGGAAGGTTGAGGGGCGCCGGGGCGCAGGCGGAGGACGAGGAGGCGCGGAGGAGCTTGAGGAGGCGCCAGCGGAGCGAGGCTGGCCGGAGCGGAGAGGCAGACGGGAGGAGGCGGAGCGGGTGGTGGAGGCAGGGCGGCGGGGACGCCGGAGCACGCGGGGAGGCGAGGTGGAGGTGGAGCCGCGGGAGGCGACGGAGGACGCGCCGGGCGGCGCGCGGAGGGCGAGCGCGAGGTCGGCCGGTCCGGCGGCGCGGCGGCCGCGGAGGGGACGCAGACGCGGGCGGCGCGCGGAGCCTGGGGAGGAGCAGACGAGGCGGGGGCGGCGCCGGGGCGAAGGTGCGCCGAGGTGGACGGAGGGAGCTTGCAGGGAGGTGGCCGCTTGCGGGGGAGGGGGCGAGCTACGGCGGCGGGAGGAGCCTGGGGAGGTGGAGGAGCGGCGGTGGCGTCGAGAGGGGAGGGCGAGAGCGGCCGGCGAGGTGGGGGGCGGTCGGGGCCATGGTGGTTGCGTGAGGGAGGCCGAGCGGGGAGGTTGGTATCGGGGGAGAGGGAGCTGGGGGGAACGGGGCCGCGTGGGTGGGGCCAGAGGCGGGGTCGGGCGGCAGGTGGACTGGGTCCAGGCGCGTGCGTGGCAGCACGTGTGGCCAGGGGTGGGCCGGGGACGTGGGGATGGGGCCCGCGCGTCAGGGAGGGAAGGAGAGAGGCTGAGTGGGTGGTTTGTGTGCATGCTGCGTGTGAGAGGGTGTAGCGTGCGCGTGTGCTGGGTGAGTTGGGGAAAGAGTGGGGGTGAGAGAGAGAGGAGAGAGATTAGGTGGGGAGGGGAGAGGTGACGTGGCGAGTGGTGATTGGGTAAGGAAGAGGGAGGAGGTGAGGTGGCGTGCTCCTACTGGTTGGGGTGATGTGGAGGAAAAGGGGTGGGTAGATTAGTTGGTAGCCTTAGGATTTAGAAGGGCAGGTGTAGGTGGACCGTTTAGAAAATGGGGGTGGTCGTTCGGGTCGAGTCGGCCCGTTCGACTGCCCCCACTAAAACAATGAAACTTTTTATTTGATTTAAACGGGCCATGTGCAAACCGATAGCGGCCAAAATAATTAATCCGAAGAACCGGGCTTTACATTTGAATTAAGATGGGGCGTTTGGAAAAACAAATCGGGCTTTGCGAACATAGTTTTTGACAAACAACATATGATGATGACGATGCAATGCACAAATTCAACGCGATTTTCTAGTAGTGGTTTTGCGGGATGCCACAGCACCTCTAGTGAACTATGGACCCCAGTCCAATCTTTACCATTGATACATCTTCTACTGTTACTTGTTTACTTGCTGCAGACCACCATTACCTTCCACACCATACGTTTAATCCTTTGTTACAGCAAATCGGTGAGCTTGACAACCTCACTGATTCGTTGGATCAAAGTCTTGAGTTTGTGTTGTGCAGGTCTCCGCGTTGCTTGCAACACCTGTGTGACGTTTCCTTCCTCCTTCTGGTTCGATAACCTCAGTCTCAACTAAGGAAAAACTTGTTGTTGTGCTCTTCACACCCTACGCTTTGGGTTACCAACGAAGTGCCACGTCGAGCACCATCATCAGGTTCAACTCATCGTCGCTGGTGAGATCCCCCTGCCCTTCCCTACTATATCCTTCTTGCTCGCTTAACTACTCCCCACATAGATAGGATCCTGGTATAGTAGCTAGGATCTGACAAGTTTACACTCGCTTAACTGATGGTATGGTAGTGTGCTTGCTTTTTTGGCCGATTCTTACTTGACGAATTAGCTAGGGGGAGTTTCTGACCCGCATACTTGCACATTTGCACTATGATACCCGCTTTTCTGCTGATTGCAGTCGTGGAGTAGATTCTTTTGATACTAGATGGATACCATCAGTTTTTGTTTGTGCACACTACCTTCTTTTGTTTTTGTTTCTGCTGATTGTACTGTTAAGAGATAATTCCTTGCTTTGCACCTTGTACTATTAATAGATTATTCCTCTCAACAAAGAACAATTTCTGAGAAGCATTGATCGATGTGTTACTGAACAATATGCTCATAATCTGTGTAGTAAGTTGTACTGCTAAAATGTTATGATATCCAATGAAACACTCGGTACTTCTGTGCAGTAAGTTGTACCGCTAAACATGAAGCGAGTACTTTTGTGTAGTAAGTTATGATAACATAAAGCGAGTACTCACATGCGAATTTTTTTTAGGTGTAATGCTACCAGCGAGTCACAAGGGAATGACCTGAACTTTTCTTAAGCTTTCTTGATGTTACTAGATTGCTAAATGCAACATGGTTACTGATGACTGCCTTCCTGATAATTGCCTTTCTTGTATGCCCGATAAGCCATATAGTTATTTACAGAATAAGCTAGAATGATATGTAAGATGGAAAATCGTTAATTCGTTGTGTAAGTTATATAGTCTGAAATTTTATAGAATAAGAAAAATGGTTTAAATTCAATGCTGCTTTATCCATATCAAGCATTCAAATTAATTATATTATCATGGTTATATTGTGATATCATTGTGCTACCTTTCTTTTGCTACTGGCTATACGTCTGAACATGTATTGATGTTGTTGTCATTCATTCTTCTCCACATGTCTCGCAGCTTTCCGAGTACAACTACGCTAGGTGACCACAGGCTCGACGTGCAGATCCAGACCGTCACCACCGATTTTCAGAGGGTGTCCAAGATCCATGCTTTACACCGACTTCTCTTGCCTTGCCACTGATGCCCATACTTGTGAGTCCCATCCCCTAACACCCAGATTCTTAGCTCTATGCGTCAATATTTCATGACTATGAGGTAATTTGACCAGGCATCCAACATCATTTCCTATACATTACATTCTTACTGTCATTTGTAGTATCAGTGCAAGTGCTCCATTAGTGAATTTGTAGTAGAAGTAAAATCTTGCAAGATTCAATGTGACACTATATTACACCACTGCCTTATTTACAAGGAGTACTCTATATGAGTGCAGCACTGTATTAAACTGTTTTATTTAGTAACTTGCAGACGTTGGATTTCATTTTTTTGCAAGTGTTGTTCTGTCTCATTTTTACAAGGGCTATTGGATGAAGCTGGAACATGCACCCAACTTCTAGCCACAACGACAAGCTCCTTGCCGGCCACGACGGGGATTTTCTAAGGACCTTAATGTTGGAGATATGCCCTAGAGGCAATAATAAATATAGTTATTATTATATCTTTGTGTTTATGATAAATGTTTGCATTCATGCTATAACAGTATTAAAAGGAAACATTAATACTTGTGTGATTTATAAACTAAATTAGAGTCCCTAGTAAAGCCTCTTCATAATACTAGCTTGTTGGTTAATAGATGATTGTGGTTTCCCTATCATGAACATTGAGATGTTGTTAACAACAAGATCATATCATTAGGAGAATGGTATGATGGACATACTCCTATAGATAAGCGTAGCATAAAGATCAAGTCATTTTAATAGTTCAATTGCTATAAGCTTTCTGATACATAATAACCTGATTCCTTTGACCATGAGATCATGCTAATCACCATCACCGGAAGGATGCTTTGATGACATCAAACAGAACACCGTAACTGGGTGGCTACAAAGATGGCATTGAGTGTTCGGAAAGTATGGGCTGAGGCACATGGATCAAGAGTGGGATTTTTCCATCCATATGACGGATAGATATACTCTGGGCCCTCTCGATGGAATGTCATCCAATTAGCTTGCAAGCATGTGACTGGCTCACAAGGGATCACATACCACGGGAACGAGAAAAGAGTACTTATCAGTAACGAGGTTGAACTAGGTATGCAGAGATACCGACGATCAAAACCTCGGATAAGTAAACTATCATGAGACAAAGGGAAATTGGTATCGTATGTAAGTGGTTCATTCGATAGCAAAGTAATCGTAAAAATATGTGGGAGCCATATGAATTTCCAGATTCCTTTATTGATTATTGATCGGAGAAGTGTCTCGATCATGTCCGCATAATTCACGAACCATAGGGAGACACACTTAAGGATTCGATGTTGTTGAGTAGTTATGGAATGATGAGTAAGAGACCGAATATTGTTCAGAGTCTCGGTGGGATCCGGGATATCATGAGGAGATCCGGAATGGTCCGGAGAATAAGATTCATACAAGGAAAGTCCTGTTTCGGAGTTAGGGAATGATTCCGGTGTTTTCACCAGGAATGTTCTAGAAGGGTCTGGAAGGTCCGGCACTCCGGAGGGGAAGGGTATATGAATGTGTCATGAAAATATGGAATGGTTGCATCATGTACTAGGTCACTTGGCTGGGCAAAATAAAGAGAGAAATCAAATCCAAGTTTGAAAGTCAAACGCCAATTTAAAAAAGTCAAATGACAAGTTTGCTTGGTGGAAGGAGAGTAGGAAACCTACTTGGGTAGGAAGTCCCCTCCCTCCACCCGCCGGCCAAGGAGGCCGAGTTGGGGGTGGACTCCCTCCTCCCAAACGGCCACCCTCCACCTATATAAGGAGGGGTAGGGTGCCCCTACCCCTCACACCCAAAACCCTAGCCCCAAGCCGCCGGCCTCCTCCAAGTCGTCGCCGCCTAGGGCCTCCTCTAACTCGGAGAGTTAGGGTTTCCCCAAACCCTAGCCATCGGCCAAGCCCTCCCCTTGGTGCCCTCTAAACCCTAGATCACCAAAGCCTCTCTCATACTCCACCATACTCGCACCGGCTTAAGGAGAAGCCCTGCGGGATCTCCCCTCTACTTCCGACACCACGCCGTCGTGCTGCCGGAATCACGAGGAGAGTACTACAACCTCCGATGCCTGCTGGAACAAGGGAGAAGAAGGTCTTCATCGAGTACCGAACGTGTGACCGACTGCGGAAGCGTTGCCGGAACGCAGCGCCGAAAGGATCGTCTACGTGATCTTGAGATCGGCAAGATTATGACTACATCACCCACGAGAATCTGTTCTCGTTAACCGCTTTGGAATCTTCGAGGTTGAGTTCCTCTATCGACTCGTTGCTACAAACTAGTAGATAGATCTTGGCTTGTTTGTTTGCATGCAGTAGAAATTTTTTGTTTTCCATGCTACAAACCCCAACACTTAAAGCCCAATGATGGCAAGGGTGCTTCTTCGACCTGCGGTGGTTCCCGGCTGGCGCCGGCCGAGAGAAGCGGTGTGTTTGGTTGTGCTGAGCAGGAACCTCCTAAGGAGCTTTTTGCATTTTTCTGTGTTTCGAGGTGGTTTTTGTAAGCGGCATGTACTAGTGCTTCTGGTGTGTTCGTGTCCTGTATCTGTCTTTGATCTATGAATGAATGGGATACGCTTGTTCTAAAAAATGTATCGTATATGTTCTAATTAAATTATTAACTATTTAATTCATTTCAAAACATTAGAAAATAAAATATTGACACTAGAGTGGAAATGAAAACTGATATGTGGTACCGTAGGCATCGACAACCTTACGTTGATTGTAAAAATGCCGAGGCCCAGAAAACAAAGAGTAAAAAATGGTGGGCTTGGCCATATAGATGACTAGAATGGATAGGAGAAAAAAAAACAAGCTGGAATTGTTGGGCTGATACCATGTAGAACCCAGAAATGGACCGGGCTTATTTCATACTACGACGATTTGATTTCGTCATAGTTTCGCCACGTAGGATCTGACCTTGCCTGGCTAGGTGGTCCGTGACGATATTGGATCGTCATAACGGTTATGACGATCTAATATCGTCATAGATGGTTATGACGATTTCGCAAAAAACGTCGTTGTATGCAATTACTGACGCTCAGTTTTTTATGATATGTTTTTTGTTATAAGATCTTTATATATTATAGACAATAACGATTCAGTAACGAAAATAGAGGGTCACGTATCAATAGTTTTCTTATGGTGCCCTAATGTTTTTTATTGTTATGCTTTTCGCGTCAAGATCTTATATTTAACCACAATAGCAGACGTCGAGGAGGTGGGTAAGGGCCAGGAACCGGTACCCGCAACACGCATAGGCCTCCGAACGCGCCATTACCGAAGATCGGGCGCCCGCCATGAACAGGGGACCCGAAAGTAACAGGAGACGCGAGAGACGTGTCCATCTCCGAGCCAAGAATTATTGCAGTGCCGTTACAAGAAGATTTTTCGAGGCAAACAAGAGTTACACGAGAAAGCACATCAACCAAACCTATCTTCTACCGAAGGAATGCATGGCGGCGGTGGCCCCAGCGGCCGAGTCCTCGCCCCAAAAGACTTGTTGGGCTTCGGAGGCGGGGGCGCCTTTGCAGGCAGCCTCTGTCCCATCGACCTCGAGACTCTCCTCGCCGGAGCTCTCCTGCCACCACGGACTCCCTCTGCCGCCGCCCCCGCCGCCGCCGCCGCGCTCCTCATCTCCACTTCACCGCTCGTACCAACGGAGTAGTGCCATGAATCAGCGGACACTGCACACGAGCAGACGAGGAGGGCAGTAACGAGCAGTGAAGCGGCGCCAATCTGACAGCAGTACATGACGAGCGTGCTGTTTTCACGAGTGGTGCGGCTAAGCTTCCTGGTACCGTATTGATCAATGGCAATAGAAGCTTATATATGCGCGATTGATGAGGCACATAATCTGGAACCAATTTTGCAGATGCAATTTTGGAGTATGTAAAATATATCAAGTTTGTTGGGCTCGAAGTCCAGACTGACGTGTTGCCTGCAAATCGGTTGACATAGGGCATCTTGGCAAACATAAGCGGCGAGTACCGATGCGTGGCTGCAGTATCAAAGCTGCATGCGTAGGTAACAGTGCTTTTAGAGTTGTGTTCATCAACTTGCAATCTTTGTCTGCTGAAGGATTGAGGAACATCATGATTAAAATATTCCTTCATACGAAACGATTGCATTGATTAGCAATTGGAATTCTTTTTACAAAAATAAGTAGAAACATTTGAATTCAAATCTGGCAGGGGCCGTGCGCACGCGTATCCCCACGGCCACAAATTAGGACGTCCAATCTCCTCGAGGGAGATGGTAGATCAAGTGATCACCAAGTACAATGTGAGCCATTGATCTAGGCCATGAGTCTTCGTGAGCTTCCAGGTAAGTAAGTTTTGGAGTCGTCCTACCCCGGGTAATAAACACGTCCTTGCCACGTCCATCTTCTCAAACTCCCCGTATGGGACTAAAATAAACTTAGACAATTAATGGTGCATAATATTTCTTTTTTTTTAGGGAAGGTGTATAATATTTTTTTTTAAGAACGTTCTAGCCTTTTTATTCAAGCTGAACCAGTGTTTACAAAGAACCGTAAGCCAGCAGGTGGATCAACTAACCAAATATGCCGGCCTGCTGGGAGGAAGGGTGATTTAAGAGCCCAGTTTGCTGTTTCTATCGTGGCCTAATAGCCCACTAATACCTAGTACTTTTTTGAAGAGAAACAACACTCCCTAAAAAAAAAAAACAGAGACACGACAGTGCACGGTCAGTTTTCCCCTTGTCCCCGGCCTCTTGAAATCCTAACACAAACACTTAGAACACAATCTCTTGCAAAAGCACCTGTAGGCTGCAACATAGAGATAAACAAACCCAACTAAAGCCTTTATTATGGAAGTACAATTCTTTTTTTTTTGCGGGAATGGAAGTAAAATTCTTGTAGTAGCAAATCTGGTGCCACCATTTATTTTCGTTTTCTTTTCAAGTAGACGTTTTATTACAAAGAGAGCAGAGCACAGCATGTCCAGAGAAGCAACGATATCGTCTAAGGGTGGAGCATGTCGGTGTCGTGCAAGAGCCGAGGACGAGCCTGGCTACGAGCAACCATGCGAGCACCCTGAGATTCATGTACGCGGAGCTGGAAGCCTCGCAAATGTGTCAAATCATCGTCAACCAGGAAGGTATATATAAATCAGGAGCCGATGCAGAGTGCGGACCTAGAAATCTGATGCACATTATTGCTAGTGGCTGTGCCGTCGCCCAGCCGTGCCCCATACATAAAATCAAACATTCAAAATCAATTAAAACTGTGGACCAAGGCTTAGCCCGGTGGCAAGAACATGCTGATATGGCCTAGCCCGCCCGAGTTCGAGTCTCCATACTCGCATCTCGGTGCGTACGCACAATTACCTCTATCAAAAATAGCGCCGACGGTTTCTTCCCGTTACGGCCACTCAAAAAAAAATCAATTAAAACTACGAGATTAACGATGATTGCATAGATGGTCCAAATATACTAGTGTGCCCGGCATGCAAATTTACATAAAAACGGAAAAATTAGAAACTAATGCATCAGCAGCGGGAGGCGCTGAGGGCGCGGAGACGACGGCCCTCTGTCGACATCCCATAGGTCAAACAACAAGTTGTATCTCGCTAGCTGCGTGTTGGCCTCCTCCTTGGCTCGGTAGCGGCGGGCACGCAAGTTTGGGTCGCTGGGGTATCTACACAACGCAAGGACACAACGCAAGGACGAGACGTGTGTGGACGTCGTCGAGATGTTGCGGCCGAAGGTGCTCCAGCAGAAAAAAATGTGGTTGAGAATGTCCCATCCATAAGGCTCACAGGTGGTCCGGTTAACCAGCATGCGAGTGGTGGCAGCTGTGGAAGCGCTCGCCGGCACTCATCTCGGACACGACGGTTGATCACCCACTATTAGAATGGCACCCATGGCGGCTCCTTCGGCTCCTCGTACTCGACGTCGGAAGTCCCCCCCCCAACTCCTTGGTGTTGACCGTGTCAGAATCGTTGGAGGATACCCACTCCTCTTCCTCCGAGTCGGTGTGGTTGGGGCCATGAAGATGCGGCCCCAACTCTTATACGGGTGGTGCGCGAGATGGAGGAAGACGACGTCAAGGTATGGCTGTGCGTCACTCCTACTGGCGAAAGCCGCATCTCCTGCCGCCGTCCTTGATATAGCGAAAGAAGGTGTAAATGGTGCAGATCTCAATAACTATGGCCGCCGCGCCTACTTTTCGACTCATATGCTGTCAGAATGCATGGGGCGATGGCGCCAACGACCGAGTCCTTGCCCCAAAAGACGTGTTTGGCTTCGAAGGAGGGGGCGTCTTCCTAGGCAGCCTCTATCCCAAAGACCTCACGGCTCCCATTTCCACACCTCACTACGGGAAAAATTGTCGCTGCCATCGCCCCTCTCCTTTGCAGTGTGCCAACAGGCCCGGAACACGGCAAAGCTTATCTCTACCGTGTGCATATCTGGAAGCACACGACAAAGAAAACATACACGGCACATTACACAAAAGGAACACGCCAAATAACTGAACACGGCAATAGACAAACTACGGCACACGGCAAAGAAAAATGACACGGAAAATTCACTAGGGGTACACGACAAAGATTTGTTCATGGCAAAGAAGTGGGCCTTGGGGCCTCGCAGGGTCACCCGCCGGCAGGGGCGGTCAACCGAATCTTTGCCGTGTGCCCTCGCCGTTAGGTACACGGCAAAGAACAGCTTTGCTGTGTGTATTCTCCTGTATACACGGCAAAGCATTTTTTTCACCTTTTTCTTTCATTTAGTTAGCAATGCTTTTATTACATATATGTTAGGTGATGTTATTTCATAGGATCATGAGCACACACATATGAATAGGTTGTTGTGGTCTTGATCACTACATGCACCCCCCTTATACGATCAGGTTTCACCGAAACGGGGAGATTCCCCCATACACAGGTCCAGAACCTTCGCTTCTAGGTTAGAGCGCATGCATATGCAAGGGGGGAAACATGAAAGCACCTATACCAACCTTGTACCACACTCATACACATATGCTAGGGACACATGCAAGTTTTCATCTGATTCCGACGTTCTCGTGGTCTTCCTCCGGCGAAACCCTGATCTGCGGGGCTCGGATCGTCTACCCCCTAGACATTCTTATGATGGGGGTAGCCCGACATAGCTCTCTCTTGTTTTGTGTTTGATTAGGTCATAGGATTATGTAAAACCATGTTTGTTCACAAGTTGGGACACTATCCTTGTCGCATCCCAAGATTTTAGAAATTGGGACAAAAAAAATTGTTTTTACATATCATTCATGTCCATTACATTGCATCTATGCAAAAATTGCAAGAATTGAATTAAAAAAAATCCTAATCCTAATAAGTTTTGCAAATATTCCTATAAGGAATAAATATGGATTTTATAAATACAATATAATTGAACTCAATAAAAGGATACAAAAAATGGTCCTAAAATGATATACTGAAAATCACAAAATTTTAGAAACAAATTTCAGCTCATTTGGACTTAATATGAAAAAGTTATAAAAGAAATACTAAAATAGAAAAAGGAAAATAAATAAGAAAAAAAAACTAACTAAACCCCTACCCGCGAGATAGACCGGCCCAGCCCACCAGCCGAGCTACTGCCCGCGCGCGAGCCAGCCTCCGCTTCCCTACCGCGCAGCAGCAAGCAACAACCCGCTAAAGGCCCATCGCAAGCCCATCCACAGCCCGCGTTCCCCTCCCCCTCTCACTGCCATGCGGGCCCCGCGCGGTCATCTCCTTCCTCATGCCGTGGACGGGAAGAACACCTGATCGAGCCGAATCTCGCGGATTCCTCGCCGATTCCGTGTCGCTCTACGCCCCCTCTGCACGAAATCCACCCGCATATAAATTCCCTAGCCCGAAGTCTTTTCCCCTTTCAAAAACACAGCGGAAACCCTAGCCCCGACCCGATTCGGATCTCGCCGCCGCCATTGTTGAGGAAAAGCTGTAGGGCTAGCTCTAGCCCGACAAATTCTGTCGCCCCTCTCCCAGGTGTTCCTCCTATTCTCTTCCCCATACTCAACCGCGTCTCCTCATGCAACTTTCCCCTTGTGCAGATCGCGAACCACCCTCGAATTGCTCACCGGAGAAACACCATGGCCACCGCCTCCAGCCGCCTCCCATCGCTGCTCTAGGAAGCGAACACCGACACAGAGCACTCCATCGGGTTGTACAGGACGCGCCTCACCCCGTAGGCTACCCCTCCGTCTCTAGTGACCGCCAGAATCGCCGCCAGCCATCACCTCCGAGACGCTCCGCCGCCGGTGACGTCATCTCCGGTGAGTCCCAGGGAGCTTCGATCCAGGACCATCGGATTCCCATCTGGTGGTCTAGATTAGACCCAGCCACGAAGAGGTATCGTCCACTAGGATCGCGCCTCGTGGCACACGCCTCGTCAGCGCGCTGCGTCATCGCTTCGTCATCTGCCAGGTCAGCAGGTTAGAGCCCAGTCAGCGCGAGTTATTTGATTTTAATATTTAAAATAGCCAGAATTATGTCCAATCTTGTAAAATTCATATAAAATTGAATACATGTCCAAAAATTATAAATAATATATGGTTGGATTCATAAAATTGTGTAGAACAATAATACGAGATTAGATATAGCTTTTACAGTACATATTTACTGTAATAAATTAAATGGTTTAATGAGCTTTTTAGACATAATAAATCATAGTAAATTATTTATAGATCCTAAAAATACAAATAAAGTGTCTATGGATTCATAATTTCATATAAAACATTAATATGCTGTTAGATCCAAATTTTGCAGTGTAAAATTGCTGTAGTGATTTAAATAGTTTTAATGGACTTTTAGAGTATTAAATTCATAGTAAATAATTTATAACTCAGAAAAATATGATTAATATGTCTCTGGAATCACATTATCCTGTAGATTACAGATATGTATTTAGTTTGAATTTTAGACAACAGAAATTGTTTAAATGATTTAAACTCCATTAAACACTATTTAAATCATAAGAAAAGATTTATAACTCCGATTAAGCTGAATCCAATTGTTACTGGTTCGTATTAATGCCCTCTATCCAGTACACTTTAGATATAAATTTAATACGGCAATTAGTACAGAAGTTTCAACAGAACTATTAAAACCCCTAGTTTGGCAATCAAGTATTAATAATAGATATCCTATTGCATTAAATGATCTCCTGCATGCATCATGTGCTGTAGTATTGTTCAGAGAACTAATTACAACCATTATGACTTATTAAAACATCATGCATGTTTTGATCATCCTTGTTGTGTTTGCTATGTTTGCAATTGTTTTGATTGGAACTACCTTGTCCTCATATTAGATTGTTCGGAGAGTGCGATTGCTACAGAGAAATACAATCTAACACCCATATTATCAACATAAGGCAAGTTACACCACTTGTTCATAATTTTGTCCCAGTTTTGATTCTATGCATGTGATCTTCAAAAATTCTGTAGTATGCATGTGTAGGATATTCTAGTAGAATTTTTCCTTAGTATTATTTTGCAAGTGCGATGATTTTGTAGTATGCCATGAGTAGCTCTATACTTAGGATTTCCATCCTAATAGGTACCCCTGTTTTTGCTAAGTATTGCTTGCTATGCTATATATACAAAGTACCATTGGGGGGGTTCGAAGGACAAATAATTTTCTAAGTATAAAGGCTATCTAGAGCAAACTTTCTTCTCAAATCCACTTCAAAATAAAACTAAGTTTTCTTCTGGGCGGAATGGTTTTCGGGTCAACGAGTGTGATTTTGGTGGAGGATGGCCGCCCAGGAATCAAAGAAGTCTGCCATGTTTCAGAATTCAGAAGCTTCCAGTGCAACCACAATACATTATGGGCTCTGTCTTGGCCTAGTACTTAGTGGGAAACCTCACTTGGGTACCAACATTTGGAGGTTCTTGGCACGGTTGGATCCGGAAGGTAGAGGGGCTACTAAGGGAAAGCCTCGCCATGGTCTTGTCTGTAAAAGGACTTGATCGTGGATTGTGGGTAAAGTGCACAAACTCTCGAGAGTATTGCAATCTGATCGATCAGCCGTGTTCACGGTAACAGAACAACAATGAGCGTCTGAAGGATGGAGCCTCTGAAGGATATTCCTCTCTCTTTTCTAAAACAAAGTTTTGAAACCCCATGGCGTGCGTAATATCGCTAATGGGTGGGAATTTGGGAACTTGGTGTGTAATATCCAAGTGACGCTTGGTGCGTAATATCCAAGTGTTTGGTTGTTTGGACACTTGGTGCATAATATCCTCGTGTGCCACTCGACCTTATTTTATCTAAGCAAATGTTTACAAAGTAGGACAATCCTCTCTTCTTCTCTCTACTTAAGAAAACTAGCTTTGAGCAAATGAACTCTACAGCCTAAACTAGCCTTGCATGTAGAGATAGTTTTTTCTTTCCTTGGTGTAAATTGCCAATACATTCAAAGTATTGACCCAACTTGTTGGCTGCACGTTTCATGTGCAGAATTTTGGAGATCGTTGAAAGGTGCGCTAGGATCGCGGGTCTTCACTCAACCTGCTTGTGGCATTGATGGGACTCCAAGTTGTATTTATATCGCTTCTGTTGTAATAAAGTGAACTCTGGATTGTTCGATTCATGTAATAAAGACTTGTGTTTTACATGATATTTCATCGACTGTGAGTGCTAGCTATTGATCCAGGGACTATCATGTTAATCGCAGGGACTTAGGATCCTTACCGATCCGAGGTCACTACAGATGGTATCAGAGCATAAGTTGACTGTAGATCGTGACCCTAGACATGGAAAAACCTTAGGACAAATATTTTCTAAGTTATTTCAGAAAACTCTCATACTTCTCATCATCTACCTTGGGGTTTTAAAATTTCTTAAGTCTCTTCTTTTCGACATTAGAAAATGACCACTACACACTTCAAGGAGAAACTCTTCTCAAGATTACCTTTTCAAAGAAGATCATCTCAATGTTTCGATTAAGTCGGGCCTTTTAAAGAACTCCATGAAAGATGTTCCATGACTAAAGCTACGAGATTAAAGACTTCAAAAGCCTTAAGTCAATGTTATTAACTAAAGAACTCGAAAGATTGAAGATTATGAAGAACATGAAGACTATCAAGAGCACGAAGACTCTTGGAGACTCGAAGCCTCGAAGATTCCAAGTGACCTATTAGGAACCAAACCCGAATAAGATTTCGCTAAATATAGATACGACAAATTGTTTGCTATCTTGTATGGTTTATTACCATAGCTAATGAAAACCTATTTTCTAAATAAAATTTCTTGTATGGGTTATTCTTCTTCTTTCCATACTCCATTCGTTCCTACTCTAAACCTTGGTCAACTCGACGGATGGACCATATCAATAAGGAGGACCAGGAACTCAACTCCTCCAAGCGTAAGAGCCACGCCGATGCAAAGAAGTGGATGCTCCAGGTTGAAGAAAGAATGAAGGATGCCAACATTGAAGTCAATAGAATGCTTCATTATGCCACCCAATTCCTAAAGGACTACGCTCCAACCTGGTGGGAGATGAAACACACCATTGATGATCATCAAGGGGTGATATCTTAGGAAAAAGTTTAAAGTGGTTCTACTTCAATCTCATCTCGTATACCAAAAAAATCCAAGAAGCTGCAGGATGAGATAAAGAACCCCCAAGAGAAGCTTGAAGCCACCACGAAGGAGATGGAGTTGTACAAGACAATCCTAGATCAGGAGGGCTACTCGTTCGAGGACAAGGAAGAGGAAGGCGTGGAGGGTGTGTAATAGTTGGACCACCTTTAATTCTATAGTAGAACGTTATTCGCGATTGTAATAAATACCAAGACAATTCTGGTTTAGTTAAACTTGGTTGTTTTCTGTGTTAAGTTGTGTTAATGTGTCTTGTGTGTCTTGTGTGCTTGGTGTGTTTTCATAAGGGTAGGAGTTTACTACTTAGTCTTTCTGTCTATTTCTTAACTTTCTCTCGAACCCCACATATGCCGCCAAGACGTGCGAACACCGACATTCCTCCGGAAATAGCACAACTTTTGGCCACTCGGAACGAGTTGATCCAACTGCTCACTCAGAACATGCAAAACAACAACAACAACAACCCGCCACCACCGCCACCACCTCAACAGGATCGCTTGACTCGGTTTTTGAGGTTGAACCCACCTACCTCCACTAGCAGCGCTGAGCCAATCATCGCAGATGACTGGCTACATACAATCAACAAGATGCTAGACACCGTGAAAGCTGTCGGAGCCGACAGGGTACATTACGCCGCACACCAGCTTGAAGGACCTGCTGCAGAATGGTGGGATAACTACCAAGTCACCCACCCGGATATTGATGCTATCACTTGGGATCAGTTTGAGTTAGCCTTTCGCACTCATCATCTGGCTGCTGGTATCATGACTCTGAAAAGGCGCGAATTTCGTGACCTACACCAGCTGCACCGTTCTGTCACCGAGTATGGTGAGCTTTTCAACAAGCTAGCCCGTTATGCACCCGATGATGTTTCCACTAATGCCAAGAGACAGGAGGAGTTCTTAAGAGGACTCAATGATGAAATATCTATTCAGCTTGTGGCTCAGAAATTTGACAACTTTCAGGAACTCCTGGACAGAGCCATTGTGGTTGAATCCAAAAGGAAGAGCATAGAAAACCGCAAGAGGAAGTCTAACCCTCACAAGCACTCTGTTCCGTACCAGAAGCAGCGCAATTCCTCACCACCACCTTATAACAATAATGGCCACAACCATAACAGTCATCACCATGGCGGCCACAAACACAATGGGCATAAAAACCGCAATGGGAATGGAAATGGACACAATCATGGCAATGGAAACGGGAAGAAGCCAAATCCGTTTGTCAAAGCCACGGTGAATCAAGCTCAATTCTATTCCCGCAGTTGTTCTTTTTGATACTGGTGCATCGCATTCATTCATGTCAAGGGTATTTGTGGATAGAGGAAAGATACCTACGGAGACTATAAACTTTCCTGGGTAAGTTCTCCTGGGGGAGAAATAGTGGCAAACTCCGGTTGCCAGGAATTAGAACTAAGGATTGGGACACACATCTTTCCCACAAGTCTAGTAGTTCCAGAATCACAAGGATTAGACATAATCTTGGGCATGAATTGGATGACCGGATATGAAGGAGTCATAGACTGTGCCAAAAGAATTGTCATGCTCACAACACCGGAAGGGAAGAGAATTCGTATCAAGTAAAATTTTGCACTTAAGGAAGCCATGGTGAACTCCCTTAAGGGGATTAGCTTGGAGGAGGTACCTATTGTAAAGGAATACCCAGATGTCTTCCCAGAGGAGCTACCCGGAATGCCTTCCGATCGTGATATCGAGTTCCTCATTGACTTGATGCCTGGCACGGGGCCGATAGCTAAGAGACCATACAAGATGGATGTGGACGAGTTAAAAGAACTCAAGAAACAGCTTAGGGAACAATTGGACAAGGTATTCGTCCAACCCAGCGCGTCATCTTGGGGAGCACCTGTCCTATTTGTGGAAAAGAAGGATAAACCCACAGGCTGGTTGTGGACTACCGCTCGTTGAACGAAGTGACGATTAAGAATAAGTATCCTCTGCCCAACATCAATGACTTGTTTGACCAGTTAAAGGGAGAAAGTGTGTTCTCAAAGATCGATCTGCGATCATGCTACTTTCAGCTAAAGATTCGAGAATAGGATGTACCTAAAACAACATTCACCACAAGATACGGATTGTATGAGTACACCGTGATGTCCTTTGGTCTAACCAATGCCCCGGCATACTTCATGACATGATGAACAAGGTGTTCATGGAATATTTGGACAAGTTTATCGTGGTATTCATAGATGATATACTCATACACTCTAAGGATGAGAAGGAATATGAGAA
This sequence comes from Avena atlantica, assembly GCA_910589765.1. NCBI lineage: Eukaryota > Viridiplantae > Streptophyta > Magnoliopsida > Poales > Poaceae > Avena > Avena atlantica. Next base: position 35,041,900 of record OU342739.1, read on the forward strand.
ACATCTGCGCCTTATAATGGAGAAACTAAGAGAACACAAGTTGAATGCCAAATTCAGCAAATGCGAATTCTGGTTAAAGGAAGTGGGATTCCTTGGTCATGTTGTGTCGGCAAAAGGAGTTGCTGTAGATCCTAGTAAGGTAGCTTCCGTGACGGAATGGGAGTCACCCAAGAATGTGGGAGATATTAGGAGTTTTTTTGGGCCTCGCAGGATATTACCGGAGGTTCATTGAAAACCTTTCCAAAATAGCAAAACCCATGACGGAACTATTGAAGAAGGAAAAGAAATTCCTATGGACCGAGGCATGTGAAGCAAGTTTTCAAGAGTTGAAGAAATGCCTTGTAACGGCGCCGGTTCTGTGTCTGCCTGATATCCAAAAGGGTTTTCAAGTCTATTGTGATGCTTCTCGACAAGGACTTGGAAGTGTATTGATGCAGGATGGGAAAGTGGTATCCTATGCCTCCCGACAACTTAAGAACCACGAACACAACGACCCACACATGATTTGGAACTTGCGTCTGTGGTTCATGCACTCAAGGTATGGAGACACTACCTCATGGGAAAACATTGTGATGTGTTCCCAGATCATAAGAGTTTGAAGTACATCTTCATCCAAAAGGGAGGAAGGATCTAAGCAAAGTCCTATGCTTCCAGTGTCACAATCTGGGCGTAATGCTGATAATTGTCCAAAACATGTGAATGTAGCTGGAAAGGATAAAAACGACGATGGTAATAGTAATAGAGGCAGTAGCGTGAAGAAGCCCAAGAAAGATTCTAGCCAGGTGACATGCTATAAGTATGGTGAAACAGTGCATTACGCGTTAGATTGTCCTCAAAAAAGTAAGAATGGTTGTGGCAAAGGAAATGCTAAAGGAAAGAAGCCCAATCCGTCCATCAAGCTACGACGAATTATGTTAGTGTGAATGGATCTTACAAATCAACAATCCACACCGACCCATCAGAAGAACCTAACAAATACAAACTTTTAAGGGTGGTAGTACCCTAGTGAAACCAAACCTATTTCTTGCTAGCTTTCTCGAATCTCGAGGACGAGATTTCCTTTTAAGGGTGGTAGTCTGTCACATCCCAAGATTTTAGAAATTGGGACAAAAAAAATTGTTTTTACATATCATTCATGTCCATTACATTGCATCTATGCAAAAATTGCAAGAATTGAATTAAAAAAAATCCTAATCCTAATAAGTTTTGCAAATATTCCTATAAGGAATAAATATGGATTTTATAAATACAATATAATTGAACTCAATAAAAGGATACAAAAAATGGTCCTAAAATGATATACTGAAAATCACAAAATTTTAGAAACAAATTTCAGCTCATTTGGACTTAATATGAAAAAGTTATAAAAGAAATACTAAAATAGAAAAAGGAAAATAAATAAGAAAAAAAAACTAACTAAACCCCTACCCGCGAGATAGACCGGCCCAGCCCACCAGCCGAGCTACTGCCCGCGCGCGAGCCAGCCTCCGCTTCCCTACCGCGCAGCAGCAAGCAACAACCCGCTAAAGGCCCATCGCAAGCCTAGCCACAGCCCGCGTTCCCCTCCCCCTCTTACTGCCATGCGGGCCCCGCGCGGTCATCTCCTTCCTCCTGCCGTGGACGAGAAGAACACCTGATCGAGACGAATCTCGCGGATTCCTCGCCGATTCCGTGTCGCTCTACGCCCCCTCTGCACGAAATCCACCCGCATATAAATTCCCTAGCCCGAAGTCTTTTCCCCTTTCAAAAACACAGCGGAAAGCCTAGCCCCGACCCGATTCGGATCTCGCCGCCGCCATTGTTGAGGACAAGCTGCAGGGCAAGCTTGAGCCCGACGAATTCCGTCGCCCCTCTCCCAGGTGTTCCTCCTAATCTCTTCCCCATACTCAACCGCGTCTCCTCATGCAACTTTCCCCTTGCGCAGATCGCCGAACCACCCTCGAATTGCTCGCCGGAGAAACACCATGGCCACCGCCTCCAGCCGCCTCCCATCGCTGCTCCAGGAAGCGAACACCGACACAGAGCACTCCATCGGGCTGTATAGGACGCGCCTCACCCCGTAGTCTACCCCTCCGTCTCCAGTGACCGCCAGAATCGCCGCCAGCCATCACCTCCGAGACGCTCCACCGCCGGTGACGTCATCTCCGGTGAGTCCCAGGGAGCTTCGATCCAGGACCATCGGATTCCCATCTAGTGGTCTACATTAGACCCAGCCACGAAGAGGTATCGTCCACTAGCATCGCGCCGCGTGGCACACGCCTCGTCAGCGCGCTGCGTCATCGCTTCGTCATCTGCCAGGTCAGTAGGTTAGAGCCCAGTCAGCGCGAGTTATTTGATTTTAATATTTAAAATAGCCAGAATTATGTCCAATCTTGTAAAATTCATATAAAATTGAATACATGTCCAAAAATTATAAATAATATATGGTTGGATTCATAAAATTGTGTAGAACAATAATACGAGATTAGATATAGCTTTTACAGTACATATTTACTGTAATAAATTAAATGGTTTAATGAGCTTTTTAGACATAATAAATCATAGTAAATTATCTGTAGATCCTAAAAATACAAATAAAGTGTCTATGGATTCATAATTTCATATAAAACATTAATATGCTGTTAGATCCAAATTTTGCAGTGTAAAATTGCTATAGTGATTTAAATAGTTTTAATGGACTTTTAGAGTATTAAATTCATAGTAAATAATTTATAACTCAGAAAAATATGATTAATATGTCTCTGGAATCACATTATCCTGTAGATTACAGATATGTATTTAGTTTGAATTTTAGACAACAGAAATTGTTTAAATGATTTAAACTCCATTAAACACTATTTAAATCGTAAGAAAATATTTATAACTCCGATTAAGTTGAATCCAATTGTTACTGGTTCGTATTAATGCCCTCTATCCAGTACACTTTAGATATAAATTTAATACGGCAATTAGTACAGAAGTTTCAACAGAACTATTAAAACCCCTAGTTTGGCAATCAAGTATTAATAATAGATATCCTATTGCATTAAATGATCTCCTGCATGCATCATGTGTTGTAGTATTGTTCAGAGAACTAATTACAACCATTATGACTTATTAAACCATCATGCATGTTTTGATCATCCTTGTTGTGTTTGCTATGTTTGCAATTGTTTTGATTGGAACTACCTTGTCCTCGTATTAGATTGTTCGGAGAGTGCGATTGCTACAGAGAAATACAATCTAACACCCATATTATCAACATAAGGCAAGTTACACCACTTGTTCATAATTTTGTCCCAGTTTTGATTCTATGCATGTGATCTTTAAAAATTCTGTAGTATGCATGTGTAGGATATTCTAGTAGAATTTTTCCTTAGTATTATTTTGCAAGTGCGATGATTTTGTAGTATGCCATGAGTAGCTCTATACTTAGGATTTCCATCCTAATAGGTACCCCTGTTTTTGCTAAGTATTGCTTGCTATGCTATATATACAAAGTACCGTTGGGGGGGGGGGTTCGAAAGACAAAGAATTTTCTAAGTATAAAGGCTCTCTAGAGCAAACTTTCTTCTCAAATCCACTTCAAAATAAAACTAAGTTTTCTTCTGGGCGGAATGGTTGTCGGGTCAACGAGTGTGATTTTGGTGGAGGATGGCCGCCCAGGAATCAAAGAAGTCTGCCATGTTTCAGAATTCAGAAGCTTCCAGTGCAACCACAATACATTATGGGCTCTGTCTTGGCCTAGTACTTAGTGGGAAACCTCACCTGGGTACCAACATTTGGAGGTTCTTGGCACGGTTGGATCCGGAAGGTAGAGGGGCTACTAAGGGAAAGCCTCGCCATGGTCTTGTCTGTAAAAGGACTTGATCGTGGATTGTGGGTAAAGTGCACAAACTCTCGAGAGTATTGCAATCTGATCGATCAGCCGTGTTCACGGTAACAGAACAACAATGAGCGTCTGAAGGATGGAGACTCTGAAGGATATTCCTCTCTCTTTTCTAAAACAAAGTTTTGAAACCCCATGGCGTGCGTAATATCGCTAATGGGTGGGAATTTGGGAACTTGGTGTGTAATATCCAAGTGACGCTTGGTGCGTAATATCCAAGTGTTTGGTTGTTTGGACACTTGGTGCGTAATATCCTCGTGTGCCTCTCGACCTTATTTTATCTAAGCAAATGTTTACAAAGTAGGACAATCCTCTCTTCTTCTCTCTACTTAAGAAAACTAGCTTTGAGCAAATGAACTCTACAGCCTAAACTAGCCTTGCATGTAGAGATAGTTTTTTCTTTCCTTGGTGTAAATTGCCAATACATTCAAAGTATTGACCCAACTTGTTGGCTGCACGTTTCATGTGCAGAATTTCGGAGATCGTTAAAAGGTGCGCTAGGATCGAGGGTCTTCACTCAACCTGCTTGTGGCATTGATGGGACTCCAAGTTGTATTTATATCGCTTCTGTTGTAATAAAGTGAACTCTGGATTGTTCGATTCATGTAATAAAGACTTGTGTTTTACATGATATTTCATCGACTGTGAGTGCTAGCTATTGATCCAGGGACTAGCATGTTAATCGCAGGGACTTAGGATCCTTACCGATCCGAGGTCACTACAATCCTACCCGGTTTCACCGGAACGAGGAGATTCCCCCTTATACAGGTCCAGAACCTTCACTTCTAGGTTAGAGTGCATGCATATGCGAGGGGGGAAACATGCAAGCACCTATACTAACCTTGCACCACACTCACACACATATGCTAGGGACACATGCAAGTTTTCATATGATTCCGATGTTCTCGTGGTCTTCCTCCGGCGAAACCCTAATCTGCGGGGCTCGAATCGTCTACCCCCTAGACATTCTTCTGATGGGGGTAGCCCGGCATAGCTCTCTCTTGTTTTGTGTTTGATTAGTTCATAGGATGATGTAAAACCATGTTAGTTCACAAGTTGGGGCACTATCCTACCCGGTTTCACCGGAACAGGGAGATTCCCCATTATACAGGTCTGAAACTTTCGCTTATAGGTTAGAGCGCATGCATGCGAGGGGGGACACATGCAATCACCTATACCAACCTTTCACCACACTCACACATATGCTAGGGGACACATGCAAGTTTTCATCTGATTCTGACGTTCTCGTGGTCTTCCTCCGGCGAAACCCTGATCTGGGGGCTCAGATCGTCTACCCCCCTAGATATTCTTCGGATGGGGGTAGCCCAGCGTAGATCTCTCTTTTTTGTGTTTGATTAGGTCATATGATGATGTAAAACCATGTTGGTTCACAAGTTGGGGCACTATCCTACCCGGTTTCATCGGAACAGGGAGTTTCCCCCTTATACAGGTGCAGAACCTTCGCTTCTAGGTTAGAGCGCATGCATGCGAGGGGGACACATGCAAGCACCCAGAGACTAGTAGTTTTTGTATGTTCCAACATAGCACCACAGTTTCATGCATGTGCTAGGGCACATGCATGCAGGTCCTTGAGGTAGTCAAAATTGAGAACAATCTAAAGGATATCAAACAACAAATTTCAGACTTTGTTGTGAAATCCTCTCATCTTGGTCTTTTGATTGACCCAAAGAGTGACCTTGAAAGATTCAAAAGTAGTCCAACAGCTTAAGCTTGATTGGTTTTGTTGGTCAGCGGCTCTACCATGAGGGGAAATTCTACTCTTGCCGATTGGTTGAGGATTGTTTCTCAAAGATTGTGACTAGGTACCCACCTAATGGAAATGAAGTTCAGCATCCTCCAGAAGCTTATGGTCTAGTTCAAAATTCATATTTCCATGGTATCAATCCTTATGAAGAGCTGGTACATGCTATATCTACAAGAGAAACTATCGTCCGCTCCTCAAGAGGGTTGACAGAACAAGGAACTCTGTTCAAGAGTCTAATGGCCATCTTGCGAGATGTAGTTATATGCTATGATGGAATTATATAATTTAATCTTTGCAACTTAAGTATAGATAAGATGATCTCACATATTTTCCAAGTGCTATAACTCTTGGAGAACTGGTGGTCTACCCCTATAGCTTTCTCCGTACGAGGGTAGCCTAGTGGACTTTTCTTTTGTTTTGGTTTTTTTTAGGACATATGTATATGGAAAGCAAAGATTGGGTCAACTTTGCCATAAAATAGGCTCTGGTTGCCCCGTGGCGGTAGTTTCCACGTATATATCCAAGATTTTACTAAGTATTAACGCATGTCTACAAAGGGGGTCACACTGGGGACTTACACATGGGACCTACCAACCTTGCACCACACTCACACACATATGCTAGGGACACATGCAAGTTTTAATCTGATTTCAACGTTCTCGTGGTCTTCCTCCGGCGAAACCCTGATCTACGGGACTCGAATCGTCTACCCCCTAGACATTCTTCTGGTGGGGGTAGCCCGATGTTGCTCTCTCTTGTTTTGTATTTGATTAGGTCATAGGATAATGTAAAACCATGTTGGTTTACAAGTTGGGGCACTATCCTACCCGGTTTCACCGGAATAGGGAGATTCCCCCTTATACAGGTCCAGAACCTTCACTTCTAGGTTAGAGCGCATGCATATGCGAGGGGGGACACATGCAAGCACCTCTACCAACCTTGCACCACACTCACACACATATTCTAGGGACACATGCAAGTTTTCATCTGATTCCGACGTTCTCGTGGTCTTCCTCCGGCGAAACCCTGATCTGCAGGGCTCGGATCGTCTACCCCCTAGACATTCTTCTGATGGGGCTCTTGTTTTGTGTTTGATTAGGTCATATGATTATGAAAAACCATGTTGGTTCACAAGTTGGGGCACTATCTGCGGTGACCCAGCATACCACGGCATGATGTAGTACACTATAGTCGTTGACGTAACACCAATGAAACACCGTTCACTAGTATTATATCCCTCGGAGTAGTACAACAGAAACACAACAGGTCCAAGACACGACTATAGGTTACAACTCAACTCTTTACACAAGATCCAGAGAACACTCTAGGTTAAAGAGAGAGAAAGAAACTTCTTACAAAGAAGAATCAGAAATAAACAACTCATAACTATTATGCTAATAAAATTAGCATCTAACTATTTGGCTTGTATTGCTGCTATTGCAGTACTCTACAGAAGTAGGTTCTATGGATGGAGATTCTATTCTTATCTAATTCGCTACTTTGTCTTCACTTGAGTTGATGTATATGTTGACTTTCTTGACTTCATTGAAGAGCTTTAGCTTTTAATGATGATTCCTGGAGCATAACTTGAGGTGGACGTCGTCTATACCGGCTTTAGAACCTAGCAAGGGTTAAGAAGATACTTTCAGTACGAGCGTACTCAGCAAGTTCACTAGAAAAGGAGTGTTTGATGCACTATAACTACAACCACAGACCATAGGTCATAGGCAATGCAATTTTTCGTAAACATTTCTTCAAAGGTTGCTTTTATTCTGAAAAACTATGTCCGCCAGCCTTCATGGGTTTACCAGAACTTTCACGGAGTTCCTTTTGTTTACTGTTCACTAGAAAAGGAGTATTTCTTCTCCAACCTAACTTTTGTTTACTATTTACTCGCCCCCTTAGGGTTTACTAATGGTCTCTAAAATGTCTATATAGTAACTATTGGCTTTATAACTAGGATGGAGGTCTTTATTCAGCTTATACTCTACCTAGTTAGGGTCTTATGAAAGATTGTATGGTGTATCCACACAATTGTGGATCTCCGAAGCGAATCTTTCATCATTATTAGTTTTACTTACTATTTGGACATTTTTGCTTTGATAGGTCAATTTTCGCGAAGAGTCTCGAAAAACGGTCGCTTAACCTTTTATACTCCTTTAGATCTTACTTAGCTTAGGCCAAGTTTTATGCTCTTTATGCAACCTTTAAGATGATCTGGTTAACTATGTCAACCATCACCGGCTGCAGACAAGATACCAACTGTGGATCAAATACTACCTATGGATCAAATACCAACCGCGGATAATTACCAGCTGCGAACCATCCTAGGGTGGATGTATTACCCTATGGTTTCTGACATACCTTTGGCATTCTCTCTAAATTGTTAGAGCTTGAATACCATTTTGGATTCCAAAACTTCTTCTTTGTACTTATTCATGATAATACCATGAACTTGGTACAACTACTTTATTAACTTCTTAGCAACTTACCTACTTTAAATGAACCTTAAGTACATTACTTCTTGTTGCTCCATACATCTTCTACACTAATCTTCCTTCTTATTACTGATTAGTAATGATCTGAGATTGATCCATCCTTCAAATTGCGTTGATACTCCTTATATTTGGCTTTACCCTTCAAGTAAGTCTTCATATTGGTCTTCGGAACTCGTCACTCCCTTACACGAATTCCCATTCCCATGTAGGTCTATAACATCAAGTAGTAACTAGATGTTGCAACATGCATTTGCACATCAAGTCAAACTTCATGTACAAATCTAGTCAATCATGAAGATCCAAGAAAAATAAATAAATCCAAATGTGGTACATATAACACACAATATTCTAAGCCGGAATATAGTAGTTGAGTATAGTATCTCTAGAATTCAGGCTTAGTTGTGTAGTATATGACACCTTCTCGTATAGGTTTTCATTGTGATACTTAGCACATAGGGTCAAACTATTATTTGTCTCATAATTTACCCAAATTGCTCAACTGCAATAGGATAATCTTAAACAAAGTGGTTTCAATTTGGTTCTGACTAAACTTTTGTCTCACCTTTGGAATGACTAGCTATAACCATCCTTTCTTTATTAGTAAACTAACCTCACATGATTACTCCAAAAGAATAATCGGATTCTATTTGCTACTTAAACCAAATATTATTGGAAATTTCTAGCACCTACGACTTCTATCATAGCTCTACCATGTTATTTTCATACTTCTACCTCAAGATAGTTTATTAATTACTTTTCATTTTTACACCTACATCATGGTTTGAGAGCTAATCTCACCATGATCTTGTTATGTTTTACCTATTTATCATGATTCAAGAGATAATCTAACCATGATAACTTTGTTTCACTTCACTATTATTAAGTCTTAACATAATTTCACTTCATCACGTAGAATTCTCAAGTGAATCCCACATGATTACTACTCATTACGTCAATATTTATCCTAATGATATTCATCATATTGTCTTTGGCTATCAACTAACCACAAGATTCCACTGTGACCAATTGGCTTTCCTAAAATATCTTGGTGGATTATGTCTCCTTCAGAAGACACTAAATAGCACTTTACTAAGAGAAGATGGACAATTATTTCTAAGAAAGATGGTTATACACCTCGTGACAAGGTTATCCTCAAGTGGATACTTATCAAAATTCATAAGAATATTTGGTTTAGATAAGATGGCTTCCTACAGTCACTATCCAACCTAGAGATCTTCCTAAAAGGGTTTTAATCCTAAGGTCAAAGCATATGCTCTCATACCAACTACGGTGACCCAGCATACCACTGCATGATGTATTACACTATAGTCGTTGACATAACACCAATGAAACACCATTCACTAGTATTACATCCCTCAGAGTAGTACAACAGAAACACAGCAGGTCCAAGACATGACTATAGGTTACAACTCAACTCTTTACACAAGATCCAGAGAACATTCTAGGTTAAAGAGAGAGAAATAAACTTCTTACAAAGAAGAATCAGAAATAAACAACTCATAACTATTATGTTAATAAAATTAGCATCTAACTATTTGGCTTGTATTGCTGCTATTGCAGTACTCTACCGAAGTAGGTTCTATGGCTAGAGATTCTATTCTTATCTAATTCGCTACTTTGTCTTCACTTGAGTTGATATATATGTTGACTTCCTTGACTTCATTGAAGAGCTTTAGCTTTTAATGATGATTCCCGGAGCATAACTTGATGTGGACGTCGTCTATACTGGATTTAGAACCTAGCAAGGGTTAAGAAGATACTTTTGAGTACGAGCGTACTCAGCAAGTTCACTAGAAAAGGAGTGTTTGATGCACTATAACTACAGCCACAGACCATAGGTCGTAGGCAATGCAATTTTTCGTAAACATTTCTTCAAAGGTTGCTTTTATTCTGAAAAACTATGTCCGTCAGCCTTCACGGGTTTACCAGAACTTTCACGGAGTTCCTTTCTCGCCGCGTTCGCAGCTCCTTCCCGGAACAGGGAGTAACAAGTTACAGTTTTTACACTCTGTAGAGGTGCATTACTTTACCCATGAGAGATCTTAGCTTTGTTGCACATCCGAATTGCAGGTTCGTTCACACTTCCTTGGTTCGAGGCCCAGACTAAGATCCAAGCCAATCACTGCCTTCTCCGCGACCCCGCATGTCTCCTTGGTGTACGCCAGCCACCTATTGAATTACGGCAATTGGCAGTACATACCGTTCAGATGCCAGAACTATCGTGGGACGTTGAGGGATCCCACCCATATGCTGCATATCCTCTATAAATTACCATATAATATGCACGCTACGAGTGATAACAGCCACGACCCGCACATCCGACTCCATGCGAGAGGGAAAAGATACAGCTGACTTCTTCGTCCCATTCCAAATCTCATGGTCAACGCGTAATATACGTCACAAGAATCACTGGAGACATTGGTTGTTAAGTCCTAGATAATATGTTCCTTTACCACCGGAACTCTTATAGTAGGTTATTACCTCATGGTAAATAACCTATAATCACATTATTATGAAAATAGTATTTTCTAACCTTTTTCAAATGCAGGTGATGACAACACTGGATTTGTAAAATACTTTACAGAAAATAATCAAAGGACATGAGCAAGTGCGAACTTGCATTTTGTGATCGCAAGATTATGCACTCACGGTCTTCAAGACAATATAAGATCCAATATCTGAAATTAGCATCATTGGTCCGGTAAGGACTAATGTTTAAATAAGCAAGATGCTTTTATGCATAAGTAATGTAATGCAAGTGGATAAACGCGAATCCCGAGAATAACGTTGTTCTAGGGTTTGTATACTGGAAAGGTTTTTCTTGGAATGTGTTGTCCTTTTAGATTAAGTTTCACACATGTGCTTCTCATGAAGGATTGTGAGTGTGTGTAAAACAACATGTAATTATAATATCATAAAACAATGAGATACATATTTATGGAATGCTACTCAAAGACTACTTATATAATAATTGTTTATCTTCAATTTTTTTACCTTACAAGTAATGACATTTATAAATAATTTAAGTGTTATTGATCCTAAGTATATAAGTAGAATATAAAGTAAGGTGGTTTACTATTAATTGTCATATGTTGTTTGAAGTGACAAAAAGAATAACATTTGAAGAAAGGATTTCTTTTCTAAGGTCTAATCAATTTTTGTGGTTAATCAAATGTGGTTGATGTTGTTTGTGCTTCCTTGAATAGTTTGAACTTGAGATGCTTTAACTTAATTATAACAGACCAAAGTTAACTATAAAGCATATAACAATTTCTTTAGCATTATAATTAAAGTTTTGTAGACTAAAGTTATCTTTAAAGACATAGATGGACTTAGGGTGTATTACTTATGTTATTTGTATCTTGTTCACTTTATATTGTTTCTTTAAAGTTACTCAAGAATGGCATTACTTCCATTTGAGTAGTGGTTTATTAATTTTATAGTGGAATAGAATCATTTATCGTTTTATAAAGGTGTGGTTATGATTTATAATTAAGGAAGTAACAACACTTAACTATTCATGGACTCACTAGATTGTTTTAATTTCTTTACACACTTGGGGTTGAAGTAAGTTAAGGGTTTTTATTTAATCTCATTTATTCTGGAAGATTTTATACTTGGTAAAGATCTTTTTAGAAAATAATCTACGTAACTGGTTGAATGATAATTCAATAGAATTGTATTTAGAATGTGTTAAACCATTTTGACTTTATATTATAAATATTTAAGACTAGTATTACTTATTAGATCTAAATTGGCAATTTTAGGAATATTAACAAATTTTATTTACCTTTATATGAATTATCTATTAAGGAAATAAGTTTATATTTAAGTTATTAAAGTTGTTTAAATTTTTATTTAACTCAAAAGTGGAATATCACATTCTTAACATGTAGTTATTATTTTTGTGATCATTTTGCTATATGACATTTATTTTTGTGATTTATAAATAATAAGATATGATTTTAATAAGGTTTATTACTTTATAAATACTTAATAATAAATAAATATTTAATTAAGAGGTATAATAATGCATGATTATAGTTTTTAAATCTAATTCTTATTTTTCTAAGATTTTTTGGTATTTTATTTATATTTTTAACATTTACCGTTATTAAAATATTAATTATCAAAGTTTTATTACTTATAAAATTTTTATTGAATAATATTTATTTAAATAATCATCATAATAATATTTGATAATGCTTTTAAGTTGTAGATTTTATTTTTCTGAAAATTTTCATATATTAAACATATTTTTCTGAATTACAAAACAAAAGTTATTGATTTTATAAGATTGAATCATCTTATGATTTTTTTAATTAAATAACTAAATGTGTTTATTAGGTAATGTTGATGTCAACATGAAATGAAGGGTTTTTCCCACCAGAGCGTATCCTACCCCTAGTGACTGACTGGTGGGACCTATGCCATGTCATATCTAAGGTTTTTATTTATTACAGAAAATATTAACACAATTGCTAAAATAGAATTATGACATCAGCGTGATGTCACGCTGACATCATCCCTGGATGATCCTCAGATCATGATTTGATCTTCGGATTGAGAGCACACGAGAACATAGGGTTGGTTGTGTTCGACTTAGTGCTCCACGCTAAGCTTCCAAGTGGTTGCGCCGCTCAGAAATGGTCGCCGGAGTTGCTCCGACGATGACTTACTGCGGTGGCCGACAGTGGTGCACGACGCGATGATGATTTACAACGAGATAAAGTGATTGGAGGGTACTGGAAGATCCAGGAGCTCACCCTGATTACAATGGAGAGGTCGAGAAGGCGTGGGGAGGCGTGACGATGGTGAATCGACGAAAATGGCCACGGCGGCCGACGGAGGATGACACTCGATTCCGCATGATTTACGGCGCGCTAGCTCCCGTGCTTGGTCATATGGGAACAAGGGCACGACGGAGCTTCCAACGGTGGCTTCGGCGAGTCAAGGGGTGTTCGGACGTGGCCAGAACGACGAACACCAGCGAGCTAGGTTTTCGGATACTGAGAGAAATCAAAGAGGAAAAAAGGGATTAGGGTTCTCCGTCGGCGTCCAGGGCTACTTGTAGACGACCATGAGCGGTGGAGTGGATCTTGGTGCGGCCGGACGTCATGGCGCGGCGGCGGACGGCGGCGATGCCAACAGCCAGCTGCTTGTGACGTTGGGGAGGAAGACGACGACAAAATTTCCACGGAAAACCCCCTAGCAGTTCTTCTAATTTGCTCCGCCGTCCCTCCTCGGTCCCACTTGTCAACCAGAGATAAAGATAGATTGGGTTGGTCTTGGGCTGCTACTGGGCTTCGGTTAGGTGGCTGTGGTTGCTCGTGGGCGATTGATAAGAAAGAGGGGGTAATGGGCTTCGGTCTGGTTGTAGTTTTTTCTTTACTGTTTCCTTTTCTCTTTTCTGTTTTATTTTCAGATTTGTGTATTACACATTTGTTTCAAATTTCTTTTATAGAATTTATTTGTTAAATAGTTGCAACCACAATGAATGGTATTAAAGTCATTTTATGATCTTTTATTAATTAATGTTGTATTTCTTTATTTTGTTTATATAGATCATTCTAATATTTGGTAAGGAACTTTGTTATACACTTTCTTTCCATAATAAGCCATGGAGTTTTTATATGATATTTCTTTATTTGATGGTGGAATTTAATTCTTGTTAACTTATAGTTTGGCTGGAAAATTTTATATAATCATCATATATCATTATTTGATGCATGACAAGACTTAATATGGTTAATATTATTCTCATATATCTAGGGAATAGTAATTATATATTTTATTACAACTAACATATGAGTTAAAGTTTGAATTGAAAATGCTTTACCATAAGTTCTTAGAAGATTTAATATTCTCATATTTATTTTATTGATGTGAATAAAGGTTAATGGCTAAACCTATTGTCTTTATGTTTGTGATTTTAATAATATCACCATTTAAAATAAAATAGTGGGATTGTTTTTCTAGGCTAACTTATGAGAAACAATTGATGAAGATAGTTCCATAAGCACCTATGATAATGATGGTTGAAAATGACAAAGATGTGCTTAAGTGATTGAATATAGGAAAATACTCCTATAAAGCATTGGGGAAATAAGATGATAGATCAATTATATGAAATGGATATTATGTTTGGTTAGAGATTTAGGGTTTAGGTTTTATCTAGAATTTTTATCCTCCATACTTCAATAATTCTGGACTTATAATTAAGGAATTCCTTTCCTAGATATATTACTTCTTCATATCTAACATCATGCATTAAAATGATGAGTTTTACCTCACAAGAATATTCTTATCCACCTTTTATTCTTCTAACACCTCTTATAATTCCAATGAGCTTGATTCTAAAGCATTTCCTAATCTTTTCATATCTATACTTGGGTACATCAACTACTCTGTTGTTGATAATCCCCAATCAAACAAGTGGTTACTTTCAACTCCAATCATACTCTTCCTTAATCATCCATCACTAATACTACCCCAGTAAATGTATACATCAAATCCTACTTCACTTCAAGTGCTTAGTATTTCCAAAGAGGAAACTACTACTTTTATAATCCAGTGTTACTCTAGCATCATCTTATTCATACTATCTTGTCTCTTCTTAACTCCAGTATCTAACATTCCAACCTCAGATCATATTAATGTGACTTGTAATGACTAATCTAAGATAATATATATATACTATGGGTCAATCATGTTTTATCCACCAATGTCACTTATACATGGTATAAGCATTCAATATTGGTGAGTAAGGCATGATCATTATAATCCTTTGATCCTTTATGGTTCCAGTTTCGAGTTGGCTAAACAAGGCTTCCATCCATACAACATTACAGTTGTATTATAATTATCTTCCATTTAGCTTTATTGGATTTAGAGATATAATTCATTGACTATACCTACTTGACACAATAGGACTACTCCTGGTAACTTATCTTCAGACTTCATCCTTGTAATCTTCTTTGTTACCATATTGATTTGATTTCCTCCAATTACTCCCATCCTATAGATGACATCTAAAACTAGCATCACTATTTACCTCTTCTTACTTCTTTCTTTATAAGCCTTAAGTGAATTCTGTAATAAGGACAAGAGTTGATAGGTCAAGGATTGATAGGTTAAGAATTGGTGAATCAATAGTTGATTTCTCAATATTGATGAACAACAAATATAAGGATAGGATTCAATAGAGATGATAAGGATTGATATGGAAAGAATGATATATGGTGAATGATCTTGACTTTGGTTTCTTTCCTACTCAATCTCACTAGAGAGTTAAGGTTAGGTATTTCCATGATACTCATGGTATAAGTAGATAAGATTAAGATATAGTTGTTACATTCTTATTATTTGTGTTATATCCTTAACATGGTACTCATGAGTGATTATAATGAATACTATGATATGATCACCTAAGGATCAAATATAACTCACTAAGTAATGTATCAGAGTTTAACTCTTATTACATTTGATCTACCCTTAAATCAAATCGTGTTTACTCAAAATAAGGTTTTATCAAAGGTCATACTGAAACTTATCGCAGTCAACTTGATGATCTACTTCAATTCCATCCAGTTAAGAGAAGCGTCAATCACTTTGACAAGTTTTTATTTAAAAGCGCGAAAATTATTCAGATTTTCAATGCATGAATGCAATGCACACACCTGTGTTCAGCTTATTTCTAAGCTCTAATGCTGGGATGTTACACTATCCTACCCGGTATCACCGGAATGGGGAGATTCCCCCTTATACAGGTCCAGAACCTTTGCTTCTAGGTTAGAGCGCATGCATGCGAGGGGGAACACATGCAATCACATATACCAACCTTGCACCACACTCACACACATATGCTAGGGAACACATGCAAGCTTTCATCCGATTCCGACGTTCTCGTGGTCTTCCTCCGGTGAAACCCTTATCTACGGGACTCGGATCGTCTACCCTCCTAGACATTCTTCTGATGGGGGTAGCCCGGCATAGCTCTCTCTTGTTTTGTGTTTGATTAGGTCATATGATGATGTAAAACCATGCTGGTTCACAAGTTGGGGCACTATCCTACCCGGTTTCACCGGAACGGGCAGATTCCCCCTTATACGGGTCCAGAACCTTTGCTTCTAGGTTAGAGCGCATGCATGCGAGGGGGACACACGCAATCACCTATACCAACCTTGCACCACACTCACACACATATGCTAGGGACACATGCAAGTTTTCATCTGATTCCGACGTTCTCGTGGTCTTCCTCCGGCGAAACCCTGATCTGCGGGGCTCGGATCGTCTACCCCCCTAGACATTCTTCTGATGGGGGTAGCCCGACGTAGATATCTCTTGTTTTGTGTTTAATTAGGTCATAGGATGATGTAAAACCATGTTGGTTCACAAGTTGGGGCACTATCCTACCCGGTTTCACCGGAACAGGGAGATTCCCCCTTATACAGGTCTAGAACCTTCGCTTCTAGGTTAGAGCGCATGCATGCGAGGGGGGTCACATGCAATCACCTATACCAACCTTGCACCACACGCACACACATATGCTAGGGACACATGCAAGCTTTCATCTGATTCCGACGTTCTCGTGGTCTTCCTCCGGTGAAACCCTGATCTGCGGGACTCGAATCGTCTACCCCCTAGACATTCTTCTGATGGGGTAGCCCGACGTAGCTGTCTCTCTTGTTTTGTGTTTTATTAGGTAATAGGATGATGTAAAACCATGCTAGTTCACAAGTTGGGGCACTATCCTACCCGGTTTCACCGGAACAGGGAGATTCCCCCTTATACGGGTCCAGAACCTTCGCTTCTAGGTTAGAGCGCATGCATGCGAGGGGGACACATGCAAGCACCCACAGACTAGTAGTTTTTGTATGTTCCAACATAGCACCACACTTTCATGCATGTGCTAGGGCACATGCATGAAGGTCCTTGAGGTAGTCAAAATTGAGAACAATCTAAAGGATGCCAAACAACAAATTTCAGACTTTGTCGTTAAATCCTCTCATCTTGGTATTTTGATTGACCCAAAGAGTGACCTTGAAAGAATCAAAAGTAGTCCAACAGCTTAAGCTTGCTTGGTTTTGTTGGTCAGCAGCTCTACCGTGAGGGGAAATTCTACTCTTGCCGATTGGTTGAGGATTGTTTCTCAAAGTTTGTGACTAGGCACCCACCTAATGGAAATGAAGTTCAGCATCCTCCAGAACCTTATGGTCTAGTTCAAAGTTCATATTTCCATGGTATCAATCCTTGTGAAGAGCTGGTACATGTTATATCTACAAGAGAAACTATCGTCCACTCCTCAAGAGGGTTGACAGAACCAGGAACTCTGTTCAAGAGTCTAATGGCCATCTTGCGAGATGTAGTTATATGCTATGATGGAATTGTATAATTTAATCTTTGCAACTTAAGTATAGATAAGATGATCTCTCAGATTTTCCAAGTGCTATAACTCTTGGAGAACTGGTGGTCTACCCCTATAGCATTATCCGTACGAGGGTAGCCCAGTGGAATTTATTTTGTTTAGGACATATGTACATGGAAAGCAAAGGTTGGGTAAACTTTGCCATAAAATAGGCTCTGGTTGCCCCGTGGAGGTAGTTTCCACGTATATATCCAGGATTTTACTAAGTATTAACGCATGTCTACAAAGGGGGTCACACTGGGGACTTACACATGGGACCTACCAACCTTGCACCACACTCACGCACATATGCTAGGGACACATGCAAGTTTTCATTTGATTCCGACGTTCTCGTGGTCTTCCTCCGGCGAAACCCTGATCTACGGGACTCGGATCGTCTACCCCCCTAGACATTCTTCTGATGTGGGTAGCCCGGCAGAACTCTCTCTTGTTTTGTGTTTTATTAGGTCATAGGATGATGTAAAACCATGTTGGTTCACAAGTTGGGGCACTATCCTACCCGGTTTCACCGGAACAGGAAGATTCCCCCTTATACAGGTCTAGAACCTTCGCTTCTAGGTTAGAGCGCATGCATATGCGAGGGGGGACACATGCAAGCTTCGGCCTGCTCACGTGTCGCGACGCTCCGGCCTGCTCGGGAGGAGCTCTGACCGGCTGCTCCCCTCCTCCACAGAGCGGCGCGGCCGCTCCCCTCCTCCACCTCGTCGCCTCCATCTCCTACACCGAGCCGGCAGTGGCAAGGTAAATTTTCTTCTTCTTATTTTTATGTGTTTTCCTATATTTCTATTATATTTAGATTTAGTAGTAGTTCTAGTGTTGGAGATATGTATATTAGTGTTGTAGATATGTTAGTGTTGTAGATATGTTCTAGTGTTGTACATTAGGGTAGTTCTAGTGTTGTACATTAGGGTAGTTCTAGTGTTGTAGATATGTACATTAGGGTAGTTCTAGTGTTGTAGTACATTGGGGTAGTATATGTTGTTTCATATATTCATGTGTATAGTAGTAATTTAGGAATGAGGAATTATATATATATGTATTCATGTGTATAGTAGTAATTTAGGAATTATATGTTGTTTCATATATTCTAGTGTTGTCGTACATTAGTAATTTTTCTTCGTGCAGGATATGTGTCGAGTCTGAGGGTGGGGCTGTCGATGGCGTAGGACATTTTGCGGGAGGGTCGTATTCTTCACCTCTCGATCATGCTTCGAGGGTAAAAATATGTTCTCCTATCTTGTACCTAGGGTTATTTTCGTGTGTAGATCACCAAGTCTGTCGCGTTACCTAGGCGTCTCTTCCCGGCCGTAAGGGTTACGTGGATAAATATGCATTAGTGGTCTCGCATATTATGAACCGTAACTCTTACGGCATTTATCGGGACAGCCGACGGATGCGTAGTTGGGTATGTTTTCCTTGTTCTACTCTGGTCCGAGATAGGATTTCGGCAGCGTCTCCCCGTTGTTCTCCGGATGCACATCCCTCTTGGCTTTTTGCCCAGACGTGTATCGGGAGAGCAGCGGGGAGGTGCTGCCAAAATTCTGTCTCGAATCGGGGTAGAGCAGGGAGAACATACTCAATCTACGGATCCGGCGGTTGATTGGACCCTCTTTACCTATTAGAGAGATATGTGGATATATGTATGGCGTAAAATATATGTTTTCTAAAATTAATCGAACTAATACCAATTTATTTATATGGCATGATTAATTGAAAGCATTATATATGTCGTTTTTGGTAATGATTAGAGGGTGGAGAATCGTGATTGGATGTATGATGGCTGTCAGTAGGTGGGACTTTACCTCAGAATGGCAAGAAAAGGCCGAGGACTTCGTCAACCGGGCATTTTCCGTCCCCAGCAGACCCAGAAGAATTTTCTGCCCCTGTGCAAGATGCAAGAACCTATATACACATTCGAAGGATGATGTGAGTAATCACCTGCTCAATTACAGGTTCACACCATCCTACAAGACTTGGACATTCCATGGTGAAAAGTTAGGGAAACATGCTAGGAGGGAGTCACAACAGAGTCAGCAGGAGAGTCAGCCAAGGGGAGAATTTGATGCTAGTTTTGATAGGTGCATAGACAACTTTCTGAATGCTAATGCGCCTAAAAACCCTCATTTAGAGGCGGAGACACCTCAGGAGGCGGAGACAAGTGAGGAGCCAGAGGAAAACACGGCAAAGTACTACGAGACTTTATTTTCCTCGCAAAGACCCCTTCATGCACATACAGTTGTTACCCAACTGGATGCCATAGCTCGCCTTTTGGCCTTCAAGAGCCACAGGAACTTGACCAGAGAAGACTTTGATGATATGCTTGCCGTCGTTGGCAGCATTGTGCCGAAAGGGCACCTCTTGCCGGAGAACTTCTACTATTCGAGCAAACTCCTCCTTGATCTTAAGATGTCTATGATCCGATACACGCTTGTTCGAAGGGATGCATGCTATTCACAAAGGAGCATGCTAAGACAAATTATTATATCCACTGCAAATCCTCTAGGTACTTTGAGGTCGATCCCAATGGTGATGGTCAGAGAGGCAGACCGGGGTTGCCCAAAACATCCTTTGGTATCTTCCTATCATACTGAGGCTGCAACGACTCTTCATGACCGAGGATACTGCCCAGCAGATGCAGTGGGCAGTAGAAGGGAACAGATACCTCGACAAGCTAGATGGTACATCTGTCGGATGGTAGTGCATGGAAGAACTTTGTCAAGAAATATCCTGAGGAAGCTGGTGATAAGAGGAGCGTAGCAGTTGCCATATCAACCGATGGGTTAAATCCATATGGTATGTCGGCTTCAGTGTACAGTTGCTGGTCAGTGTTTGTTATTCCCCTGAACCTCCCCCTGGCATCTGCATGAGATCAGAGAACATGTTTGTCTTGATGATAATCCCAGGGTCGAAATACCCGAGTAAGTACATGAATGTGTATCTAGAAACATTGGTGGATGACTTGCTTCGTGGCTGGGAAGGTCGGGGGATCCGAACATTTGACGCTTCAAACAACGAGCACTTCGATATGTTTGTCTGGTAACATACCTCCCAGCATGACCTACCAACACGTGCGTTGTTTTGCGGCTGGTGTACACATGGGAAGTGGCCTTGCCCAGTGTGCATGCAAGCTCTGACTTTCTTCTGGCTATCGAAGGGAGGCAAGTATTCCTGCTTTGATCAACATCGACAGTGTATTGAGCCTAATCATCCATACAGGAGTGACAAAAAGAGGTTCAAGAAAGGGTGTGTTGTCCATGATGCAAATCCACGTCTAAATACCAGAAAGGAAATCAAGGCTGAGTTAGAAGCTCTCCAGCCAAACTCCGATGGGAATATTTTCGTGGGATACGGGGATACGCACCAGTGAACCCACATTCCGTGCTTATGGAAGCTCCCTTACTTTGAGGATCTTGAGCTCCCGCATAACATTGATGTAATGCACACCAAAAATAATATCGTCGAGGCCCTTTGGAGCACCATCATGCAAACCAAGAAGACAAAAGATAACATCAAGGCTCAAATTGATCAAGAAGCATTGTCCGATAGGCCAAATTTGAACATGCAGCCACCCGGAGCCAAAGGCAGAAAAAGGTGGTCTAAGCCAAAGCCTCCTTTCTGCCCAACAAAGCCCCAAAGAAGGGAGATCTTCCAGTGGATCGAGTAAAGTTTGTTTTTCCCTGATGGGTACGCGGCCAACTGGATGAGGGGTGCGAACATGGAAACGTTGCGAGTACAAGGGCTCAAGAGTCATGACTACCACGTATGGCTTGAGCGGATAATGTCGGTGATGATTCGAGGCTATGTCGACGAGGATACTTGGCGAGTGCTGTCGAGGTTGAGCCTTTTCTTCCACCAGAATTGTGCTAGGGAGTTAGACTGTAAAGTGCTTGAGAAGCTACATGAACAGGCACCGAGTTGCTTTGCGATCTAGAGATGCTCCTTCCGCCAGGGTTCTTCAATCCGATGCAACATATGATATTGCATCTTGCGGATGAGGCTTTAAAGGGGGCACCTGTGTGGGCCCGTTGGCAGTTTCCGCCCGAGAGAGAAACAAAGAAGCTTCGTAATAAAACAGACAATAAATGCAAGATCGAGGCATCCATAGCCGAGGCAGTCCTTAACGAGGAGGTTGCAAACTTCACCACAAAGCACTATGATGCCAACATTCCCACAAAGCACAACCCAGTGTTTTGTTACAATGCCGCCAACCCTGAAGATGTACCCAATCTTAGCATATTCGTTGGGCTAGGTGGCAAATCAAGTGGCACAAAGAGATTCACAATGAAAAAACTTGAGCGGGAGTTGATCCACTCGTATGTCTTGAACACCATGGAAGAAGTGAAGCCGTACATCGAGTAAGTGCTCACCATTTAGTTTTCCGCAAATATTCACTGCTATGTCCGTGCCTAACTCACCTTTAAATTGGTATAGACGATTCAAGAGTGCACAATGGAAGAATCCAAATAGGGAGCCTAACCCTCAAGAGGAGCAGGATATTTTCGATAAGGGTGGTGGTTTCGGTTTCGTCAGCTGGTTCTGTGGTTTGGTACTATTCGAGCCAACTTCTTGTGCTACACTTCTTGTGATAAACTTCTTATGCTAAACTTCTCGTTCTAACTTGTAGGCAAGAACTGACGTAGAGATGCAACCCGAGCTAAGAAATATTGCCAGGGGCTTTAACCATTCAGTCAACATGTTCAATGCTTATGACGATAATGGGTATCACTTCCATACCCATGAATACACAACTAGCTGGCCCAACCGGAAGACAAAAAATAGCGGGGTCTTTTGTGAAGGCTCAGATGGCCTCTAGTACTATGGAAGAGTCGAGGGTATATATGAGCTGAATTACGGTTTTGGCAAAGGGCTAAAACCCGTTGTATTAAAATTCCAACGGTTTGACCCACATAAGGTGAAACGGGATCCTGAAATTGGACTGGTCGAAGTTAAGAGAAGCTCCGTTTATGCGGGAGATGATGTTTACATTTTGGCTACTCAGGCCTTCCAAGTATTCTATCTTCCGTACCCATGCCAAAACCCGACAAAACGTCTACAGGACTGGGATTTTGTGATGACGGTAGCGACATGCAATAGGCCGCCCTTGTCAAACAAGGATGATTACCGCCACCTAGACCCCTCAACAAATGATGGCGAGTTTTATCAGAAAGAAGGGCTCCCCGTACAATTCACTATTGACTTGTTCGGCGATGGTGACATGGTCGTAGACGATGAGCAAGAATAAGCTGAGGAGGAAGACACTACGCAAGATGAAGATGAGGAGGTTCAAAACCAACAAGATGTGAGTTTGCTCGAGGCGTTCCATGCATGCCTTGACGTCAACGATCCACAGGGACCACCTCCAAGTTTCGTGGATGATTATTGGTGGCCGGAAAATGATAGCGATGATGAAACCTCTCATCCAATTCATAATCCCGACTCGGGCTTCTGATCCATGTAGTAGTAATAATCTTTGTATAGTGTTTGCTATGTAATCCTGCCGGGCTATGTAATAAAATTTCTTTCCTTTTGTCTTTGTATTTGTAAGAACTCTATGCTATGTAATAAAATTTCTTTCCTTTTGTCTTTGTATTTATAAAAACTCTATGAAATAGATTAGATAGCCCTAAAGTCGAAAGGAAACACAAGGAAGGCTTCATCTCGTAGCCCCAAAGTCGAGAGAGGACAAGTATTTTTGATATTCATATAGCATGGGGATGTGACAGTGGTACGCCCAGGAAAGGATTCTCGATCCACGACAATGATTCCTTTCGAGGAGTCGTTGCCGTGGAGACCGAATCCTTTCCTTGGCTTGCCGCGTCTCATACCCATGCTATATGGATCATGGAATTATTTCTCTTCTTTCGTCTTTGCTGATACGAATAGATTAGATAGCGTGACTTAAATTAAATAGATTAGATAGCCCTAAATTCGAAAGGAAAGACATTACTTCACTATTCGTATAGCATGGGCGACATTGTTATATGAATCATGGAATGGTTTCTTTACTTTCATCTTTGGATAAACACAAGGAAGGCTTCATCTCGTAGCCCCAAAGTCGAGAGAGGACAAGTATTTTCGAGATTCATATAGCATGGGGATGTGAGGTGGCAAGGCCAGGAAAGGATTCTCGATCCATGACAACGATTCCTTTCGAGGAGTCGTTGCCGTGGAGACCGAATCCTTTCATTGGCTTGCCGCATCTCATACCCATGCTATATGGATCATGGAAGTATTTCTCTTCTTTCGTATTTGCTGATACGAATATAGTGTGTGTTTAAAACTTGAGTATTATTGTACTATTATGAATCTTGTGTCACTGATGTATACTAATAACTACTCTTTTCACTCTGTTTTGCAGGTGATTGAAAGATGTCGGGGGGAAAGGGCGTTACAAGAAAGCTGAAAAGCTTGGCTAAACTTGTGACTGGTGGTTCAAAAGATGCCAGGGGGAAGAAGCCTGCTAGTGCTAGTGCTCCACTGCACACTTCATAGTGGCGGGGGCGTGGGATGCGTGCGAGGACTCCTAGTCCCCCTCCGGTCTTCGAGGAGGACGAGTAGGAGCAAGAGCAGGAGCAGTATGGGGAGGAGGAGCCAGTTCGCCGTCAGGAGGATGAGGGGATGCACTCGGATTCCGAGGATGAGGAGGACGAGGAGGATCAGGAGCAGTAGTAGCAGGAGGAGGATGAGGGGTTAGGGTCTTTACCCTATGAGCTTGACACATCCTTGAGGTGGGCGCCTCCGGAGGATGAGACGCCGTACCTTGAGGAGTACGCGGCCGCCGACTTGAGCCTGGTGCCACGGGAGAAGGCTCCATATCAGGTGGGATTTCGAGACTCCACGACCTACCTTATCCCTATGCGGACAAGGTACGCGTGCCCGCTGGGTCGAGGTACATGATTTTACCCTAAACCATACATTGGAATTTTCATCACATACTGATCTTGTCTTTTCATTGTGCAGTGCCTTTCTATATCAGGATGGAATTACGCCATATCGTGGCTACTCAAGCATCCTTGGAGCCCTGGTTAGAAAGTATTATCCTGGGATTGTCACTCTCCCAAATGGTTCGAAGGATGTGGCTTGGACTTGGAGGCATTACAACTATGCCGAAGATCCGGAAAAAATTTACACCAGCATTGCGGAGAAGTTTTAGGTTTTGTTCTGGGTAAGTTTGTTTCGCTTGTCATAATTCAATCGCCTTGAGGATGAAATATACTTGCACTCATGGCTTTGACCCCCCCTTTTTTTTTCCTATGTGCATACTTGTAGAAGTATTTCGACATGGACAGGACGCGCAAAAGGGAGTGCTTGGTGATCGTTCATGAGCTTGCCAAGAGGAAGGTGCAAGACATGCACTATGAGGCACGCGTGAACTGCGTCCGCAACTGGTTCGGCGATCGCAAGATTTGGATGAACAGGAGCCAAGCCCAGGAGTTGCTCTTCGAGCTGTCGTGGTATTGCCGACGAGTACGCCATGGAGGGGTCCTCACAGTGCGTGTTTAGAGACGTGGGGGAAGGCGGACGGTTGACGGGTACGAGGTTACACAGCTTAGCCAGGTTCAGATTCCACGATGGTGGCGGAATCCTACTCCTGCTATAAATCGCTATAATGGCAATACGCCGAGTTACAAGGATTGGTTCGCTGTGCGAGGTTATGTGAAGTTGTGCTTGTTGTTATGCCCTAAAGTCTCCCATAGGCCTGACTTATATAGTCGTCAGGTCCTAGGGTTACTGGGAAAAGTCCCAGCCGGACAGGTTACAGAGTCCTATATCCGGCATGGGCCTCCCTTCTGGATCCATCTAACTGGGCCACCCAGCAGGCCATGGGCTCCGGGGTGAGAAGTAACCTGAGAAGTACAAGGAGGTGCATGGCGAAGATTCCAACCCTGAGACCGTCCCCTTCGACCCAGAGGTCGCCGTGCTAGCGGGAGAAGGACAGAAGAATGGTCGCCTATGGATCAGTCACGAGTCCGTCGACCCTAGGACTGTTCCATCTATCCGCCAGGTGAAAAGGATACAGATGCCGCCTAGAGGGGGGGGGGGTGAATAGGCAGTTTAAAACTTTTACGAGATGGGCTTAACAAAGGCGGAATAAAACTAGAGTTTACTTTGTCAAGCACAAAACCTATATAAACTACGGTTCCCTATGTACACAAACAACTTATGCTAAGCAAAACAAGCAACTATGTGATAGCTAGATATAAGAAATCAAACACGAAGGCTATCACAAAGTAAAGTGCATAAGTAAATAGCTCGGGTATAGAGATAACCGAGGCACGCAGAGACGATGAATTATTACCGAGTTCCTCCCATAAAGAGAGTACGTCTCGTTGGAGAGGGGGTGGTATCAAACCACCTACGCCACAAAAGGCCTCCCTTATTCTCCGGTGAATCTCATCCCAACGGGATCGATCCACACTTCCACTATCGGTGCACTTGTCAGTGGCAACCGGAACCTCTCACAAGGTTGGGGCACTTCTCCACAACTTAATCAGAGGCTCCAAACAAACGTCACCAAGGCCACAACCAGCAACACCAACAAACCGTCTAGGGTTCTAAGAACCCAAAAAGCTTCTCAACTTTCACTCACCAAATCCTCCGAGGAGAACTCAAACCGTTGCACCAAATGCAATGGCAAGAACACAGGAAGTGCTCAAGTCCTTCTCTCCCAAATTCCACAAAAGCTAGTGGGAGAATAAGAGAGCAAGAACACACGAGGAAATCCACAAAAGAAACCCCAAGATCTAGATCCCAATATGTTCCCCTCACATAGAGGAGAGATGGATTGGTGGAGTTGTAGATCTAGATCTCCCCTTTCAAATCCCCCAAAAAGATTCAAGAAATATGGGAGGGATTGAGAGTATTTGCAAGCTCTTGAAGGTCAAAACAATGGATGAGAGAGAGAATGCAAGCAAACAGCCTAAGGAGAAAGAAGGGGTCTATTTATACCCCTCCTGGACGAAATATGACCGTTTGGGACCTTCCAGGCCGGATAATCCGCCACTCCCCCGGATATTCCGGGTTCCCCAGGCCAAAAAAATGGCTAAGGACTTCGCGGCGCGTCCCTCAGTATAGGGGCGGATATTTGGGGCGGATAATCCGCCCCCGGAGGGCCGGATAATCCGCCTCCATTACTGGGAGCCACGGCTCAAAGTCCTTAGCCATTTTCGAAAAATTGGGCCGGATAATCCGCCCCCTTAAAAACTGGCAGGAATAGCAAAACTGAAACCATCATAACTTTTGCATTCGGACTCCGTTTTTGATGATCTTGGGCTCGTTCCGAAGATAGTAACGAGCTCTACAAGATCATGCAGGGAACCATCATAGTCCAGCAAGGGAGGATAGAACCAAATGATGAAAGGTTTAACCTATCTATAAAATAAAAATCGGTAAAACCTCCAATATCAAAAACACAATAAAGAATGCATATGAAATCCGTTTTAGATGAACTTGAGCTTGCTATAGAGATTTACGCAAGATATAAATACTCTCATGGATAAGAACCAAATAAGAACAGAGAAATAGGATGCCAAGTATGCAAAGGTTTGAGCTCTCACCGAGGGATATGATCAATTTACTCACTCGAGAGCCCCTCTTGATAGTACAGTTATCTATCCTATAAACTGGTCTCCCCAACTAACACCACGAAACCGGTAAGAAAGAAACCCTATCGGGATCAAACCTTTGCCTTGTATATTCCACACCTCAGGATGGAGCACCTTTCTTGATTGCACTAGGATGGCAAAGATACACCTGAGATCATCTTATGAAACCTTGATCAAGACTTGATCTTCTTCACTTTATTCTTATTCCAACCTTGAAGCCACCATATGATTCAAGCATTGTCTATGGACAAATCCTACAAGTAAAACTCAATGCAAACATAAGTCCATAAAACATTGTCATTAATTACCAAAACCACACATGGGGGCACACATGTTCTTTCACCAGGTCCGGCGTGGTAGGACGAGCGACCAGCCTGCTGTAGAGACCCGCCCACGGCCTTCGGTTGTAGCTCTCGACCAGTTACGGGCATGTTCTTTCTCGATCATCTATGTTTTACTACATGTTTTGCATTGTAATGTTCATCACATCGTGGCGACACGACGTAGGAGGAGATGGCCGCTGATAGGGCACGTAGAGAGGCGGCCGAGCAGCGACAGCAATAGCTGGAGCAACAGATGGCCCATCAGCAGGGGTTGCTGGAGCAACATGGGCAGATGATGCGGTGGATGACACAGCAAATGCTCATCAATTCTCAACCAGGGACTCTTCCTACTCCTCCTTTCGCCTTCTCGTGGGTAAGTGATCAAGTCCAATGCTCGCAATTTCAATCTTGCCTTATTGTCTAATGCTCACAATTTTCAATGCTGCAGATGGACAATGCGATGCTGCCGCCTGGTGGGTCCGCGGGTGGATCGAACAACTAGGCGTCACCGTCTTTCACCGTCAACAATCCGTCGGTCGTCCGGAGGCTGAATCGGAGTCCTCCAGGTTTGTTTTCTTATACTTGTCAAATTTAGCTATGCCATCGCATTTGTAGAAATTTTAGCCATGCTATGACACTTGTATAAATTTTAGCCTTGCCATGATACTTATAGAAAATTTGGCAATTCCATGACACTTGTAGGAAATTTAGCCTTGCCATGATACTTATAGAAAATTTAGCAATTCCATGACACTTGTAGATAATTCTATGTCATTGTTAAAATTTTAGCCATGCTATGACACTTGTAGAAATTTTAGCCTTGCCATGACACTTATAGAAATTTTATCCTTGCCATGGGACTTATAGATATTCGTGATTTTACTTGTCATATTGATGTAATTTGCCATAAGACTCGTCAAAATCCCATGTAATTTCCATTGC
The DNA here is from genome assembly GCA_910589765.1 of Avena atlantica. Taxonomy (NCBI): domain Eukaryota; kingdom Viridiplantae; phylum Streptophyta; class Magnoliopsida; order Poales; family Poaceae; genus Avena; species Avena atlantica. The sequence continues at coordinate 35,070,349 of OU342739.1, forward strand.
CATCAACTTGCCTAGAAACTTGTACACATTAATGATTTTACTTGTCATATTGATGTACTTGTCTTGAACTTGTAGGATCTCACGATGGAGCATGAGCTTGTGGAGCACTCGGCGGTGATGGTCTTGTAATATTTGTCTAGTTTAGGTCTTGGAACTTGTTGGTTATGCACTTGGTAGTATTTGACACTTGTGGCAAGAAAAAACACTACCATTTGACACTTGTAATATTTGTAAACTTTCTTGCTTTCGTGGTGATGATGTGATACTTGTCTTGAGCTTGTGATGATATTTGCTAGTGTTGGTGATGATATTATTATTGTTGTTGTGATGAATATATTATTGTTGTTGATGATCTGTATGATCATATATATATTATATGTTTTGAATTGCAGGAAATGATCGAAAACAGATTTTTTGTTGAAAAATGATAGCTCCTATACACATGGCAAAGTGCCAAATGGTCACTTTGCCGTGTGTATAGGATCCACGTGTAGCCCACCTGTGTGCTGCTGGAGTTATCACAGGGTCTTTGTCGTGTGCAATCTGTCGAAGACACACGACAAAGGAGGGCACGTTGCTGTGTGTTCCCCCTGACTGGCACACGGCAACGGAGGGCACGTTGCTGTGTGTTCCCCCTGACTAGCACACGACAAAGGAGGGCACGTTGCCGTGTGTCCCCCTTGACTGGCACACGACAGAGAGGGACACGTGTATGGCCCCTGTGTGCTGTTGGCAGGGGATTTGCCGTGTGCAGACACACGACAATGGTGGAAACGTTGCCGTGTGTCACCCCTGAGTGGTACACGGCAAAGAGGAACACACGGAAAAGGAAATACACACGGCAAATAAAAATGCACACGGCAAAGAATACCAAGATGGCACATGCAAAACACACGAAAAGCAAAGACACACGGTAAAGATTCAAAGCACACGGCAAAGGAATGAAACGACAAAGATCTGTTGGCTCTGTCAGACGGACGAAACCGTCAAGTACTTTACTTTGCTGTATCTGAGCAGAAAACACACGGCTAAGTCTTTACCGTGTTCTGGGCGCAAAGATACACGGCAAAGGGCTGGTGATCGTTGCCGTGTGTATACACCCGGCAAAGTCTTTGCCGTGTTTCGAAAGGCCTTTACCGTGTGAGAACACCCACACGGCAAAGAACATCTCTCCCGTAGTGCCTCTCAAAAGAGCGTCGACCACCTCCAGCGGGACGCTCTGCACCTTCAGTTCTGTGAGGATTCTACCGACACTGCAAACGAGCAGAGGAGGAGGGCAGCCGTGAGCAGTGAAACGGTTTATTGACAAAACGTGCAATCAAGCTATGGTACTCCTATTGATCAATGATAATAGAACCTGTTTATAAATGCATGATTGATGAGGCAGTAGGATATATAATCTAGAACCAAATTTGCAGATGCGCTCAATACTTTTATCACGTTCGTAATATAAAGTTTGTTGGATTCGAACTGGAGACTGATAAGGATGGAAGTGGGTAGATTAATAGATACCCTTTATCCTACTTAGTACAAAAATTAAACTTGAGAATACCTTAAAGGTTCCAAAGTCCCATCTCATGTTGCCACTTTATCCTACTTAGTACAAAAATTGAACTTGAAAATACCTTAAAGGTTCCAAAGTCCCATCTCATGTTGCCAACAAACCGGTTGATTGGCTGCAGTATCAACGTATTATGTTCATCAACTTGCAAGGTCTGTCTCCTTAAGGTGGAGCAATTTGAAGCATCAGGAGTGTGATTTTTGAGGGATCGGAAGAAATTCTTGCTGTCTAGACATCGACATGGTCACGCCTGCGGGTGTTGCCATCCTTCATGAACGGCGTCGGGTGAATCTCTTTCCCACCTCCTGTAGCGTATCGGGGAAAACCCTAGAACCAGTCTGGGCAACGACATCGTTTTCGTTGTTTTTCTTCTTGGAGGTGTTGCTTGATACACGACGCTTTGGAGCGCTTGGATCATAGTGAATTTTCTCTGAAGGTGTTATAATTGCGACAAGAAGATAACAAATAACAAAAAAGAAATTACAGCAAGGGGGCATAGGTTTAACATGAAAAAATCTCTCCAACAAAGAGAGGAAAAAACCACGGGTGCTAGCCAACGAAACTTTACTATATCGAGGAGTGTTTACAAACGTCGGGAATTTCGCAGATGCAACTCATCCCAACCGGCAGATTACAAGAGTTTATATATCGATGGAAACCTATGTATTCAGCGATCCGTACCGTACGCATGGCCTCCGGCGACAGGCCTTGCTCCACACGTCAGAACTTGGCCTATAATTTGTAGAATTTGGATCAACATATAACAAACTCCACTTTGAGACAAATTCCTTCTTGTAGCATCAACATCAATCATCTCTCTGAACAAACAAAGCAAATACTTTCGACGTTAATAGCCACTTAGGCTAATCAGTTAAACCAACTAAGTTTGAGCAAATCTTAAACTTAGCAACAGGAACGGGTTTAGTCATCATATCAGCAGGATTATTATGAGTGATGATCTTGCATACCTTTAGTTTACCTTGAGCAACAATGTCTCTAACAAAATGGTACTTGACATCAACGTGCTTAGTTTTCTCATGGAACATCAGATCTTTTGTAAGGTATATGGCACTTTGACTGTCACAAAACAAAGTAATTCAAGAATCATCTTCACAAAGCTCAGCAAATAAACCTTTCAACCAAATAGATTCTTGTCAAGTCATTGTTGTCGGATTTGTTTTTCTTCCTTTTCTTTTTCGTTGTTGTTTCTTTTGGCATTGTTCTCTCTGGCCCAATAGCTATCTTAACCGCGGTTGCTATATTAATATAGCTAGGCGAATGCCTATAACGAGAAGGGATGTACCATCATGATCCAAACAAATCTTCCTTTAATAAATAAAAAAGAAATGTCATTAATTGTAATTTGCTTTTTATACCAATTTGAAATATATTTTTGGATTAAAATTTGGTAGGGGCCGCGCGAACACGTACCCCCTCTACCATAAATTACGACATCCACTCTCCCACGAGGGGAGATGGTAGATCCACGTGCTCACCAAAGTGCAATGTGAGCCATTTATCTAGGCCATGGGCACTATAGGAAAGAACTAAGGCGCCGACGGCCGGCCGGCTACGCCGACGGCCAAAGGTCGGGGCCGTCGGCATCACTACAGGAATAACAAGAAACGCCGACGGCCTTATTTTACGCCGACGGCTAAATGTCGGGCCCGTCGGGGTAACTGGGCGGGCTCGTCAGCTGGGCCAGGTGGCCGTCGGCGTAGAAAACCCGTCGGCGTAGGGCGAAAATCCCCGACGGCCGCCGTCGGCGTATATAAAACCGTCGGCCTCCAGTTACCAACATCTGACGGCGACCGTCGGCGTATGGTGCCACGTGTCCCTACCACCCGTCCCACCTGACGGGCGTGGGCAACGGCGTTAGGCGCGTCGATACGCCGACGGCCAGGCCGTCGGCCTATCTTGCCAGCACGTGTACGCCGACGGCAATGCCGTCGGCCTAGGTAGGTACTTTTACTACTTTACTCCAAATTATAATATTCAAATAGTTGCATAATTTATTTCCCACTGTAATTTTAATGTAGATGTAATTTATAAATAACTTGGTGATTGTAAGATATCTCATTTTTTATGGACCACGGGGAACCGAACCCTATCTATTGGGAAACCCTAGAAACCCCTCTCTTTTTCGGACCCTCGGGCATCGAACCCACTATTTGGAGAAACCCTCCACCGAGTAAAGGTTATCGCATATGTACGCTTGTAAAGGCCAAAAAAGTATATTGGTATGACATAAACAAACCTAAACTACCGTCCACGTTGCATGCGATAACACTTAGCGAAGTGTGCTGGACATGTAGGAGTAGGCTCCCGCCGCGGGTCAAACGAGGGTAGACCGGTGGAACCATGGGCCTATCCTTGGTTTTCCATGTAGATATGACCTAAACAAACCTAAACCACCTAGAGAGTGTGTTGTTCAACCCTCGTACGGAGAATGCTACGGGGGTAGACCCGCGGGTCCCTCGGATTAGGGTTTCGTCGGAAAAGGACCGCCCGAGTGCCGGGATGCCACGAGAACATGCGTGTGGCCCTAGCATACATGCACAAGGGTGGTGGATTGCCCCTAGATGGAAAACCTAGCTCCGGGGTGTGACCGTCCACGTTGCATGCGATAACACTTAGAGAAGTGTGCTGGACATGTAGGAGTAGGCTCCCGCCGTGGGTCAAACGAGGGTAGACCGGTGGAACCCTGGGCCTATCCTTGGTTTTCCATGTAGATATGACCTAAACAAACCTAAACCACCAAGAGAGTGCATTGTTCAACCCTCGTACGGAGAATGCTACGGGGGTAGACCCGCGGGTCCCTCGGATTAGGGTTTCGTCAAAAAAGGACCACCCGAGTGCCGGGATGCCACGAGAACATGCGTGTTGCCCTAGCATACATGCACAAGGGTGGTGGATTGCCCCTAGATGGAAAACCTAGCTCCGGGGTGTGACCGTCCACGTTGCATGCGATAACACCTGTAGAAGTGTGCTGGACATGTAGGAGTAGGCTCCCGCCGCGGGTCAAACGAGGGTAGACCGGTGGAACCCTGGGCCTATCCTTGGTTTTCCATGTAGATATGACCTAAACAAACCTAAACCACCAAGAGAGTGCATTGTTCAACCCTCGTACGGAGAATGCTACGGGGGTAGACCCGCGGGTCCCTCGGATTAGGGTTTCGTCGGAAAAGGACCACCCGAGTGCCGGGATGCCACGATAACATGCGTGTGGCCCTAGCATACATGCAGAAGGGTGGTGGATTGACCCTAGATGGAAAACCTAGCTCCGGGGTGTTACCGTCCACGTTGCATGCGATAACACTTAGAGAAGTGTGCTGGACATGTAGGAGTAGGCTCCCGCCGCGGGTCAAACGAGGGTAGACCGGTGGAACCATGGGCCTATCCTTGGTTTTCCATGTAGATATGACCTAAACAAACCTAAACCACCAAGAGAGTGCATTGTTCAACCCTCGTACGGAGAATGCTACGGGGGTAGACCCGCGGGTCCCTCGGATTAGGGTTTCGTCGGAAAAGGACCGCACGAGTGCCAGGATGCCACGATAACATGCGTGTGGCCCTAGCATACATGCACAAGGATGGTGGATTGCCCCTAGATGGAAAACCTAGCTCCGGGGTGTGACCGTCCACGTTGCATGCGATAACACTTAGAGAAGTGTGCTGGACATGTAGGAGTAGGCTCCCGCCGCGGGTCAAACGAGGGTAGACCGGTGGAACCATGGGCCTATCCTTGGTTTTCCATGTATATATGACCTAAACAAACCTAAACCACCAGGAGAGTGCATTGTTCAACCCTCGTACGGAGAATGCTACGGGGGTAGACCCGCGGGTCCCTCGGATTAGGGTTTCGTCGGAAAAGGACCGCCCGAGTGCCGGGATGCCACGAGAACATGCGTGTGGCCCTAGCATACATGCACAAGGGTGGTGGATTGCCCCTAGATGGAAAACCTAGCTCCGGGGTGTGATCGTCCACGTTGCATGCGATAACACCTATAGAAGTGTGCTGGACATGTAGGAGTAGGCTCCCGCCGCGGGTCAAACGAGGGTAGACCGGTGGAACCATGGGCCTATCCTTGGTTTTCCATGTAGATATGACCTAAACAAACCTAAACCACCAAGAGAGTGCATTGTTCAACGCTCGTACGGAGAATGCTACGGGGGTAGACCCGCGGGTCCCTCGGATTAGGGTTTCGTCGGAAAAGGACCGCACGAGTGCCAGGATGCCACGAGAACATGCGTGTGGCCCTAGCATACATGCACAAGGATGGTGGATTGCCCCTAGATGGAAAACCTAGCTCCGGGGTGTGACCGTCCACGTTGCATGCGATAACACGTAGAGAAGTGTGCTGGACATGTAGGAGTAGGCTCCCGCCGCGGGTCAAACGAGGGTAGACCGGTGGAACCATGGGCCTATCCTTGGTTTTCCATGTAGATATGACCTAAACAAACCTAAACCACCAAGAGAGTGCATTGTTCAACCCTCGTAGGGAGAATGCTACGGGGGTAGACCCGCGGGTCCCTCGGATTAGGGTTTCGTCGGAAAAGGACCGCCCGAGTGCCGGGATGCCACGAGAACATGCGTGTGGCCCTAGCATACATGCACAAGGGTGGTGGATTGCCCCTAGATGGAAAACCTAGCTCCGGGGTGTGATCGTCCACGTTGCATGCGATAACACCTATAGAAGTGTGCTGGACATGTAGGAGTAGGCTCCCGCCGCGGGTCAAACGAGGGTAGACCGGTGGAACCATGGGCCTACCCTTGGTTTTCCATGTAGATATGACCTAAACAAACCTAAACCACCGAGAGAGTGCGTTGTTCAACCCTCGTACGGAGAATGCTACGGGGGTAGACAGGCGGGTCCCTCGGATTAGGGTTTCGTCGAAAAAGGACCGCCCGAGTGCCGGGATGCCAAGGGAACATGCGTGTGGCCCTAGCATACATGCACAAGGGTGGTGGATTGCCCCTAGATGGAAAACCTAGCTCCGGGGTGTGACCGTCCACGTTGCATGCGATAACACCTATAGAAGTGTGTTGGACATGTAGGAGTAGGCTCCCGCCGCGGGTCAAACGAGGGTAGACCGGTGGAACCATGGGCCTATCCTTGGTTTTCCATGTAGATATGACCTAAACAAACCTAAACCACCAAGAGAGTGCGTTGTTCAACCCTCGTACGGAGAATGCTACGGGGGTAGACCCGCGGGTCCCTCGGATTAGGGTTTCGTCGGAAAAGGACCGCCCGAGTGCCGGGATGCCACTAGAACATGTGTGTGGCCCTAGCATACATGCACAAGGGTGGTGGATTGCCCCTAGATGGAAAACCTAGCTCCCGGGTGTGACCGTCTACGTTGCATGCGATAACACCTATAGAAGTGTGCTGGACATGTAGGAGTAGGCTCCCGCAGCGGGTCAAACGAGGGTAGACCGGTGGAACCCTGGGCCTATCCTTGGTTTTCCATGTAGATATGACCTAAACAAACCTAAACCACCAAGAGAGTTAGTTGTTCAACCCTCGTACGGAGAATGCTACGGGGGTAGACCCGCGGGTCCCTCTGATTAGGGATTTACCGGAAAAGGACCGCCCGAGTGCCGGGATGCCACGAGAACATGCGTGTGGCCCTAGCATACATGCACAAGCGTGCTGGATTGCCCCTAGATAGAAAACCTAGCTCCGGGGTGTGACCGTCCACGTTGCATGCGATAACACCTATAGAAGTGTGCTGGACATGTAGGAGTAGGCTCCCGCCGCGGGTCAAACGAGGGTAGACCGGTGGAACCATGGGCCTATCCTTGGTTTTCCATGTAGATATGACCTAAACAAACCTAAACCACCAAGAGAGTTAGTTGTTCAACCCTCGTACGGAGAATGCTACGGGGGTAGACCCGCGGGTCCCTCGGATTAGGGTTTCGTCGGAAAAGGACCGCACGAGTGCCGGGATGCCACGAGAACATGCGTGTGGCCCTAGCATACATGCACAAGGGTGGTGGATTGCCCCTAGATGGAAAACCTAGCTCCGGGGTGTGACCGTCCACGTTGCATGCGATAACACTTAGAGAAGTGTGCTGGACATGTAGGAGTAGGCTCCCGCCGTGGGTCAAACGAGGGTAGACCGGTGGAACCCTGGGCCTATCCTTGGTTTTCCATGTAGATATGACCTAAACAAACCTAAACCACCAAGAGAGTGCATTGTTCAACCCTCGTACGGAGAATGCTACGGGGGTAGACCCGCGGGTCCCTCGGATTAGGGTTTCGTCAGAAAAGGACCACCCGAGTGCCGGGATGCCACGAGAACATGCGTGTTGCCCTAGCATACATGCACAAGGGTGGTGGATTGCCCCTAGATGGAAAACCTAGCTCCGGGGTGTGACCGTCCACGTTGCATGCGATAACACTTAGAGAAGTGTGCTGGACATGTAGGAGTAGGCTCCCGCCGCGGGTCAAACGAGGGTAGACCGGTGGAACCATGGGCCTATCCTTGGTTTTCCATGTATATATGACCTAAACAAACCTAAACCACCAAGAGAGTGCATTGTTCAACCCTCGTACGGAGAATGCTACGGGGGTAGACCCGCGGGTCCCTCGGATTAGGGTTTCGTCGGAAAAGGACCGCCCGAGTGCCGGGATGCCACGAGAACATGCGTGTGGCCCTAGCATACATGCACAAGGGTGGTGGATTGACCCTAGATGGAAAACCTAGCTCCGGGGTGTGACCGTCCACGTTGCATGCGATAACACTTAGAGAAGTGTGCTGGACATGTAGGAGTAGGCTCCCGCCGCGGGTCAAACGAGGGTAAACCGGTGGAACCATGGGCCTATCCTTGGTTTTCCATGTAGATATGACCTAAACAAACCTAAACCACCAAGAGAGTGCATTGTTCAACCCTCGTACGGAGAATGCTACGGGGGTAGACCCGCGGGTCCCTCGGATTAGGGTTTCGTCGGAAAAGGACCGCACGAGTGCCAGGATGCCACGAGAACATGCGTGTGGCCCTAGCATACATGCACAAGGGTGGTGGATTGCCCCTAGATGGAAAACCTAGCTCCGGGGTGTGACCGTCCACGTTGCATGCGATAACACGTAGAGAAGTGTGCTGGACATGTAGGAGTAGGCTCCCGCCGCGGGTCAAACGAGGGTAGACCGGTGGAACCATGGGCCTATCCTTGGTTTTCCATGTAGATATGACCTAAACAAACCTAAACCACCAAGAGAGTGCATTGTTCAACCCTCGTAGGGAGAATGCTACGGGGGTAGACCCGCGGGTCCCTCGGATTAGGGTTTCGTCGGAAAAGGACCGCCCGAGTGCCGGGATGCCACGAGAACATGCGTGTGGCCCTAGCATACATGCACAAGGGTGGTGGATTGCCCCTAGATGGAAAACCTAGCTCCGGGGTGTGACCGTCCACGTTGCATGCGATAACACCTATAGAAGTGTGCTGGACATGTAGGAGTAGGCTCCCGCCGCGGGTCAAACGAGGGTAGACCGGTGGAACCATGGGCCTATCCTTGGTTTTCCATGTAGATATGACCTAAACAAACCTAAACCACCGAGAGAGTGCGTTGTTCAACCCTCGTACGGAGAATGCTACGGGGGTAGACCCGCGGGTCCCTCGGATTAGGGTTTCGTCGGAAAAGGACCGCCCGAGTGCCGGGATGCCAAGGGAACATGCGTGTGGCCCTAGCATACATGCACAAGGGTGGTGGATTGCCCCTAGATGGAAAACCTAGCTCCGGGGTGTGACCGTCCACGTTGCATGCGATAACACCTATAGAAGTGTGCTGGACATGTAGGAGTAGGCTCCCGCCGCGGGTCAAACGAGGGTAGACCGGTGGAACCATGGGCCTATCCTTGGTTTTCCATGTAGATATGACCTAAACAAACCTAAACCACCAAGAGAGTGCGTTGTTCAACCCTCGTACGGAGAATGCTACGGGGGTAGACCCGCGGGTCCCTCGGATTAGGGTTTCGTCGGAAAAGGACCGCCCGAGTGCCGGGATGCCACGAGAACATGCGTGTGGCCCTAGCATACATGCACAAGGGTGGTGGATTGCCCCTAGATGGAAAACCTAGCTCCCGGGTGTGACCGTCCACGTTGCATGCGATAACACCTATAGAAGTGTGCTGGACATGTAGGAGTAGGCTCCCGCAGCGGGTCAAACGAGGGTAGACCGGTGGAACCCTGGGCCTATCCTTGGTTTTCCATGTAGATATGACCTAAACAAACCTAAACCACCAAGAGAGTTAGTTGTTCAACCCTCGTACGGAGAATGCTACGGGGGTAGACCCGCGGGTCCCTCGGATTAGGGTTTTACCGGAAAAGGACCGCCCGAGTGCCGGGATGCCACGAGAACATGCGTGTGGCCCTAGCATACATGCACAAGCGTGGTGGATTGCCCCTAGATAGAAAACCTAGCTCCGGGGTGTGACCGTCCACGTTGCATGCGATAACACCTATAGAAGTGTGCTGGACATGTAGGAGTAGGCTCCCGCCGCGGGTCAAACGAGGGTAGACCGGTGGAACCATGGGCCTATCCTTGGTTTTCCATGTAGATATGACCTAAACAAACCTAAACCACCAAGAGAGTTAGTTGTTCAACCCTCGTACGGAGAATGCTACGGGGGTAGACCCGCGGGTCCCTCGGATTAGGGTTTCGTCGGAAAAGGACCGCCCGAGTGCCGGGATGCCACGAGAACATGCGTGTGGCCCTAGCATACATGCACAAGGGTGGTGGATTGCCCCTAGATGGAAAACCTAGCTCCGGGGTGTGACCGTCCACGTTGCATGCGATAACACTTAGAGAAGTGTGCTGGACATGTAGGAGTAGGCTCCCGCCGCGGGTCAAACGAGGGTAGACCGGTGGAACCATGGGCCTATCCTTGGTTTTCCATGTAGATATGACCTAAACAAACCTAAACCACCAAGAGAGTGCATTGTTCAACCCTCGTACGGAGAATGCTACGGGGGTAGACCCGCGGGTCCCTCGGATTAGGGTTTCGTCGGAAAAGGACCGCCCGAGTGCCGGGATGCCACGAGAACATGCGTGTGGCCCTAGCATACATGCACAAGGGTGGTGGATTGCCCCTAGATGGAAAACCTAGCTCCGGGGTGTGACCGTCCACGTTGCATGCGATAACACCTATAGAAGTGTGCTGGACATGTAGGAGTAGGCTCCCGCCGCGGGTCAAACGAGGGTAGACCGGTGGAACCATGGGCCTATCCTTGGTTTTCCATGTAGATATGACCTAAACAAACCTAAACCACCGAGAGAGTGCGTTGTTCAACCCTCGTACGGAGAATGCTACGGGGGTAGACCCGCGGGTCCCTCGGATTAGGGTTTCGTCGAAAAAGGACCGCCCGAGTGCCGGGATGCCACGGGAACATGCGTGTGGCCCTAGCATACATGCACAAGGGTGGTGGATTGCCCCTAGATGGAAAACCTAGCTCCGGGGTGTGACCGTCCACGTTGCATGCGATAACACCTATAGAAGTGTGCTGGACATGTAGGAGTAGGCTCCCGCCGCGGGTCAAACGAGGGTAGACCGGTGGAACCATGGGCCTATCCTTGGTTTTCCATGTAGATATGACCTAAACAAACCTAAACCACCAAGAGAGTGCGTTGTCCAACCCTCGTACGGAGAATGCTACGGGGGTAGACCCGCGGGTCCCTCGGATTAGGGTTTCGTCGAAAAAGGACCGCCCGAGTGCCGGGATGCCACGGGAACATGCGTGTGGCCCTAGCATACATGCACAAGGGTGGTGGATTTCCCCTAGATGGAAAACCTAGCTCCGGGGTGTGACCGTCCACGTTGCATGCGATAACACCTATAGAAGTGTGCTGGACATGTAGGAGTAGGCTCCCGCCGCGGGTCAAACGAGGGTAGACCGGTGGAACCATGGGCCTATCCTTGGTTTTCCATGTAGATATGACCTAAACAAACCTAAACCACCGAGAGAGTGCGTTGTTCAACCCTCGTACGGAGAATGCTACGGGGGTAGACCCGCGGGTCCCTCGGATTAGGGTTTCGTCGAAAAAGGACCGCCCGAGTGCCGGGATGCCACGGGAACATGCGTGTGGCCCTAGCATACATGCACAAGGGTGGTGGATTTCCCCTAGATGGAAAACCTAGCTCCGGGGTGTGACCGTCCACGTTGCATGCGATAACACCTATAGAAGTGTGCTGGACATGTAGGAGTAGGCTCCCGCCGCGGGTCAAACGAGGGTAGACCGGTGGAACCATGGGCCTATCCTTGGTTTTCCATGTAGATATGACCTAAACAAACCTAAACCACCGAGAGAGTGCGTTGTTCAACCCTCGTACGGAGAATGCTACGGGGGTAGACCCGCGGGTCCCTCGGATTAGGGTTTCGTCGAAAAAGGACCGCCCGAGTGCCGGGATGCCACGGGAACATGCGTGTGGCCCTAGCATACATGCACAAGGGTGGTGGATTGCCCCTAGATGGAAAACCTAGCTCCGGGGTGTGACCGTCCACGTTGCATGCGATAACACCTATAGAAGTGTGCTGGACATGTAGGAGTAGGCTCCCGCCGCGGGTCAAACGAGGGTAGACCGGTGGAACCATGGGCCTATCCTTGGTTTTCCATGTAGATATGACCTAAACAAACCTAAACCACCAAGAGAGTGCGTTGTTCAACCCTCGTACGGAGAATGCTACGGGGGTAGACCCGCGGGTCCCTCGGATTAGGGTTTCGTCAAAAAAGGACCGCCCGAGTGCCGGGATGCCACGGGAACATGCGTGTGGCCCTAGCATACATGCACAAGGGTGGTGGATTTCCCCTAGATGGAAAACCTAGCTCCGGGGTGTGACCGTCCACGTTGCATGCGATAACACCTATAGAAGTGTGCTGGACATGTAGGAGTAGGCTCCCGCCGCGGGTCAAACGAGGGTAGACCGGTGGAACCATGGGCCTATCCTTGGTTTTCCATGTAGATATGACCTAAACAAACCTAAACCACCAAGAGAGTGCGTTGTTCAACCCTCGTACGGAGAATGCTACGGGGGTAGACCCGCGGGTCCCTCGGATTAGGGTTTCGTCGGAAAAGGACCGCCCGAGTGCCGGGATGCCACGGGAACATGCGTGTGGCCCTAGCATACATGCACAAGGGTGGTGGATTGCCCCTAGATGGAAAACCTAGCTCCGGGGTGTGACCGTCCACGTTGCATGCGATAACACCTATAGAAGTGTGCTGGACATGTAGGAGTAGGCTCCCGCCGCGGGTCAAACGAGGGTAGACCGGTGGAACCATGGGCCTATCCTTGGTTTTCCATGTAGATATGACCTAAACAAACCTAAACCACCAAGAGAGTGCGTTGTTCAACCCTCGTACGGAGAATGCTACGGGGGTAGACCCGCGGGTCCCTCGGATTAGGGTTTCGTCGAAAAAGGACCGCCCGAGTGCCGGGATGCCACGGGAACATGCGTGTGGCCCTAGCATACATGCACAAGGGTGGTGGATTGCCCCTAGATGGAAAACCTAGCTCCGGGGTGTGACCGTCCACGTTGCATGCGATAACACCTATAGAAGTGTGCTGGACATGTAGGAGTAGGCTCCCGCCGCGGGTCAAACGAGGGTAGACCGGTGGAACCATGGGCCTATCCTTGGTTTTCCATGTAGATATGACCTAAACAAACCTAAACCACCAAGAGAGTGCGTTGTTCAACCCTCGTACGGAGAATGCTACGGGGGTAGACCCGCGGGTCCCTCGGATTAGGGTTTCGTCGGAAAAGGACCGCCCGAGTGCCGGGATGCCACGAGAACATGCGTGTGGCCCTAGCATGCATGCACAAGGGTGGTGGATTGCCCCTAGATGGAAAACCTAGCTCCCGGGTGTGACCGTCCACGTTGCATGCGATAACACCTATAGAAGTGTGCTGGACATGTAGGAGTAGGCTCCCGCCGCGGGCGAGGGTAGACCGGTGGAACCATGGGCCTATCCTTGGTTTTCCATGTAGATATGACCTAAACAAACCTAAACCACCAAGAGAGTGCGTTGTTCAACCCTCGTACGGAGAATGCTACGGGGGTAGACCCGCGGGTCCCTCGGATTAGGGTTTCGTCGAAAAAGGACCGCCCGAGTGCCGGGATGCCACGAGAACATGCGTGTGGCCCTAGCATACATGCACAAGGATGGTGGATTGCCCCAAGATGGAAAACCTAGCTCCGGGGTGTGACCGTCCACGTTTCATGCGATAACACGTAGAGAAGTGTGCTGGACATGTAGGAGTAGGCTCCCGCCGCGGGTCAAACGAGGGTAGACCGGTGGAACCATGGGCCTATCCTTGGTTTTCCATGTAGATATGACCTAAACAAACCTAAACCACCAAGAGAGTTAGTTGTTCAACCCTCGTACGGAGAATGCTACGGGGGTAGACCCGCGGGTCCCTCGGATTAGGGTTTCGTCGGAAAAGGACCGCCCGAGTGCCGGGATGCCACGAGAACATGCGTGTGGCCCTAGCATACATGCACAAGGGTGGTGGATTGCCCCTAGATGGAAAACCTAGCTCCGGGGTGTGACCGTCCACGTTGCATGCGATAACACCTATAGAAGTGTGCTGGACATGTAGGAGTAGGCTCCCGCCGCGGGTCAAACGAGGGTAGACCGGTGGAACCATGGGCCTATCCTTGGTTTTCCATGTAGATATGACCTAAACAAACCTAAACCACCAAGAGAGTTAGTTGTTCAACCCTCGTACGGAGAATGCTACGGGGGTAGACCCGCGGGTCCCTCGGATTAGGGTTTCGTCGGAAAAGGACCGCCCGAGTGCCGGGATGCCACGAGAACATGCGTGTGGCCCTAGCATACATGCACAAGGGTGGTGGATTGCCCCTAGATGGAAAACCTAGCTCCGGGGTGTGACCGTCCACGTTGCATGCGATAACACCTAGAGAAGTGTGCTGGACATGTAGGAGTAGGCTCCCGCCGCGGGTCAAACGAGGGTAGACCGGTGGAACCATGGGCCTATCCTTGGTTTTCCATGTAGATATGACCTAAACAAACCTAAACCACCAAGAGAGTGCGTTGTTCAACCCTCGTACGGAGAATGCTACGGGGGTAGACCCGCGGGTCCCTCGGATTAGGGTTTTGTCGGAAAAGGACCGCCCGAGTGCCGGGATGCCACGAGAACATGCGTGTGGCCCTAGCATACATGCACAAGGGTGGTGGATTGCCCCTAGATGGAAAACCTAGCTCCGGGGTGTGACCGTCCACGTTGCATGCGATAACACCTATAGAAGTGTGCTGGACATGTAGGAGTAGGCTCCCGCCGCGGGTCAAACGAGGGTAGACCGGTGGAACCATGGGCCTATCCTTGGTTTTCCATGTAGATATGACCTAAACAAACCTAAACCACCAAGAGAGTGCGTTGTTCAACCCTCGTACGGAGAATGCTACGGGGGTAGACCCGCGGGTCCCTCGGATTAGGGTTTCGTCGGAAAAGGACCGCCCGAGTGCCGGGATGCCACGAGAACATGCGTGTGGCCCTAGCATACATGCACAAGGGTGGTGGATTGCCCCTAGATGGAAAACCTAGCTCCGGGGTGTGACCGTCCACGTTGCATGCGATAACACCTATAGAAGTGTGCTGGACATGTAGGAGTAGGCTCCCGCCGCGGGTCAAACGAGGGTAGACCGGTGGAACCATGGGCCTATCCTTGGTTTTCCATGTAGATATGACCTAAACAAACCTAAACCACCAAGAGAGTGCGTTGTTCAACCCTCGTACGGAGAATGCTACGGGGGTAGACCCGCGGGTCCCTCGGATTAGGGTTTCGTCGGAAAAGGACCGCCCGAGTGCCGGGATGCCACGAGAACATGCGTGTGGCCCTAGCATACATGCACAAGGGTGGTGGATTGCCCCTAGATGGAAAACCTAGCTCCGGGGTGTGACCGTCCACGTTGCATGCGATAACACCTATAGAAGTGTGCTGGACATGTAGGAGTAGGCTCCCGCCGCGGGTCAAACGAGGGTAGACCGGTGGAACCATGGGCCTATCCTTGGTTTTCCATGTAGATATGACCTAAACAAACCTAAACCACCAAGAGAGTGCGTTGTTCAACCCTCGTACGGAGAATGCTACGGGGGTAGACCCGCGGGTCCCTCGGATTAGGGTTTCGTCGGAAAAGGACCGCCCGAGTGCCGGGATGCCACGAGAACATGCGTGTGGCCCTAGCATACATGCACAAGGGTGGTGGATTGCCCCTAGATGGAAAACCTAGCTCCGGGGTGTGACCGTCCACGTTGCATGCGATAACACCTATAGAAGTGTGCTGGACATGTAGGAGTAGGCTCCCGCCGCGGGTCAAACGAGGGTAGACCGGTGGAACCATGGGCCTATCCTTGGTTTTCCATGTAGATATGACCTAAACAAACCTAAACCACCAAGAGAGTGCGTTGTTCAACCCTCGTACGGAGAATGCTACGGGGGTAGACCCGCGGGTCCCTCGGATTAGGGTTTCGTCGGAAAAGGACCGCCCGAGTGCCGGGATGCCACGAGAACATGCGTGTGGCCCTAGCATACATGCACAAGGGTGGTGGATTGCCCCTAGATGGAAAACCTAGCTCCGGGGTGTGACCGTCCACGTTGCATGCGATAACACTTAGAGAAGTGTGCTGGACATGTAGGAGTAGGCTCCCGCCGCGGGTCAAACGAGGGTAGACCGGTGGAACCATGGGCCTATCCTTGGTTTTCCATGTAGATATGACCTAAACAAACCTAAACCACCAAAGAGAGTGCGTTGTTCAACCCTCGTACGGAGAATGCTACGGGGGTAGACCCGCGGGTCCCTCGGATTAGGGTTTCGTCGGAAAAGGACCGCCCGAGTGCCGGGATGCCACGAGAACATGCGTGTGGCCCTAGCATACATGCACAAGGGTGGTGGATTGCCCCTAGATGGAAAACCTAGCTCCGGGGTGTGACCGTCCACGTTGCATGCGATAACACCTATAGAAGTGTGCTGGACATGTAGGAGTAGGCTCCCGCCGCGGGTCAAACGAGGGTAGACCGGTGGAACCATGGGCCTATCCTTGGTTTTCCATGTAGATATGACCTAAACAAACCTAAACCACCAAGAGAGTGCGTTGTTCAACCCTCGTACGGAGAATGCTACGGGGGTAGACCCGCGGGTCCCTCGGATTAGGGTTTCGTCGAAAAAGGACCGCCCGAGTGCCGGGATGCCACGGGAACATGCGTGTGGCCCTAGCATACATGCACAAGGGTGGTGGATTGCCCCTAGATGGAAAACCTAGCTCCGGGGTGTGACCGTCCACGTTGCATGCGATAACACCTATAGAAGTGTGCTGGACATGTAGGAGTAGGCTCCCGCCGCGGGTCAAACGAGGGTAGACCGGTGGAACCATGGGCCTATCCTTGGTTTTCCATGTAGATATGACCTAAACAAACCTAAACCACCAAGAGAGTGCGTTGTTCAACCCTCGTACGGAGAATGCTACGGGGGTAGACCCGCGGGTCCCTCGGATTAGGGTTTCGTCGTCGAAAAAGGACCGCCCGAGTGCCGGGATGCCACGGGAACATGCGTGTGGCCCTAGCATACATGCACAAGGGTGGTGGATTGCCCCTAGATGGAAAACCTAGCTCCGGGTGTGACCGTCCACGTTGCATGCGATAACACCTATAGAAGTGTGCTGGACATGTAGGAGTAGGCTCCCGCCGCGGGTCAAACGAGGGTAGACCGGTGGAACCATGGGCCTATCCTTGGTTTTCCATGTAGATATGACCTAAACAAACCTAAACCACCGAGAGAGTGCGTTGTTCAACCCTCGTACGGAGAATGCTACGGGGGTAGACCCGCGGGTCCCTCGGATTAGGGTTTCGTCGAAAAAGGACCGCCCGAGTGCCGGGATGCCACGGGAACATGCGTGTGGCCCTAGCATACATGCACAAGGGTGGTGGATTGCCCCTAGATGGAAAACCTAGCTCCCGGGTGTGACCGTCCACGTTGCATGCGATAACACCTATAGAAGTGTGCTGGACATGTAGGAGTAGGCTCCCGCCGCGGGTCAAACGAGGGTAGACCGGTGGAACCATGGGCCTATCCTTGGTTTTCCATGTAGATATGACCTAAACAAACCTAAACCACCAAGAGAGTGCGTTGTTCAACCCTCGTACGGAGAATGCTACGGGGGTAGACCCGCGGGTCCCTCGGATTAGGGTTTCGTCGAAAAAGGACCGCCCGAGTGCCGGGATGCCACGGGAACATGCGTGTGGCCCTAGCATACATGCACAAGGGTGGTGGATTGCCCCTAGATGGAAAACCTAGCTCCGGGGTGTGACCGTCCACGTTGCATGCGATAACACCTATAGAAGTGTGCTGGACATGTAGGAGTAGGCTCCCGCCGCGGGTCAAACGAGGGTAGACCGGTGGAACCATGGGCCTATCCTTGGTTTTCCATGTAGATATGACCTAAACAAACCTAAACCACCAAGAGAGTGCGTTGTTCAACCCTCGTACGGAGAATGCTACGGGGGTAGACCCGCGGGTCCCTCGGATTAGGGTTTCGTCGAAAAAGGACCGCCCGAGTGCCGGGATGCCACGGGAACATGTGTGTGGCCCTAGCATACATGCACAAGGGTGGTGGATTGCCCCTAGATGGAAAACCTAGCTCCGGGGTGTGACCGTCCACGTTGCATGCGATAACACCTATAGAAGTGTGCTGGACATGTAGGAGTAGGCTCCCGCCGCGGGTCAAACGAGGGTAGACCGGTGGAACCATGGGCCTATCCTTGGTTTTCCATGTAGATATGACCTAAACAAACCTAAACCACCAAGAGAGTGCGTTGTTCAACCCTCGTACGGAGAATGCTACGGGGGTAGACCCGCGGGTCCCTCGGATTAGGGTTTCGTCGGAAAAGGACCGCCCGAGTGCCGGGATGCCACGGGAACATGCGTGTGGCCCTAGCATACATGCACAAGGGTGGTGGATTGCCCCTAGATGGAAAACCTAGCTCCGGGGTGTGACCGTCCACGTTGCATGCGATAACACCTATAGAAGTGTGCTGGACATGTAGGAGTAGGCTCCCGCCGCGGGTCAAACGAGGGTAGACCGGTGGAACCATGGGCCTATCCTTGGTTTTCCATGTAGATATGACCTAAACAAACCTAAACCACTGAGAGAGTGCGTTGTTCAACCCTCGTACGGAGAATGCTACGGGGGTAGACCCGCGGGTCCCTCGGATTAGGGTTTCGTCGGAAAAGGACCGCCCGAGTGCCGGGATGCCACGGGAACATGCGTGTGGCCCTAGCATACATGCACAAGGGTGGTGGATTGTCCCTAGATGGAAAACCTAGCTCCGGGGTGTGACCGTCCACGTTGCATGCGATAACACCTATAGAAGTGTGCTGGACATGTAGGAGTAGGCTCCCGCCGCGGGTCAAACGAGGGTAGACCGGTGGAACCATGGGCCTATCCTTGGTTTTCCATGTAGATATGACCTAAACAAACCTAAACCACCAAGAGAGTGCGTTGTTCAACCCTCGTACGGAGAATGCTACGGGGGTAGACCCGCGGGTCCCTCGGATTAGGGTTTCGTCGGAAAAGGACCGCCCGAGTGCCGGGATGCCACGAGAACATGCGTGTGGCCCTAGCATACATGCACAAGGGTGGTGGATTGCCCCTAGATGGAAAACCTAGCTCCCGGGTGTGACCGTCCACGTTGCATGCGATAACACCAATAGAAGTGTGCTGGACATGTAGGAGTAGGCTCCCCCGCCGCGGGCGAGGGTAGACCGGTGGAACCATGGCCTATCCTTGGTTTTCCATGTAGATATGACCTAAACAAACCTAAACCACAAAGAGAGTGCGTTGTTCAACCCTCGTACGGAGAATGCTACGGGGGTAGACCCGCGGGTCCCTCGGATTAGGGTTTCGTCGAAAAAGGACCGCCCGAGTGCCAGGATGCCACGAGAACATGCGTGTGGCCCTAGCATACATGCACAAGGATGGTGGATTGCCCCAAGATGGAAAACCTAGCTCCGGGGTGTGACCGTCCACGTTTCATGCGATAACACGTAGAGAAGTGTGCTGGACATGTAGGAGTAGGCTCCCGCAGCGGGGTCAAACGGGGTAGACCGGTGGAACCATGGGCCTATCCTGGTTTTCCATGTAGATATGACCTAAACAAAACCTAAACCACCAAGAGAGTTAGTTGTTCAACCTCGTACGGAGAATGCTACGGGGGTAGACCCGCGGGTCCCTCTGATTAGGGTTTTCGTCGAAAAGGACCGCCCGAGTGCCGGATGCCACGAGAACATGCGTGTGGCCCTAGCATACATCCACAAGGGTGGTGGATTGCCCCTAGATGGAAAACCTAGCTCCGGGTGGGACCGTCCCACGTTGCATGCGATAACACTATAGAAGTGTGCTGGACATGTAGGAGTAGGCTCCCGCCGCGCGGGTCAAACGAGGGTAAGACCGGTGGAACCCTGGGCCTATCCTTGGTTTTCCATGTAGATATGACCTAAACAAACTAAACCACCAAGAGAGTTAGTTGTTCAACCCTCGTACGGAGAATGCTACGGGGGAGACCCGCGGGTCCCTCGGATTAGGGTTTGTCGGAAAAGGACCGCCCGAGTGCCAGGATGCCACGAACCATGCGTGTGGGCCCTAGCATACATGCACAAGGATGGTGGATTGCCCCTAGATAGAAAAACTAGCTCCGGGGTGTGACCGTCCACGTTTTCATAGAAAACACGTAGAGAAGTGTGCTGGACATGTAGGAGTAGGCTCCCGCCGCGGGTCAAACGAGGGTAGACCGGTGGAACCATGGGCCTATCCTTGGTTTTCCATGTAGATATGACCTAAACAAACATAAACCACCAAGAGAGTTAGTTGTTCAACCCTCGTACGGAGAATGCTACGGGGGTAGACCCGCGGGTCCCTCGGATTAGGGTTTTGTCGGAAAAAGACCGCCCGAGTGCCGGGATGCCACAGAACATGCGTGTGGCCCTAGCATACATGCACAAGGGTGGTGGATTGCCCTAGATGGAAAACCTAAGCTCCGGGGTTGACCGTCCACGTTGCATGCGATAACACCTATAGAAGTGTGCTGGACATGTAGGAGTAGGCTCCCGCCGCGGGTCAAACGAGGGTAGACCGGTGGAACCCTGGGCCTATCCTTGGTTTTCCATGTAGATATGGCCTAAACAAACTAAACCACCAGAGAGTGCGTTGTTCAACCCTCGTACGGAGAATGCTACGGGGGTAGACCCCGGGTCCCCTCGATTAGGGTTTCGTCGGAAAGGACCGCCCGAGTGCCGGGATGCCACGAGAACAATGCGTGTGGCCCTAGCATACATGCGAAGGGTGGTGGATTGCCCCTAGATGGAAAACCTAGCTCCGGGGTGACCGTCCACGTTGCATGCGATAACACCTAGAGAAGTGTGCTGGACATGTAGGAGTAGGCTCCCCGCCGCGGGTCAAAACGAGGTAGACCGGTGGAACATGGGCCTATCCTTGGTTTTCCCATGTAGATATGACCTAAACAAACCTAAACCACCAAGAGAGTGCCGTTGTTCAACCCTCGTACGGAGAATGCTACGGGGGTAGACCCGCGGG
>OU342739.1:36386000-36489944 GCA_910589765.1 Avena atlantica
AGAGCAGGGACAACCACTGCGGCCAGTTTCAGGGAGATGCCGACGGAGCCCAGTCCTCCGGCAGCTCCGAGAAACTGGTCATAGAGGCACTCCCTAATATGTGAAATAAGTTAGCTCCGAGGCGTTATTGATCTAGTTAGTGAAGTTACAAGCTGCAAGAAGGGTTTTTCGAGAGTAGGGACAACACGGCGGCCAGTTTCAGGGAGATGCCGACGGAGCCCAGTCCTCCGGCATCTCCGAGAAACTGGTCAGAGGCACTCCCTATATATGTAAATTAAGTTAGCTCCGAGGCGTATTGATCTAGTTAGTGAAGTTACAAGCTGCAAGATGGTTTTCGAGAGCAGGGCCACCACTACGACCAGTTTCAGGGAGATGCCGACGGAGCCCAGTCCTCCGGCATCTCCAAGAAACTGGTCATAGAGGCACTCCTGGTCCAGCCACAAAATGGGACTACACTCAAGACATTTATTAATATTAAAAACTGAGACTACAAAACCGGACTAAAGGCCACAAACCGCGAAAGATATCCTTCGGTCAAGCCACAAACCGCGAAAGACATGAACTAGAGTTACATAATATGAGCATGAACTTCTTGGCATATGTCATTCCTTATGACCGCTTCAGACGTAACCATGGAGCATCTTCTTTACTTAACGGAATGCTTGGGTCAGTTTTCACTGTGAAGGGCGGAATTTCATCAAACTTATTATAATCTTCTGACATGTCTGTCTTGTCCTCGATTCCCACGATGTTTCTTTTCCCTGAAAGAACTATGTGACGCTTTGGCTCATCATATGATGTATTCGTTTGCATATTTTTTCTTTTTTTCGGTCTGGAGGACATGTCCTTCACATAGAAAACCTGAGACACATCATTGGCTAGGACGAATGGTTCATCTCTATAACCAAGATTGTTGAGCTCCACTGTTGTCATTCCGTACAACTGGTCTATCTTTACCCCTTCCCCATTCAGGTTGACCCATTTGCAGCGAAACAAAGGGACCTTAAAAGAGACTCCATAGTCTAGTTCCCATATCTCCTCTATGTAACCATAATATGTGTCCTTTTGTCCATTCTCGTCTATTGCATCAAAGCGGACACCACTATTTTGGTTGGTGCTCTTTTTATCTTGGGCGATCGTGTAGAATGTATTCCCATTTATTTCGTACCCTTGGAAATTCAATACAGTAGAAGATGGTGACGCGGCCAACAAGTATAGCTGATCTCCAACAGTGGTGTCATTCAAGAGATGTGTCCGCATCCAACCACCGAAAGACTTCATGTGTTCATCTGTAATCCATGATTCAGGCTTCCCCGGGTTTTTGGAGCGTACAATATTCTTGTGTTCCTCGATATACGGAGCTGCCAAGGTGGAATTATGTAGAACTGTGTAGTGTGCTTTAGTGAAGAATCCCCGTCCCTACATATCATTGCTTTCTTTCCCAGCGTGCCTTTTCCACTTAGTCTTCCCTCATGCCGCGAGTCAGAAACACCAATAGGCTTAAGGTCAGGAATAAAGTCAACACAAAACTCAATGACCTCCTCTGTTCCATATCCCTTGGAGATGCTTCCTTCTGGTCTAGCACGGTTATGAACATATTTCTTTAAGACTCCCATGAACCTCTCAAAGGGGAACATATTGTGCAGAAATACCGGACCGAGAATGGCAATCTCTTCCACTAGATGAACCAGGAGATGCGTCATAATATTGAAGAAGGATGTGGGAACACCAATTCAAAACTAACAAGACATTGTACCACATCCTTCTGTAACCTTGGCAGAATATCTGGATTGATTACCTTCTGAGATATTGCATTGAGGAATGCACACAGCTTCACAATGGGTACTCGAACATTTTCCGGTAGAAGCCCCCTCAATGCAATCGGAAGCAACTGCGTCATAATCACGTGACAGTCATGAGACTTCAGGTTTTGGAACTTTTTCTCTGCCATATTTATTATCCCCTTTATATTAGATGAGAAGCCCGACGGCACCTTGATACTGTAAAGGACTTCAAAAAAGATTTCCTTCTCTGCTTTGGTAAGAGCATAGCTGGCACGACTTAAGTGACGCCCTTTATCCGTCTTGTTATCTGTATGCATGTTCTTTGGGTCTTTCATAATTTGTTGGTCCTCCCGTGCTTCAGGTGTATCTTTTGTCTTACCATACACGCCTAGGAATCCTAGCAGGTTCACGCAGAGATTCTTCGTCACGTGCATCACGTCGATTGAAGAGCGGACACGCAGGACTTTCCAATATGGCAGCTCCCAAAATATAGATTTCTTCTTCCACATGGGTGCGTGTCCTGTAGCGACGTCGTTCGGAACTGATTGACCGCCGGGACCCTTTCCAAAGATTACTTCTATGTCCTTGACCATACCAAATACATCATCACAAGCAGGGAGTTCAGGCTTCTTCCGGTGATCTGCCTCACCTTTAAAATGCTTGCCTTTCTTTCTTACGGGATGATTGGTCGGAAGAAATCGTCGATTCGCTAGGTATACAACCTTCTTGCATTTATGCAAATATGTACCTTCGGTCTTATCTAAATAGTGGGTGCATGCCTTATATCCTTTGTTTGTCTGTCCTGAAAGGTTACTAAGAGCAGGCCAATCATTGATGGTTACGAATAACAACCCTCGTAGATTAAATGGCTCCTGTTTGTTCTCATCCCACGCACGTACACCTGGTTTGCCCCACAACTGTAAGAGTTCTTCAACTAATGGCCTAAGGTACACATCAATGTCGTTGCCCGGTTGCTTCGGGCCTTGGATGAGCACTGGCATCATAATGAACTTACGCTTCATGCACAACCAAGGAGGCAGGTTGTAGATACATAGAGTCACGGGCCAGGTGCTGTGACTGCAGCTCTGCTCCCCAAAAGGATTCATGCCATCCGTACTTAGACCAAACCATAAGTTCCTTGCGTCACCTGCAAAGTCTGGGAAGTCTCTCTCGATTTTTCTCCACTGTGACCCATCAGCAGGGTGTCTCAACTCCCCGTCTTTCTTACGGTCTTCTTTGTGCCATCGCAACAACCTGGCATGCTCTTTGTTTCTGAACATGCGTTTCAACCTTGGTATTATAGGAGCATACCACATAACCTTAGCAGGAACCCTCTTCCGGAGGGGCTCTCCCTCAACATCACCAGGGTCATCTCGTCTGATCTTATACCGCAACGCGTTGCATACCGGGCATTTATCTAAATTCTCATACTCCTTACCGCGGTAGAGGATGCAGTCATTAATGCATGCATGTATCTTTTGCACATCTAATCCCAGAGGACAGAGAGTCTTTTTGCTTCGTAGGTACTCTCGGAAAGTTCGTTATGTTTTGGAAACTTCGGCTTCATTATTTTCAGCATCTTTTCAAATGAGGAGTCAGTTAGACCACACTCTGCCTTCCATCGCAACAATTCCAGTGTGGTACCGAGCTTTGTGCTGCCATCTTCACAATTTGGGTACAACAATTTCTTGTGATCTTCTAACATGCCCTCTAACTTCAACTTCTCATTTTCTGTTTCACAGTCTCGCTTTGCATCAGAAATGACCCTACCAAGTTCATCAGCCGGCTCATCTGATGCCCGTTCTTCACCTTTTTCCTCTCCATTGTCTTCCATTGCAGTATCACTGTATTCAGGAAACATATGATGATAGTTGTTATCATCATCTTCTTCTTCACCATCTTCCATCATAACCCCTCTTTCCCCGTGCTTGGTCCAACAATTATAGTTGGGCATGAAACCTTTCATAATCAGGTGGCCGCGAATGATTTTCGAGGAAGAGTACTCCTTGTTGTTCCGACATTGAACACATGGACAACGTATAAATCCATTCTCTTTGTTTGCCGTAGCCACATCGATAAATTTATCCACGCCTTTGATATACCCGGCTACCCGCCGGTCACCGTACATCCATTCCCGACCGTTCATCTGCATCATATAAGTAAGTTTATCAAAAAACAGGACATCATAAATAGTGAAATAACCAATTCACACCGACACATGAATGTATCAATGACCTAGAAAAGATAAGATTGCTAACCTCGATCGAGGGAAATAAAGAGGAGAAAGCTCAAGTGCGTCTCAGACACCTTCTATATTTTTGTTCTATGAGAAATTCAACGGGATTTTTCACTCAAACATTTCAACAAACACCTTCAATGCATGCATGAGAAAAAACTAGCACACACCCTCATACCTTACACCATTCGAAAAAACAGAGTGGAGGCAGAGGAGGCTGGGGCGTTGCATTTATAGAGGGCAAGGGGTCTTTAGTCCCGGTTGGAGCCAGCAACCGGGACTAAAGGTGCGTGCCACGCCACGTGGCTGTGGCCAACCTTTAGTCCCGGTTGGTGGCTCCAACCGGGACGCATGCCCCCTTACCAACCGGGACCACAGCCCCCTGGCCCCGTGCCCGCTCCAACCAGGACGCGTGCCAGCATTAGTCCCGGTTGGTGGCGCAACCGGGACTAATGCTCCGAGGGGTCGCGAACGGATGGCCCTTTTTTTCTCTAGTGAGGACCATCTGTGACGACGCCCATGCCCATGCATGCATATATCTCTTTCTGTGGACCATGCAATAACTATACCATACCAGCCCACACACGGATCCACGCCTGAATCAAAATCAGCGTCCATCGACGATGTCGTGCCCTTGTTTTGATCCACCAGGGTTTATCCACCGAGGAGTAGGTAAAGAATAAGAGCCCATCGATCTTCCTCTCGCAGAACATGGCCTCGCTTTTTCCAAGCTTAGAGAATAGTCTAGGTCCTAATTAAGATGCTGAGACTGAAAAGAATATCAAGATTATATATGCCGTCACCCGCCCGTCTCTCCTCTCGGTTGCCCTCAAACTTGTTTCATCAATCAGAGAGTAATGCCACCACATGTCTGCCCGCCCCATTGCGCCCCCCCCCTCTCGTCGTTGCCCCGCCCCCTTCTCTCTTCCTTCCGAGCCACTGCCCAGATATAGACCCATTGTATTGACTGACCCATGAATTAAGGCTAGCCGAGGCGCGTAAGATGGTTTCTTTTTCTTGGGTGTGACTAATTCTCAGTCGACTGAGCTTACTCAGGTGATGTCATCGAGTCTCAGTTGCAATTGTTGTTTTGAGTACGACTATTTCTCAATGAACCGAGAACAAGCACGAATCACAAAACAAGTCTAATGGTTCAGGGTATTTTTCTCAGCTGCAACCACGCACTGCAACTGAAAATTTTATTTCAGATACAGCACAGCTTGCAACTCATCATTGCACGAATCTCAGTGCAAATTCGACGGTATGGGACTTGATTGAGCATTAAGTTAATTCTCAGCTAGACGAGAATTATCAATTTTGGTTTCCATGCAAAGCACGAAGAATGCGTGCGGTGCGAATTGCACTCAACATTTATTTTTTACTTAGCGGGGGTTTGTGCTTGGCGCTTAGCAAGTCAACACGTGGTTGCATGGGGGAGGCACCAATCGATGGAGCTTTTCACTTAAACCTAGACACCTAGATCCCCGGCACTCTTCTTCCCTGAAATGAAAGCTACGATGGAACTATCCATGACCATGGCGCTGTTTAGCAAGGTAGTGATAGGGGTACCCCTGATCTTCCATGCATGGGAGGAGACCCGTAGCAACCGACCCTGCTCACCCCTACATCCTTGCCACCGAAGACCGTCCACACCGAAGATCTTTTTTAGGGGCGTCCACAACGTAGTTAGGCAAATAAATATATAGCATCATAATTAATTTGTCCTTTTTACTGATGTCTTGACTTCAACAATTTTCATGTTTAAAACTTGATTGTCGTTCTAACAGTTTATTATATTCAAATTATATTATTTTTAATTGTATGGAAAATAGTAAAAAATAGTGGAATTTCTAATTTAATAAGTGATTCCTTAATTGTTGAAGTGTTGATCCAAATTCATTAAAGAGGTTATCTTCTGGCTAGCGGAGCCAGGCCCGTCACCGAAGGCTTTGGCCGAAAACAATGGCCCACGGTACGGATCATTGAAGATCTAGGTTTTCACTGCTATATGTACCTCTTCTAAGGCGCTAACTGAGATAAGTTGCATCCTTAAAATCCCCGGTGTTGCGTAAATACTTTTCTTTATAGTGAAAATTTTTGCTGGTTGTCGTCCGTGGTTTTTTCTTTCTTTGTTGGAGAGGTTTTTCCACGTTAAATATGTGTCCCATTTTCTTTTCGTTTTTCGTTGTGTTTTTATCGTTTTTATAATATTAATTCGCCTCCACCGTGGAAGATGCCTCGGCCAAATTTTGCCTTCTCCTATCCCGCCACCTCATACTAACCACAATTAAGCAAAGGTGGGAGGGCAATGGTTAAACTCCCGGCAGGAGCCGATTGGTACCGAAGTAATTCGTAGCAACGCAGGATACACAAGTGTAGGTCCCAACTATTCTGCACGTACGCATTCACTCACTCCGTGACCACGTCGCGCGCGCACGTACGCATACTGTGCGTGTGTAAACCCTCTCGACCTCGATCTCGATCTCGATCACATTCTATTGTCGAGCTTCAATGCATGCATGATGCACGGCCATGTAAATTTCGCTGTCCATGTTGCAATGAACAGCATCCTGTAAATCCGGTATATATAGGTTTGCCCGTACCGCGTGAATCGATTCATTTCCATTGTCCATGTTGTAGGAAACGAAATTGTACAGCCTCACGTACGTAGGGCATGTGGAGGACCATGGGTGACGGCCATGCATATCTCATAGAGATCATGGATGTGTCCTTGCTTTGATCGAGGGTTTATCCACTGAGGAGTAGGTAAAGTCAGATCGAGCACCCTGAGCAAGCCATCTGAATCTCTGATCCCAAACAAGAGCTCCTCGGTCTTCCTGTTGCAGGACATGGCCTCGTTTTTCCAGACTAAGAGAAAGTCTATGTCCTAAGAAGCTGAAACTGAAAAGATATATCGAGCTTATTCGAAGCTTCTCTCGTCACTCGTCGGCTTCTCTTGGTTGCCCTCGATCGTGTTTCATCATTTTGAGAGTGATTCCGCCATGTCTCCTCGTCCCATTGCCTCCCCCTCGTCATCTCCCCTTCTCTTCCTTCTCAGCCCCTGCCCTGATATAGGAGTGTTGTGCAATGATGAACCCATGAAATGAGGTTAGCCGGAGCGATAAATATAAGATCTAACTTTTTCAAGGCATAAATACAAGTGTACCCAACAAAATAAATGTTCAAAAGATCCAATTTCCAACGTCCAGTAAATACATCTGTCTTGTGCACTTTGGTTTATGTTCAACTTAGTTTGTAGTTGCATGCTTAACCATATTCGGGCAATCCTGATCATTTGCTTGCTGACAAGGTTGTGAAGAGAGCGTGTGAGACGGTGTGACGGGGCTGACATCCTCCAGTGGTGTTCCAGGACGTGCTCCTGACGAGCCGCTGGGCTTAGGCCTTGAAGCCGGTGGTGCCTGGTTTGGGGGAGGCGGCACTGCATCCTCAAAACATGCACGGCCGTCAGCCAAAGTTGGGACACTACCCCAAGGCACATGTACCTTGCCGGTGCGTCGTCCAACTAGACGGGGATGACATGTTCATGCTGGTCATTCTGCCGGTGTTTCAGAAGGGCATGAGAGACTGGATCAGGATCCCACCGCCCTGTGTTGTGCCGGTGTCTGCATGTCGCTAGTGCGATGAATGGGTGCAGGTGGACTACTTCAGCGGCCACGTGGTGCTAAAGAAGAGCTGGTCGGAAATGGTGTACAAGTACGATCTTCAGTGCAACGACCTAGTGGAGTTCAAGATTCGGGCGTTAGTTCTCAAGATGACAATCTAAAGCGCGGATCCTCCACTGCGAGGAAGTACACCTACCCTGACCACTTCTAGACGGCGGTCGACATGATCTTATGTTACGTCATGTAATGTAAGTACATAATAGTAGTTATACTGTGATGGTGAACTACTGAACTGTTGATGGCTTTTGATCGGGGATTAAACCCCGGTGCCTCGGGGGCATCACATGTCCCTGTTTATGATGCTTTTGATCAGGAGTGTTAGTAAGAGCTCCTGATTATCGCGTGAAGGCAACCTGCTAAATAAGATGATTAAGGTCATGTGCTCATGTGTGCTGTGTGCTGTGTGATATGCGATATATCTGTTCATGTGTGCTGATATGCTGTAGGGAATGTTGTGTGGAATGTGGTTATAAGATCACCTAATTTGAAATGAGTAGCCATATCTCAAGCACGGAGGTGCAAAACCGAAAACCAAACAAACCTAAATTACATCACAAATGAAGTAAACCACAAATCAGTGCAACAAACATCATGCCAAAACTGCAAAAAAAAAAGCCTGATATGGACAAGCAATCAAGATGTCCAAGTTATCCCAAGTCCAATCTCGATGAATGTAGCATACAACGGACCAACTTGTAAAAACGAGCAAGCAGACACTCCCTTTGATGCCGACTTCATTAGACCCAAATCTCGTTGAGGGCCGACCCACATAACCCATTGGATCTGATATTTTTGGTCGGTTTGGTGGCCCAGTGGGCGGGGCCGACCCGAGCCATTCCCATCCTGAAGCCGGCCGGCAGGCAGGAGGCGATGGATCGCTATGAAAACAGGATGGAGGTACTCCTTACTGTGTACTTGGACCTACGCAAGTGGACAGGTCCCAACTATTCTCTGCGCGCACGTTCGTACGCATTCACTCACTCCATCCCTGACGCGAGCAGAGATACGTAGGCACCTCTCGATCCCATCATCTACAGATCCACATGCGTCGTACTAGGAGCTAGTTAAGGATGGCAATGGAGCGGGTTTGGATGGATATACCAAAACAAAATCCAGATCCAGATCCATAAACCTCACTCTAGCCCGCCCATGAAGATATCCATGAGCGTGAATATCGCCCCAAATCCAAACCCGTCGGATATCCGGGTATCCATGGATATCCATTGGTTATATGCTATATACATAAACATAACAGCAACCAACATAACAACGACACTACAACAATATTTTAGCAGTATTTTGGCAATAGTTTGACAACGCTTTAGCAATTATTATATGGATGGACACCATTGGGTCGCTACGTGGCAGAAGGACTCGAGGAGGAAGAGGAGTGGTAGGGATAGCAGCGGTGCCGCACCGGTGATGTTGCTGGGTTTCTTCCTACAAGTATTCGAGGAAAGAGACGTCAATGGCACATGGACACTGCCTGTTTAGTGTGTACGTAGCAGCCAAGGACATGTTGGCCTTTGGGTGGTTTGGTCTTGGAAGTGGGAGCTTGGTCCTTTAATGAGTATGGCATATGTAATAGTTATTGGTTGGAAAACAATATCTCGCACTCATGGGTCCCACGTATCAAACAGATATCCCTTGGATATCCGTGGAGCGAAACCTCTATCCATGCCTGCTTCATGAGTTAGTGGATATCCGTCCCATAAAATCCATGGACGTAAGTAGCCCTCCATATCCTTACCCATCGGGCTGGATATCCGTGGATATCCGGATCCATGGATAAAATTGCCATCCTTAGAGCTAGTAGTACGACACCTCCCTCCATCTGGGCCCGGCCCTAACGATGAAGAGCGAGTGTACAATCGTGCCAGTGGTATTTATTGACGGCAAGCATGGAGTACGTTTAGAAAATATATAGTTTACTGTGAAGTGAGGCGAATGCATTTTTACAGGAACCTATATCTGTCGGCATGAGATCCACCGTTGATTTCTGTCGTGCCAGAAACAAAATTTTAGATTTATTATGGTTTCATTTCGAAATTTTTAGATTCATTATGGTTTCATCGTGGACACGAATCTTAGGGCTTGAATCAACGGTGAATCTCGTGCCAGTAGATAACTGTTCCGGTAAAATTTCCGTGTTGGTGAAGTGACAAGTAAGTAGTAACACAGTAGTAAGGGTAGTACAGTACGTGTTTTAATTTCTTGTAAGAGCTATACGCTACCATAGGTATGAGCGTACGTGAGGCAGCGTGTGTATCTATACGTCTGGCTTCAAGTAGACCGACCAGCGCCAGACGTATTTATACACCATGCGCTAGCTGCATCTGACGAGTAGTGTATGCGCACGCGTCGGTTGATCGGATGTCTCAGTACCGATTAGTAATTGGTAGATGTATTACTAGTACTGTTAATAGTTTGCCGTAGTAAGTACGTACGTACTTCCTCTGTTAGGGATTATAAGGTCTAAAAGTTTTTTTAAAATGTTAGAAATTGTAAGTTCTCTCTCATTTATTAGTCTTTTTTCTTTAATGCATGTTCTTCTTTTTCTCTATCTTCTCTCATACTTCCACCATTTCAGGGCTTAAGGCGTCCTCGTTTTGCGTGTGCTTTTTGACCAATAATTACTCTAAATACGTAAAGAGTTTTAGTATAAAACTAGTATCACCGGAAAGTATTTTTCAATATGAATCCAACGGTACTAATTATGTACAATATAATCAAGATTTTGTTGCTCAATTTTTTTGGTCAAACTTTGTTTTGAAAAATGTGTGCGCCTTAAGCCTTGAAACGGAGATAGTACATGTGTAACTATTAGTACATGTAGTAATTAAGAGGATGAGTTATTGATTTTCTTAATCCTATTAAAATGGTCCATAAGCCTTATAATCCTAACAGGTGGAGTATA
Organism: Avena atlantica; assembly: GCA_910589765.1. Taxonomy (NCBI): domain Eukaryota; kingdom Viridiplantae; phylum Streptophyta; class Magnoliopsida; order Poales; family Poaceae; genus Avena; species Avena atlantica. The sequence continues at coordinate 36,396,621 of OU342739.1, forward strand.
ATATACTACTACTCCCGCATGAAATGAAATCTACTACGTACGAACAAGCCAGCCAGCAGTAACTAATTGATCAGCGCGCTCGTAGTACGTACGCACACATGCATGCACAAGGGGCCAGGGCAGCGCCGCAGCGCGCACGTTGCCGCGTGCCAGGTCACATCGTGCGCGTATACGTACTGTACATAAAATACTGTACGCACGTACCGTGTACGTGCACGGGAAAATCCGGCGGTATCTATATACATGTCTATGGAGGCAGTACACGCGCGCGCTGGATCTGACTCTCTCTCTCTCCGGTCTCCACGCGGCTAGCTATGGCTTCTCGTAGAGCTAGCGGATTGCCACGCATTGATGCACAGTGGCAGTAACTGATGGCCTGCGTGCTGCTGCTGCATATGGTGCATGCAGGGGAGATTCATGTCGATCGATCGATCGCGGGCTTTTATTGGCGGATCGGTCCTTGGGTCCGTAGCCAAATTAATCCTGCGTGCAGCTATGGACAAAATCCGTCGGCCACTATTACAGATCGTACGTACGCGCAGGATCGGAGATGATTCATACGTACACGCATCGGATTTCGATAGTACGATTCGAAAACAGTGACATCATCGATACAATAACAAGTTTTTTTAAAAAAAAGACTAGGAGGAGTAAGATTATTTTCTCTCGTGTAGTCTGTAGATCCCATGATATCCCTCTTACCACGTAGTAGGATTCAGTATGACGAGGGAGAAGAAGATACACAGGATCCGTGCCCATAAATAGATTCTTCGTACGTACGGTCCATCCATCCCCTCTCCGATCCCTGCGCGCGCGCGACATGAATCCCATCGATCAATTCCCGCATGATTGCGCTCTGCAGGCATATGTCACCCGCCCCCCACCACCACCACACACACACACGCACGCACGCACGCACGCACGCACGCACGCACGCACGCACCGAACCCTCACTGGTAGAAAACGCCCCATGCAGCCCGGTTGGTAAGGGCCATTAGTCCCGGTTGCCAACCGGGACGGGGCAATCGGGACTAAAGCTCTAACCTTTAGTCCCGGTTGCCCCACCAATCGGGACAAATGGGGGCACACGTGGCGGCATCAGAGCGCGAACACGAACCGAGACTAATAATCTGCTGCCGCGGCAGAGATTTGGCCCATTTCTCTGCCGCGGCAGAGAATTCATTTTGGCACATTTTGTTGCCGCGACAGCATTTTCGCCACTTTTTGTGCCGCGGCAGAGAATTCATTTAGGTTATTTTATTGTTTATTTAGTGTTTTGCACTTATCAACGAAGGAACCTTATATTACACAAGATCATCATGACAATATTACATTCAATACACGGATCGAGTTCATGCACTACATACAAAAGTTGCTATTCGATGCTACCGGCCAATTCCTTCAAAGTTGCTATTTTTACAATCCCTATTGTCTATACACAGCAGAATAGTATTCCCTTTCGGGTCTAGGACTTCTGCATCCAAAAATCACGTCAATTCCTCCTGAATTGCTCGTACGCGATCCGTTGGCAGAAGACCGTCCCGTAGACATTCGATCTGATTTAAAAAAGGAGTCAGCCTATATGAATGAAACTAAACACAATTTGTTTGAAATTAGAAACTATAGAAATTGTTTACGTACGTGGAGTTGCTCTAAATTTCTGCCCTTCTCATCGCACGTCTGCCGGATGAACTCGTAAATATAGTATCCACAGAGATTGTTACCTGGTCCCTGCGTCAGGCACTTTACGAGAACAGAGTTCAATCAAAATAATAATCAAGCATGATAATAACTGTATCAAAACTAGAATCAAAGAGATGCGCGGATATAGCTAGTGGTGCTTACATCTAGTGCTTTAAATGTAAGCTCCTCTTTCCAAACACCCCTAGCCTTTTTGGTGAACCTTTTCCAAGCGCTGCCCGGCGAAGAAAACGAATAAAATAAGTTATTAAGTACTTGATATCATAAAATTCACGAACGTTGCCGATATAGTGTCGTAATGATTAGAATTACCGCTGGAGAAGTATCTGCATGTCCTTCCACGTCTCAAGGGGTTTATGTTTCGAGTCCATGACTAGTACACGCCCTATGTCAAGTTGAATGATTAACAGAATATAGTGGTACCTGCGAATGCAGAACTAATCAATTATATACTTAACATCGAGTAAGCGAAATAAAAAGTGTATACAAGACAATAACACTCACTGAAAGTTGTAAGGAAATAATATTTCCCTTTTGGTTTCTTGAAACCTTAACGCGTGTACTATATTATCCTCCGTATCCTGGGGGCTTATTTTGAGATTAGCTTCATGAACCCAATATGGGTCAATGAAGCCAATGTCATAGATTTGTCCTCTGCTGCATTCGAGAATCTTCATTCTGCATATTACAGTATGATTATATACATGCAATAAACAAAATAATATAGCTGGAGACTAAATTAATTACAGAATTAGTACTTACAGACAATAGGCACTGATGATCGATTTGTCCAAGGCGTCTTGATTGAATAATTGAAATAGTTCATCAAATTCAATGGATATCATGTCATCCCTCGCGGAAGGCAACACCTTCAACCTCAAACAAGTTGTCTACTCCGGTAAAAAGAGGATCACCCTCACCGGAGTTGTTCAGAAACGTTGATACGTCTAAATTATCTTCCCCACGGATCACACCTTGGATCAACTCTTCCTTTTCTTCGTCTCTGACGTGTGGGTCCATATTTTCTGCATAGGTGGAAAAACGAATAAGTCAAAGAGGCTAAAGGAGAAAGTTAAGTACGGTGTTGAGAGATATAAACCCTAATTCAGAGAAACCCTAATATATACATACACAATAATAAAAATGAAGAGAAAGGGAAACCGTGTAGTAGATAGGCACATCGTCGAACCCACATGAACCTAAGTTGCTTGACAATGTGAATCGGGTCTGGGGCTACCCACAGTGACTGACCAGTGGGGCCGAAGACCAATAATACCAAAGTAATTAATAAACCTAATAATACCTAACTAATAATAAACCTAATAATCGAAACACCGAAAAGAAAGGGAAACAATCAACACATGGCATCGATGCAATGCTCAAGCAAGTATGATGATATGACAAGTTAATTTGCATTGGAATGTAACCCTAAGACATGCTCGACGATTTAATCGGGGTTCCGAGGGGTGAAAACCCTAACTCGGGGAAACTCCGGAACATATGAGAGGGGTGCATTTGTTCTTCTAATTATACTTGTCATTTAAGTAGTTTAACAATGCATGATTATAGGTTAAATAGATAGGTTTCATTATTCTAAACAATTTGATATATTATTTGTATTTTTCTGACTTATAAACAATAAGTTATTGATTTTACAATATTAAATCATTTTCTGGAATTAAAAACAAAAAGGCAAATAGTTTTTACACCGGGGCGACCCCTAGCCAGTGAGACTGACAGATGGGCCCTAGTGCCAACTCAGCCTCCACGCAAGCAAGCAGGACCCACCGAACCCTGGTTATTTTTCACGAGTTCACAGTCTACCCACTAGGGCTGGCCGGTGGGCCAGGGCCACGGCCACCTCGGCGCCCGCTCGGCTCGCTGGTGAGCACTGTGCGGTTGCCGGCGACGTTGCTAGAGGGCTCGGGAGGGGGCGTGCGTGGGTTTGTTCGAAAGAGGGCGTCGAGGCGAACCTAACTAGTAGGGCACCGCCCGGATTTGGTCACCGGAATAGGGCACGCGACGACATGCAGCGGCGGCGGATGGCGGCGGACGGCACGGGAGAAGGACAGAGCGCTAGGGGAGGAAAGAAGGGGTCCCAGAGAGTTACAAGCTCACCCTCGACGCGTGTGTAGCCTTGGCAGGGACGGAGGAGATCGGCAGCAACGGTGATGGCAAGGCGGAGCTCGTCGGTGATGGGGAAGACGCGGTCCATTCCAGTCGCGCGGCTTCGATTCCTTCGGCGAGGAGGATAAGCACAGCGAGGCAGCGCGTGGAGGCCGACGACGAGACGATGGTTGGGCAGCCTGACGGCGTCCGAGCGGTTGTCCTCGCGGCGGCGGCGATCTCTGTTGCGGGTGAGTGAGAAAGAGGAACGGGGAAGAAGGAGAAGGGGCATGGTTAACTAGTAGGGGACATTTAGTCCCGGTTGGTGGCTCCAACCGGGACTAAAGGGTTATACGTCCCGGTTGGTGCACCAACCGGGACGTATAGTCCAATATTTTCAGCAGACCAAGGGTTGGCGCGCAGGGGGTCTTTAGTCCCGGTTGGTGGCTCCAACCGGGACATATTCCCCTGATTTCAAATTTTTTCAGGTATTTTCTCTCTGTTCCCGCCTTATTTTTTATTTTGTGGTTTAAATTTGTATTGTTTTTTAAATGATAATTAATTTGGAATTTAGAAAAACTTTAAACATAAAAAGTGTTTGGATTTGAATAAATAATTCAAAACCATTTTCTGTTTTAAAAAATAATTAATGTAACCATTTAAAATATGAACCATTTACAATTAAAAATGAATTAACTTATATTTTTTTAATATCAATTTGGAATTTAGAAAAACTTTAAACATAAGAAGTGTATGGATTTGAATAAATAATCCAAAACCATTTTCTATTTTTAAAAAATAATTAATGTAACCTTTTAAAATGAATTAACTTATATTTTTGAATATTAATTTGGAATTTAGAAAAACTTTAAACATAAAAAGTGTTTGGATTTGAATAAATAATTCAAAACCATTTTCTGTTTTAAAAAACAATTAATGTAACCATTTAAAATATGAACCATTTACAATTAAAAATGAATTAACTTATATTTTTTTAATATCAATTTGGAATTTAGAAAAACTTTAAACATAAGAAATGTATGGATTTGAATAAATAATCCAAAACCATTTTCTTTTTCTAAAAAATAATTAATGTAACCTTTTAAAATGAATTAACTTATATTTTTGAATATTAATTTGGAATTTAGAAAAACTTTAAACATAAGAAGTGTATGGATTTGAATAAATAATCCAAAACCATTTTCTATTTCTAAAAAATAATTAATGTAACCTTTTAAAATGAATTAACTTATATTTTTGAATATTAATTTGGAATTTAGAAAAACTTTAAACATAAGAAGTGTATGGATTTGAATAAATAATCCAAAACCATTTTCTATTTTTAAAAAATAATTAATGTAACTTTTTAAAATGAAGATAGGGGACAAGCATCGTTAGAACTTGCATTGGATCTCTGAAGAAACCACATATTGCGAGTCTAAAAATGATTTTTTCAAAAAATCACGGGCGATAGATCATGTACCTGTAGTACAAACCGGACCCACTTCCTACCGATTCGGCAGACATTTGTCCTTTTTACCCGGGATGGACGAAAAGGTTTGAGATGTACCGGTTGGGAGATAGTCCATGTAAGGTGGTCTAGTATTTTAGGAAAATGGGACGGTAGCATTCTGAAACGGCATTTTGGTGGTTACTTCACAAAATGACCCGTTTTTTGCGCTCGGAAAATGGAAAAGGGCTTTTCCGTGCGACAAAAAGGAAAACTTCATCCTGCAACTTTGTTCTCCATACCAATGTCCACACACATGCATAATATGGGCACAACATCACAAACTATGCCGTGATTCAGCACATAACATCGGTCATTTGGACCGAAAGCCATGAAACCTCGAACATGATAGGTCATTTTGTGAAGGTTTTTTTGAAACATGATCAATATACCAAGTCTGGTATTTTTACTTTCAACTATGTAACAAAATATGACACCACGCGAAGGATTTTCATTGTTCGGATTTTTTTTGAATTTATTATGCCCGTTTTGAATTATCTGAATTTCTAACTATGGTCGAACCGGTGTGCATGAAGATAGGGGACGAGCATCGTTAGAACTTGCATTGGATCTCTGAAGAAACCACATATTGCGAGTCTAAAAATGATTTTTTCAAAAAATCACGGGCGATAGATCATGTACCTGTAGTACAAACCGGACCCACTTCCTGCCGATTCGATAGACATTTGTCCTTTTTACCCGGGATGGACGAAAAGGTTTGAGATGTACCGGTTGGGAGATAGTCCATGTAAGGTGGTCTAGTATTTTAGGAAAATAGGATGGTAGCATTCTGAAACGGCATTTTGGTGGTTACTTCACAAAACGACCCGTTTTTTACGCTCGGAAAATGGAAAAGGGCTTTTCCGTGCGACAAAAAGGAAAACTTCCTCCTGCAACATTGTTCTCCATACCAATGTCCACACACATGCATAATATGGGCACAACATCACAAACTATGCCGTGATTCAACACATAACATCGGTCATTTGGACCGAAAAAGCCATGAAACCTCGAACATGATAGGTCATTTTGTGAAGGTTTTTTCAAAACATGATCATTGTTCGGCACACATTTAGTCCCGGATGTAGTCACAAACCGGGACTAAAAATATTTTCCGCCATTTCCCACCTCTTCCCGCCAAGTTTTCCCGCCCTTTCCTTTCTACTAGAGCTTTTAGTCCCGGATGTAGTCACTAACCGGGACTAAAGATATTTCCCGCCATTTCCCAAAGCTTCACGCCAAGTTTTCCCGCCCTTTCCCTCTATATTTAGGGTGATCGTGTCATGGCTATCCACACATCCACACCTTCCTCTCTTAGAACAATGGACAACGCCTACTGGGCCATTCTGACCCTCGAGGAGACCGAGGCGCTGTGCGCCTCCAACTACCCTTGTCCGCCGGGCTACCGGCCGCCCGCCGAATGGATGCTGAGCGCAGGAGGGGTTCCTGTCCCTCCTGTCCCTCAAGGTTCCGCACGCCAGGCGGCCATCACAAACCACTTCTACCACGAGCTCACGCCGGAGCAGCGGATGGATCCCCAGTGGGATCCCGACAACTACGACACCTGGAATGCCTTCTTCGCTAATAGGCGGGAAAGGGAGCTCGCCAGGTACGAGGGTGATGGCCCGCCACCGGTGAACCACAACGAAGCCGGCCGTCGTCTGTGGTGGGTGAACCGTACTATCATCGAAGTGATGCGCTACATCGCCGGGGGAGACCATCCTCGCCTACGGTGCCCACGAGTCCTCCCGCCATAGGCCCCACACTGTCCCGGCGGTAGAGGCATCGTCTTCCAGGATACCCCTCTCCCACCCGCCGTGAATCCGAGGCTGGAATGGCCCCTGGTATATGCCATGGATGGGCTGAGGATCCCCGGAGTGGCAGGTGACGATGACGATGATGATGACGACGACGATGAAGACCCTGTAGCTGCGTAATATAGGACTAGGCATGATTATGACTAAAGGGGGCGGATTTAGTCCTGAGTGTTAGCTAGTCCCGGTTTGTCCCGGTTTTTAATATTATTAAATGTCTTGAGTGTTACCTAATAAATAGAGGGAAATGCCTATATAAAGAGAGGGTTCATATTTAGTCCCGGTTGGAGAAACCAACCGCGACTGAAGGGATTGCGGCAGAGTGGGCCAGGCAACACTAATAATAGGGGTGAGTGTCGACATTATGTCGTGCGGCTTGTACCTTGTCCTCTATGTAACCATAATATGTGTCCTTTTGTCCATTCTCTTCTATTGCATCAAAGCGGACACCACTATTTTGGTTGGTGCTCTTTTTATCTTGAGCGATCGTGTAGAATGTATTCCCATTTATTTCGTACCCTTGGAAATTCAATACAGTAGAAGATGGTGACGCGGCCAACAAGTATAGCTGATCTCCAACAGTGGTGTCATTCAAGAGATGTGTCCGCATCCAACCACCGAAAGACTTCATGTGTTCATCTGTAATCCATGATTCAGGCTTCCCCGGGTTTTTGGAGCGTACAATATTCTTGTGTTCCTCGATATAGGAGCTGCCAAGGTGGAATTATGTAGAACTGTGTAGTGTGCTTTAGTGAAAGAATCCCCGTCCCTACATATCATTGCTTTCTTTCCCAGCGTGCCTTTTCCACTTAGTCTTCCCTCATGCAGCGAGTCAGAAACACCAATCGGCTTAAGGTCAGGAATAAAGTCAACACAAAACTCAATGACCTCCTCTGTTCCATATCCCTTGGAGATTCTTCCTTCTGGTCTAGCACGGTTATGAACATATTTCTTTAAGACTCCCATGAACCTCTCAAAGGGGAACATATTGTGCAGAAATACCGGACCGAGAATGGCAATCTCTTCCACTAGATGAACCAGGAGATGCGTCATAATATTGAAGAAGGATGGTGGGAACACCAATTCAAAACTAACAAGACATTGTACCACATCCTTCTGTAACCTTGGCAGAATATCTGGATTGATTACCTTCTGAGATATTGCATTGAGGAATGCACACAGCTTCACAATGGGTACTCGAACATTTTCCGGTAGAAGCCCCCTCAATGCAATCGGAAGCAACTGCGTCATAATCACGTGACAGTCATGAGACTTCAGGTTTTGGAACTTTTTCTCTGCCATATTTATTATCCCCTTTATATTAGATGAGAAGCCCGACGGCACCTTGATACTGTAAAGGACTTCAAAAAAGATTTCCTTCTCTGCTTTGGTAAGAGCATAGCTGGCACGACTTAAGTGACGCCCTTTATCCGTCTTGTTATCTGTATGCATGTTCTTTGGGTCTTTCATAATTTGTTGGTCCTCCCGTGCTTCAGGTGTATCTTTTGTCTTCCCATACACGCCTAGGAATCCTAGCAGGTTCACGCAGAGATTCTTCGTCACGTGCATCACGTCGATTGAAGAGCGGACACGCAGGACTTTCCAATATGGCAGCTCCCAAAATATAGATTTCTTCTTCCACATGGGTGCGTGTCCTGTAGCGATGTCGTTCGGAACTGATTGACCGTCGGGACCCTTTCCAAAGATTACTTCTATGTCCTTGACCATACCAAATACATCTTCACCAGCAGGGAGTTCAGGCTTCTTCCGGTGATCTGCCTCACCTTTGAAATGCTTGCCTTTCTTTCTTACGGGATGATTGGTCGAAAGAAATCGTCAATTCGCCAGGTACACAACCTTCTTGCATTTATGCAAATATGTACCTTCGGTCTTATCTAAACAGTGGGTGCATGCCTTATATCCTTTGTTTGTCTGTCCTGAAAGGTTACTAAGAGCAGGCCAATCATTGATGGTTACGAATAACAACCCTCGTAGATTAAATGGCTCCTGTTTGTTCTCATCCCACGCACGTACACTTGGTTTGCCCCACAACTGTAATAGTTCTTCAACTAATGGCCTAAGGTACACATTAATGTTGTTGCCCGGTTGCTTCGGGCCTTGGATGAGCACTGGCATCATAATGAACTTACGCTTCATGCACAACCAAGGAGGCAGGTTGTAGATACATAGAGTCACGGGCCAGGTGCTGTGACTGCAGCTCTGCTCCCCAAAAGGATTCATGCCATCCGTACTTAGACCAAACCATAAGTTCCTTGCGTCACCTGCAAAGTTTGGGAAGTCTCTCTCGATTTTTCTCCACTGTGACCCATCAGCAGGGTGTCTCAATTTCTGGTCTTTCTTACGGTCTTCTTTGTGCCATCGCAACAACCTGGCATGCTCTTTGTTTCTGAACATGCGTTTCAACCTTGGTATTATAGGAGCATACCACATAACCTTAGCAGGAACCCTCTTCCGGAGGGGCTCTCCCTCAACATCACCAGGGTCATCTCGTCTGATCTTATACCGCAACGCGTTGCATACCGGGCATTTATCTAAATTCTCATACTCCTTACCGCGGTAGAGGATGCAGTCATTAATGCATGCATGTATCTTTTGCACATCTAATCCCAGAGGACAGAGAGTCTTCTTTGCTTCATAGGTACTCTCGGGAAGTTCGTTATGTTTTGGAAACTTCGGCTTCATTATTTTCAGCATCTTTTCAAATGAGGAGTCAGTTAGACCACACTCTGCCTTCCATCGCAACAATTCCAGTGTGGTACCGAGCTTTGTGCTGCCATCTTCACAATTTGGGTACAACAATTTCTTGTGATCTTCTAACATGCCCTCTAACTTCAACTTCTCATTTTCTGTTTCACAGTCTCGCTTTGCATCAGAAATGACCCTACCAAGTTCATCAGCCGGCTCATCTGATGCCCGTTCTTCACCTATTTCCTCTCCATTGTCTTCCATTGCAGTATCACTGTATTCAGGAAACATATGATGATAGTTGTCATCATCATCTTCTTCTTCACCATCTTCCATCATAACCCCTCTTTCCCCGTGCTTGGTCCAGCAATTATAGTTGGGCATGAAACCTTTTATAATCAGGGGGCCGCGAATGATTTTCGAGGAAGAGTACTCCTTGTTGTTCCGACATTGAACACATGGACAACGTATAAATCCATTCTCTTTGTTTGCCGTAGCCACATCGATAAATTTATCCACACCTTTGATATACCCGGCTACCCGCCGGTCACCGTACATCCATTCCCGACCGTTCATCTGCATCATATAAGTAAGTTTATCAAAAAACAGGACATCGATAAATAGTGAAATAACCAATTCACACCGACACATGAATTGTATCAATGACCTAGAAAAGATAAGATTGCTAACCTCGATCGAGGGAAATAAAGAGGAGAAAGCTCAAGTGCGTCTCAGACACCTTCTATATTTTTGTTCTATGAGAAATTCAACGGGATTATTCACTCAAACATTTCAACAAACACCTTCAATGCATGCATGAGAAAATTAGCACACCCCCTCACACCTTCCACCATTCGAAAAAACAGAGTGGAGGCAGAGGGGACTGGGGCGTTGCATTTATAGAGGGCAGGGGTCTTTAGTCCCGGTTGGAGCCATCAACCGGGACTAAAGGTGCGTGCCACGCCACGTGGCTGTGGCCAAACCTTTAGTCCCGGTTGGTGGCTCCAACCGGGACGCATGCCCCCTTACCAACCGGGACGCATGCCCCCTGGCCCCGTGCCCGCTCCAACCGGGACGCGTGTCAACATTAGTCCCGGTTGGTGGCGCAACCGGGACTAATGCACCGAGGGGTCGTGGACGAATAGCCCTTTTTACTATAGTGCCTCCTCGTCCTCCTTCGCCTGCGCGCGCCATTGGCAACCATGCATCGCCAGCCAGCCAAAGGACACACAACAGAAACCGGCGTAACTACTACTACCCTGTCAGTCAGAGCATGCAGTGGTCGCGGTAGCCGGCCGGCCGGAGGACCTGCAGCCAGATGGATCCAACGACGACGCGAGAGCTCTATAGGCCCTGCATGCAGGCCTGCGCCATGCTCCAACGCGCATCACTGATTCGTTGAAATCAAGACGACCTGTGGCTGTGGGTGTGACCGCCCATCATTTGATCCGCTGCTGCTGCTGCAGCCTGCCGGTGCAATATATGGGTTGGTCCATGCATGCATGCATGCATGCACCACTTGCATCTTTTTGTTTCCTGTATATCACTATATATCAATATGCAGCATGCAACTTGTGGTATAAAGCTTAATTTCTTCTTCTCTGTAAGCATTTATATTATAAGCCTAGTCAGACGATCAATCATCTATGGTTGACACTAGTCTCAAAACAACCTCGCAAAACCACTCTAAACTTACAATGACCTCGTCCAGGCGTCCAGCTTCGTGGGCCCACTACTTTCTGTCTTAAAATTTATCTACATAGTAAAATGTACTTCCTCCATCTCAACAGATTTGTCGAAATCTAGACACTATTTAGTATATATGTTTCATCCAAATTTTGATAAATCTAAAACGTCGTTTTTTTAGACGGAAGGAGTTGCAAAACACCAACCATCTAGCTTAGAATCGAATTTAGAGACCAACATTGAACACACTTAGCTAGCACGAACAGATGGACATCGTGGACACTACAAATCTCTCGGGAGGCTTGCTAATCCTACCTAGGGTGCCACCTGATCCAACATTATCATTAACATGTGGCCATTTTTCCAAGTCTTGTCAACTCAATGAAAGTCTAGGCAACCCCTCAAGGTCAACAAGTGAAAGGAAAAGAATGAGACAACAAGAAAATTCAGACAAAAGGCAACGACATCCATTTGGTAATTACTAAAGGTGAACTATAGTCCACCATACCACTCCTTTTCTCTAGTCCACCACGGGATTATGGACAAAACTGTCCCAGTTTCCCTTTCTCTATCACTCACCAGCGGGTAACCTTATTCATTTGTGAAGGCACCACACACACCACATGGCATATGACTAAGGTTGGATTGTTAGGAGGATGCATGGTTGTACCCATATCCCACCAAGGATCAATACTAGGTTTGATGCCACACATTTCTAATTAAGGAGCAAATTTTTGAGTAACGGGAAGCGACGTCTTCATCAATAAAGATGTCTAAATGGTCAGCAAGTCAATCGTGAATCTACCTAACTATGGTGACGCTGTGTGAGTGTGGTTGTGGTGTTGGTCGTGCGCATGTGCGCTTAAGATGTTTCTAAAAACAAAATGTTGGCACAAATCAGTATTTCCGGGAGATGATACTATAGAATGAGAACATTAATAGATTAATTAGCAAGAAAAAACACGAAATAGCTCTTTTTATGGTAGAGCAGAAGGCATCATTTTGCGACGCATTGATGAACAGTAACTGATGTACCTGCTGCTGCATATGGTGCATACACATGCAGCGAGATTAATATCGCGAGCTTTGGTTGATGGATCGATCCGTTCATCCGTAGCAAATTCCCGCCTGGAGCTATATATGCATTTTGATGCCCAAGTGCAGCCCTCAGGGATCATGCATGCACATGCAGCTTGTTACTATGTACGTGACTACGTACTTTTTCTCGTATTAATACACATATATACTCCACTAGTAAAAAAAGGGTCTTCGGTTCGGTCCAGAGTCTAATTCTAGTCCCGATTTGTTATGTTATGGTCGGGACTAGTATGAGCACTAGTCCCGGTTCATACCGTTTTCGGTGGCTAGGAGTCCGAGGAAACTCTAGTCCTGGGTCGTATCGGACCATTAGTTCCGGGTCGTGATACGGCCCGGGACTAAAGGGGTGCGGACACGGGCAACACCCTTTACCGGGTCGTGATACGGCCGGGACTAAAGGGGTGCGGGCCATGGCAGGAAAACTTAAAATGGCTATAACTTTTACGTACGATGTTAGAAAAAATTTACAACCTACCAAAATGTGCGGAAAACAATTGTGAGTTCGATTTCAATGGCCTTAGGCCGTTTTGGATTATTTTAGATTTTAAATTTCGAAAAGGAAAAAAATTTAAAAAATTATTTTTTTTGCAATTTTATTTATTCCATATTTGGATTCCTTACATTTTTCTGATAATTATGGATATATTATTTGTCGAATTTCGATTTACAGATTTAAAGATATTATTTATGGCATATTAAATGAATAAATGGCAAAAAATGAATAAAATATTATTATATTTAGTTTTTTACTTTCATTGGATTAAAATATAATTATTACTTATTTATGTTGATTACTAAAATAGTTGTTTGTAATTTCAAAAAATAAAGATGTATGTCATGTTGATATGGGTTAATAGGATGGATATGGTAATATTGACAACAAGGTACAAATGGGCTTCGCGCATGGACATCCTGATGGAACAGAGAAGTTAAGCATGCTAAGGGTGAAGTAGTGCTACGATGGGTGACCGACGGGGAAGTTTGATCACAAGTGTAATTTGATCTAAAATTAAATATACTTAGTGCTAAAAATATTCTAAGTGAGAGGATTACGAGTCAAACAATTCAAAATTTAAGAAAAAAAATACGAGTCAAACAATTCAAAATTTAAGAAAAAAAATCCGAAAACTAAATTCGAAAAATAAAATAAAAAAATTGAAAAAAAATCTTTAGTCCAGGACGGTATTACGACCCAGAACTAAAGGTCCTTGGTCCCCCGCTGCAAAAAAAACAGCCATACGGCAAACTGTAGTCCCGGGTTATAACAAACCGGAACGAGAGATAGAGACCTTTAGTTCTGATTTCACAGTCCTGGATGCAAAACCGGGACTATATACCCTTTTCCACTAGTACTCCATCCAGCTTAGCTATGTACGTGGTACTACGAACCTAGGTATGTGGATTCAAGCTTTCAGATAAAAACGCGTGCGCGAGAGAGACGAACTTACGGACGCACGATATATACTAAGTGAAAATATGTTTAGGGTTTTGTCGTATACGGTACATGCCACATATAGACCGATCTCAATACACCCTCTCAATTTAAACTAGTACATGCAAAATTTAGATTGGTCCTAAATAGGTCTAACATATGTGTGGCTAGTTTAGTAAACATATCAGCCAATTAATTACCTGAAGAGGTCAATCTCACCTCCAAAGCACCGGTGGCAACTCGCTCACACACAAAATGTAAATCAATCTCAATGTATTTAGTATGGACATGAAATACCGAATTTGCTGAGAGATAAGTAAGCCTAAGTTGTCACGCCATAAAATGGGGACACTTTGTTGAGATACTCCAAACTCCTTGAGCAATGACTCTACCTACATAGCTTCACTAACTCCATTTTCCATCGCCTTATACTCTACCTCCGTGCTGGAACTACATATATCTGTAGTGTATTGGTGAGGCAATAGCTTGCATCCGGTGATCTTTATATATGCATACGACAGATACAAAACACGTTACATACGTATACGAGCAACACATACCTTCCACATATAAACCGATCTCAACGGACTACTCTCTTCCGAAAATAAGTTGTTTGGATTTGTTTAGATTTGCATGCACCTGGACATATTTTAGTATGTAGATATATACGAATTTAGAAAATTTGAGTTGATTATTTTGGACGGAGGAAATAGTATATATTTCTTTATTTCCGGACGTTCGTTCATTTATTACACTGTGTGCCCGGAGATCTTCGTTAAACTGAACGTAGACCCAGGATTTGACATCGATCAATTGAATGGTTCAGCTCGATCAATAGTACAGTAAGAGATTCACATGGTATTTTCGTAGCGGCAAGTACCATCAAAAGTGATTATGTCATCGAATACATTAATATATTTAATTTTATCGAAAACAGGGCTGAAAACAATAGCTGTGGCCTTTTTCACTTACCTACCTAGCGACAACGGTGTGTTCAAAAAAAAAAAAACCTAGCGACAACGGGATTCGGTCATCTAGTTGTCAATTTTGACATGAAAAAAGTGTTGGGATATGCTATATAGGTATCCTCATAGCATGTCTTATATTCGAATAACCCGGGTGGCCCACAGTTGGTAGCATGATCCATGGCCTGTTGGGCGGCTCAGTTAGATGGATTCAGAAGGGAGGCCCATGCCGGATAAAGAAAGGCTACGGTGGAGTCACCAGCATACCCGGAGCCTTGGAGTACAAGACACGCAAGACTAGTAATAGACGGTGTAGGACTCACTTGTCCGGCTAGGACTTTTCCCTGTAACCCTAGGACCTGGCGACTATATAAGTCGGGCCTATGGGAGCCTTTATGGCACGATAACTTAGACAATACCAGATGATAACTTAGACGACCAAGTAGCGATTAGCATACACCTCGCATAGCGAACCTATCTCTGTAACTCAGCGTATTGCCATTATAGTGATTTATAGCACGAGTAGGATTTCGCCACCGTTGTGGGATCTGAACCTGGGTAAGCTGTATTACCTCGTACCCGTCAACCGTCCTCCTTCCCCCACGTCTCTAAACACGCATTGTGAGGACCCCTCCTTGGCGTACTCGTCGGCAATACCACGATAGATGGCGCCCACCGTGGGGCAAGAGGCGTTTCAGGCTCTTCAGCGGGCAAGGACCAAGATCTTCGCGGGAATCGGCGAAACCGTAGCCATCGGTCGTGTTCTCTTCTCCGACAACGTTCCGATCTTCCCTCCCAACGAGTTCTGGATCCCGATGAAGACGAACCCTACGCGGTGTTCGATCGTTCCTATTGGAGACATCCACCTCTTCATTGGCGAAACCGACTCGGGCACTAGTTCCCTGGGAGTCGGAGGAGCATCAAGGCCCGCACGGACCACCTACGGGAAGGATACGTTCGCGGAAGGATCGATGTCGAATCTCTCTTCAGAGTTTGCCGGCAAAGATCGGAAAAATTCAAGGCCCACCCAAACCGCCCCTGTGCAGGATATAAAGGTGGAAGATCACTGCAAGTCCGCCGGCTTCGTCCGTGCGTCTGGACAGCAGAGATCCAAGTTCGTCGGCATGGTTACCATCTTCGATCTGGCGCGTTGCGTTCAGAGAGAGGGCGAAAACCCCCGCGATTACCTTGCCAGGTGGCTTTGTATACGAGGCGGCTTGGCCCACTATCCCAATGATGATGCTATGTTCACTTTGTGGAAGGACTGGACCATGGCACGCTCCTCCGGCATTCTCTAAGATGACATCAGGCGTCAGGACGCCTTACCTTCGTAGGCATGGTGAACACCGTCAACAACTACGCGGAGACCGAAGCGACAGCTCAGACAGCGCTTGCGCTCATTGACGGAGCCCCTCCGATTCAGCCACCGCCACCACCGCCTCCGGCCGCCATCGCCGCAGTCGCGCCGCCACCTCCAGTCATCGTCGCTACTGTTGCACCTCCACCGCCCGTCATCGAGGAAGTCCTGGCACACTCCAACTCTGTGATTGACGCGCTATACACCGACTTCCGTGCAGATTCGAAGGAGATAGATTTCAGTCTAGAGGAACTAGACTCCGCCATGCAGGAGATGGAGGAGGAGTACACGCGCGACGAGCAAGCCAACAACACCGTCACGCCTTGAGAGGTGTTCGTCACCATTGGGACGGCGATGGATAAAGATCAACCCGGATGATCTCCGCCTATAGCGCTGGACAAGGGGAAGGGACCACCTGTTGCTGCCGACGATGATCGCGCAAAGGTCATGCCCCCTCCGCCTAACCCGGTACAACAGCCGCAGGAACTCGGCACTGGCCCGAGCAACAACAACACCGCAAACCTGCCGCCTCCGGCATCTACGTCTGCTGCTGCCCAAGTTACTCCAGCTGATAGAGTGATGTACGACAACCTCCTCGTCGAGCCACTGACCGTAGCTCATATCCGGAACGTGACCCAGCTTGACGAGAAGCGTCAGCAGCTGCTGGAGGAAGCACAAGCCATCGCGGAGCAAGGCGCTAAGCTAGATCGAGATCTGGTCAACACGCAGAAATCCATAGAGAAAGCCAGAGCAATGGAGGCCGAGTACAAGACTCTGCTGCAGCAACAGAAGGCCAATAAAGCTCTGGCTCGCGTCATCAACGATCCTGGTGTACGGCGAAACCTAGGATGGGCTCCCCTGAAGCTAGCACAAGCCAAGCCATACATTGACAGTGAAGGCAGACAGGTGATGCCCACTCCACTCCTCAACCTCGCCGTCGCCAAGACCCTTCTGGAGCAGGATAGATCGCCCGAGGCAGTGGACCAGGTCTATGACCTAGTGGCCAAGGCGGTGAAGCAGCAGGAAAAGGCCACCTCTCAGAGGCTTGAGTCTGACCCAGCGTTTTGCCAGTCTAGCCAACATAAGCCGCCTCGTCTTGATGTCGAGTCTCAGACGGGTTCATCGGAACGAAGACGGAGGGATGCGCGCAACAGGAAGGATGCTATCCCCATATCCTCCGACCACGGAGAAAAGGCCCGACCTCGTCGCCCATCGCCACCGCCCCGATCTCCCCGACATCGCGAAGATCCCAAGGCTCACCATCGTACGGATATGGCCCCGCCAAGGCAGGGCGGCATCGTCATCCGCGACAACACGGAGCAGACCCGTCATGGCGGAGAACGCAACCAGGGACACAAGAGCAGGTCACACCATGACCCTCCGCGTCCGACAAGCAACCGCGACAGGCGTGAGGCGTCACAGGAGGGTTATAGCAAGAAGGCTAACCCACCGCCACCTCCGCCTCCGTCGCCACCTAGCAGTCACCATGGTGGAGGGGGCCCACGTCATTCACGCAGCACATCCCCTGTTGACAAGAAGAAAAACCCGGAGCCATACGATGCACGTTCGTCGATCGATAAGATCCACGAAGCCCGGGAAGGACCATACCTAGGACCACGTTGCTTTGGGCCTGCGATACGGTCCACAACTTACCCGAAAGGTTTCCGGATTGACAAGACCATCAAGCCCTATGACGACACTGCTAAGCTAGCTACATGGTTACAGGACTACGGCAACGCGGTAGAGATTGTCGGGGGTAACCCCAACGTTGCCGTCAAGTACCTCCCATTGATGTTGGCGGGCACAGCCCGTCAATGGATTAACGACTTGCCGGAGAAATCCATTTGCAATTGGTTGGACATGAAAGAGGCGTTCACAAAGAACTTCGAGGGTACGTACAAACATCCCTGCACTATTGGCGATCTACAGCAGTGCGTGCAAGATAAAGACGAGACATCTCGCGCCTACCTCTCCCGCTGGCTGGATATGAAGAATTCCTGCGCAGGAGTGCACGCTCAGACTGCCATGGCCGCCTTCATCGATGGGTTGGAAAGGGGCACGTTGCTCCGACATAAGCTAAAGCGCTTGCAGGACAATCACCATCTTGACTTGAACCAGATGATTCAGTTGGCTAGTGAGTTCGCAGCTGCCGACGACGATGCTCGCGGCTCTCTACCGGCAACGGTCATTCCAAATCAAGCTCGGAGGAACATCAGTACAAAGCGGAAAACCGCTCCAGAATAAAAGCAATCTCCCGACATGGTCGCCATGTCCTTTGGAGGACGAGGTGATGGCGGACAACGTGGCCGAGGACGGGGAGCTGGTCGTGGGCAGCAATGAGGAAGTGAAACTACCTCGACACCGCTTTGCGTTCCCCAAACCTATGAAGAGTACCGTGATATGTCGTGCCTCGTACACCTCGATGTCAACGGCAAGTCCACCCATACCAATCGACATTGCAAGTTCGTCAACGACCTCAAGGAAGACCCGGAATCCGGCTAAAAGCAAAGTCGGAAGAACATACCACGAGGCAAGGGCAAGGGGAAGAAGAAGGATCAGGAGTCCAAGTGTTCAAGTGACATGGACGAGGATGTTGACCCCAAGCACGCCGCCAAGAGCGACGACAAAGGTAAGAACCCCTTCGTGAAGAAGGCACCAGTCTACCACATTTTCCTTCGCACCCCCACCGTCCGACAACAGAAGACCTCTATGAGGATACTGATGGACACTCTACCCCCAGTTCCCCAGTACCTGCGCTGGTCGGAGGTTCCAATTACTTGGGACAGGAAGGATCACCCAGACCTCATCCCTACGGAAAATCAATACGCCATGGTCATCAACCCTTTGATTGACGGCGTGGAGTTCACCAAGTGTATGGTGGATAGTGGAAGCAGCATCAACATCATGTAAGGTCGATGACTCAGAGATGCCCGTGTCAAAGAAACAGTTTTCCTACTCCGCTCTTGCATTCAAGGCCGCCATCGAGACCAAGCTGGTGGAACTTGTGGTAGGCGAGGCCTTCAAGACCACCGCCATTAGGACGAACCTGGATCCCAAATAGGAAAGCGCGCTCGTCGAGTTCCTCCGTGAGAATAGGGACATCTTTGCCTGGCAACCTGCCGACATGAAAGGTGTACCTAGGGAACTTGCTGAGCACAACTTAAACATTGATCCAAAATGCAAACCAGTGAAGCAACCTCTACGACGCTTTGGAGATGAGAAGAGACGCGCCATAGGCAAAGAGATAGCTAGTTTACTTAAGGCTAGTTTTATCCGAGAATTCCTTCACACCCAATGGGTGGCCAATCCTGTACTTGTCCCCAAAAAGGGAACCAAAGAATTAATAATGTGTGTTGATTACACTGGCTTGAACAAGGCTTGCCCCAAAGATCCGTTTGCTTTGCCTCGCATTGACCAAGTCATTGACTCGACGGCTGGCTCGAAACTTTTGTGTTTTCTCGATGCATACTCAGGATACCACCAGATCAAGATGAGGAAGTCGGACCAATTGGCCACTTCGTTCACTACTCCCTACGACATGTTTTTCTATGTTACGATGCCCTTTGGGCTAAAAAACGCAGGTGCTACGTACCAGTGGACAATGCAACATTGTCTTCACGACCAAATTGGTCGGAACGTTCACGCCTATGTGGACGATATCACGGTGATGTCTAAAAAGTCAAATGACTTAATCTCCGACTTAAAAGAAACCTTTGATAATCTCGAGAAATACAACATGATGCTTAACCCTAAGAAGTGCGTCTTCGGGGTTCCAGCCGGCAAATTGTTGGGCTTCATCGTTTCCCGGCGTGGAATCGAGGTCAACCCGGAGAAAATCAAGGCCATCTTAAACATAAACCGTCCGACATGCCTAAAGTACATTCAACGACTAACAAGTTGTGTTGCAGCAGTTAGTCGGTTCGTCAGCCGACTTGCAGAGAAGTCACTGCCGCTGTACAAGTTGCTGAAGAAGGCAGACAAATTCACGTGGACGAACAAAGTAGATGCACCATTGAAGCAGGTCAAGGAGATTCTTTCCTCAGCGCCCATCCTTGCAGCACCCGATCCTGGAGAGCCCATGTTAATCTACATGGCGGCAACCAACCGGGTAATCAGTATCGTTGTCGTGGTAGAGCGGAAGGAACCAGGCTATGAGCACGGAGTTCAACGACCAGTTTACTATGTGAGCGAGGTCTTGACGGAGTCCAAGCAGCGTTACCCGCACTACCAGAAGATAGCTTATGGAGTATTCCTTGCTTATTGGAAGCTGGGGCATTACTTTCAGGAGCGCCCAATCACAGTGGTGAGCAAGACTCCACCGTCCGACATTATCAACAACAGCGACGCTAGGGGAAGGGTCTCGAAGTGGGGCATTGAACTTGCCACCTTTGAGATCGCCTACAAGAGACGCGATGCTATCAAGTCACAAGCCTTGGCGGACTTTATCACAGATTGGACGGAGATGCCAGATGCTACTCCGTTGCCGGAACCAGAGTACTGGGTGATGCATTTTGACGGATCAAACCTGCTCAACGGCTCGGGGGCTGGTGTATTGATATAGTCACCAACTAGCGACAAGCTACACTACGTTCTGGAAATCCACTTCGAGGCTACGAACAACATGGCGGAGTATGAAGCACTCATTCACGGACTACGTGTAGCCAAGGATATTGGCATCAAGCGGATAGTTTGCTGTGGAGATTCCGACTTGGTTGCCCAGCAGGTGGCTGGCACCTGGAATGCGCAGAACCCTATGATGGCACATATCGAGACGAAGTGGACGAGATAGCCAAGAGCTTCTTGGGCTACGAAGTCAAGTATGTACATAGGGAGCAAAACGAGGCGGCTGATCTTCTATCTAAGCTTGGATCATGGCGCAAACGAATTCCGCCAAGAGTTTTCCTAGAGCATCTACGGACACCATCCGTGAAGGGAGCCGACATCGACAACCCGGATAGAGTTGACTCTTTCGTCCACATGGTGGCAAAGGTCCCTTCGGCTTGGACAAAACTGTTCATGGAATATCTCGAACACGGAACTTTGCCCGACGACGAAGTCAAAAGACGGCAAATAGTACGTCGAGCGAAGGGCTATACCATAATCAATGGACAGCTCTACAAAAGGATCACTACTGGTGTATACCTAAAGTGTGTTTACCAGCTAGAAGGTATTGAAATCCTACGCGAAATCCATCTCGGAGATTGCGGGCATCACGCCGCTCCTCGATTGTTTGTTGCGAAAGCCTTCCGGCAAGGATTCTACTGGCTGACCGCGAAGGCGGACGCCGACAAGCTGGTTGAGACATGCATGGGATGCCAGTATTATGCCCGACAACCACATGTTCCTGCTGAAGAATTGCGAACAATACCAATAACTTGGCCGTTTGCAGTCTGGGGGCTAGACATGGTGGGACCATTACAAATGGTACCATGTGGGTTTACACATCTGCTAGTAGCAGTTGATAAATTCACTAAATGGATAGAAGCTAAACCCATTAGAAAGCTTGATGGGGCAACTGTCCTCAGGCTTGTCCGGGATCTATTGGTGAGATTTGGTCTCCCACATAGCATTATCACCGACAACGGTAGCAACTTGTCACTCGAAGAAGTGGAGGCTTATTGTTGGGAGAAGGGCATCCGACTTGACCTTGCATCGGTGGCACATCCACAATCCAATGGTCAGGTTGAGCGAGCCAATGGATTAATTCTGCAGGGAATAAAGACACGTCTTGAGACACCGCTACATAGAGCAGCTGGAGCCTTGGCGGAAGAATTGCCATCTGTGCTATGGAGTTTACGAACTACACCCAACAGATCCACCGGCTACACCCCTTATTTCATGGTATATGGAGCAGAAGCCATCCTACCTTCCGACATACTTCACGATGCACCAAGAGTTGCCGCCTATGACGAAGATAACGCTGAAGAATCCAGACGCCTAGATGTGGACCTTCTCGAGGAGGAGCGCGTTTTGGCATGCCAAAGATCCGCCATCTACCAGCAGAAGCTACGCAGCTACCATAGTCACCGCGTTCGGCATCGCTCGTTTAAAGAGGGGGATTTGGTGCTCCGACTTAAGCAGAAGAAGTCACACAAATTATCCCCGCCATGGTAAGGACCGTTCATCATAAGCAAGGCGTTACTCAATGGGTCTTACTACCTCATTGACAATCGTGAACTGAAGGATAGACCCAACGAGGATCATAAGCGTAAGCGACGTGACCCGGATGCTGACTACCCGGAGTTTGATCGGCCATGGAACATAGCACAACTACGTCATTTTTACACTTAGCATTTTTATCTAATTGTGTACCTCTTATATGATCAATAAAATAAAGCTCTCTGGTTCACTCATATTTCTGAGTATTTTACCTCCTTTAGTGTTTATTTTTGGATCATATAAAACCTTTATGCACAATTTTTGCGATTGCACTTGTGAAAATTCCGCCTACGGGCGTTAGCTTAAGTTTTCTGGTCTACACGTTCTTTGTCATTTTTATGTGGATTCTGGAGTAGTGACTTTCAGCACTTATTGTTGGTGATTTTGTGCTTAGGTTATTGACGGTGCCATTGGGCATCATCACCTGAGCGCATGGTTTCGACAACGAGTCTTCCGACTCATGAAAATTCAAGCATAAGAACCAAAGTAATGGATAAGCCAGCACTTGCTTAAAAAATATATACATGCTGGAACTAGTTCTTAAGTAGCAGAACATACATCATTGTTTTCCGCCTTAAGTTAATACATAGTTTTTTCCGCATACGCATCAAAGATGAAACAAATATTACAAGTTGTTTTTCATTCCTTTGGCGCAGGCGACTTGGAAGCAGCGTCATCTGCAGCAGGAGAATCACCCTCGAAGTCGGCAGTGTGAAGAGACTCGGAGGAGATTTGGTCGCCGCCATCGATGGTGTTCATTGGAACGAAGACGTTAAAATCGACCAACTCGGCGACTCTGGTGTCATAACCCGCTAGTGACGACAAGATAGCCTCATGGTTTATCTTTTGTACTTCGTCATCTACGTCGGGGATGCCAGAGGTTACCGTGTCGATGTCGGCATTCTCGTAGTGTGCCTTCACCATAGATAGCGCCATCCTTGCACCGGCCCGTGCACATGAAGCTTTCCAGCTTGTGATACGCTCGGGAGCTTGGCGCAGGATCTCCGAGAACTTCGCCACAGAGTCCGATGCCTTGATGTTGATCTGGAGGGGCTTGGCAATCTCTTTGGCTTGCGCGATGGTGGTGTTGATGAAGTTGCCGGCAAGAATCATGCATTCCTTTGTCGGAGGAGGCGACCGGGTTAAACCCATAGGAGCTGCATATTCCGACAAAGGAGCACATGAGTTCAAAAATTCAGAGTATCTAGACTACAGAAATCCAAGACGGAGAATCACTTACTAAAGATGCTAGCCTCAGCTTGCCAGAGGGTATCCGCCAAGGAGTCTCGTTCTTGTTGGAGGAGCTTGTACGCCTCATGATGGCGTTGATTCTGCTCATCGGCAGCTTTCTTCTGATCTCTTAAGATCGAGATCTCCTCCTTCAAGCGGTTCATCTCCATGGTGGCGGAGTCCTGCAGGGCTTTCATTGATTCTTCATGCATCTTTAGCATGTCCTTCCTCTCCTGCTTAAGGATCTTGTTCTCGCTATCCAGCTCTTGAATGTGCTTGGATTGCTCGACAATGTCCTTAGCCTTGGCAATGGTTTCTGCAAGTCAGAGAAAGCAAAGTACACAGTGAGTACTCGGAGAATACACAAGTTTAAGTCGGAATACGAAAAAGAAAGGAAAAACAGACGCTTGCTCTTGATGATCTGTTCCTTCAAGAAGGCAGTTTTACCCTAGTCGGCTTCCAAGTCCGCGCGCATCTTCTGGTACTTGTCGTTGGCCATGCCCCTCCGAGCATTCTCGTTCTGTGGAAAAAAGAAAATTTAAACGTTGTTTGGTCTACTTGGAGCATCTAGCCGGAAAATTTCCACCTAGACCCTCGGGGGCTACAGTGAGAGTTTTTAACTTAGCAATATGCTTAGTCTTTCTTTAAGCATCTAGTCGGAACTAATTCAGTTTTCGATTAGAAGCTTGGGGGCTACAGTATAAAGTTTTTAACTCGGATGTATGCTTAGCTTCTCTTTAAGCATCTGTTCAGAACTAATTCAGTTACAACTAGAAGCTTGGGGGCTATAGTATTGAAATGTATAAACACTGCGTATGCTACTCTTAAAGCATCTAGTCGGAATAATTCATCCCACCTATATGCTTGGGGGCTACAGTGAGAAGTTTTCTAGCTTAGTCACTCTTAGAGCATCTAGACGCAAAGACCTATGGTTTTCCGTCTACATCCCTTGGGGCTACAGTGGGATATTCATATGAAATGGAAAAGGAAAAAATAACTTACAAGTGCAATGATCTTGAGGTTAGTAGCACTCTCAGCCAACAGCTTGCCGAAGGATACACTATTTCCTTGCAAGATCTCTGCTTGCCGGAGAAGCTCCTCTAGACCGCACGTCGGAGATGTCGGCACCGCACCAGGAACCAGAGCAGTTCTACCCGGTGTAAGTACCGGATTGAATATCTTCGGATACTCTATGGTTTTCTTGGGCGTGGGGGCGCCGCCTTCGGCAGAAGTACCAGCTTCCACCACCGCCTTACCGCAACCGATGGCATCCTTAGCCGGAGCTTCAGCCATTTGGTGCATGGCACTTTCCTGCGTCGCCTGCTCGCCGACAACAGCAAGCTCGGTAGAGGCACCTGAGTCCACTTCCATGGCGGAAGGGCCAAATGCTTCCTTAGCTTGTGAGCTTGTTGGAGCGGAGGAAGGCTTGACGATGGGAGTGACATAGGGGTTCGTAGCAAGGAAAAAAAATTTCTACCGCATGCACACAAACAAGCCAAGATCTATCTACTAGATTGTAGCAACGAGTCGATAGAAGCACTCACCCTCGAAGATTCCAAAGCGGTTAACAAGAGCAGATTCTCGTGGGTGATGTAGTCGTACACTTGCCAATCTCAAGATCGCGTAGACGATCCTTCTGGCGGTGCGTTCGGCAGCGCTTCCGCAGTCGGTCACACGTTCGGTACTCGACGAAGACCTTCCTCTCCCTTTTTCCAGCAGACAGCGAAGGTTGTAGTTCTCCCCTCGTGATTCCGGCAGCACGACGACGTGGTGTCGGAAGTAGAGGGAAGATCCCGCAGGGCTTCGCCTAAGCCGGATGCGAGTTATGGTGGATTAGGGTTCCTAGAGATCTAGGGTTTAGATGACCAGGAGGAGGAGGAGGTGTCGGCGGCGGCTAGGGCGGCGGCGACGAACCGGCGGCGCGGCGGCGTCGGTGCGGTGTGTGGGGAGGGCTTGGCTCTTGTGGTGTTGGGGCGTCCCTCCCCCTCTATTTATGAGAGGGAGAGGCAGCCTTGGGAGGGGTGGGTTTGAATCCAAACCCAAACCCAAGTTTGATTGAGAGAAGGACTTGTTTCTTCTCCCACTAGGAAACTATTGTTCCAGTTTGACTTTTCAAACTTCCCGTTTGACTTTTAATTTAGAGCTTTATTTCTCTCTTACAAATGTCAACACCAAGTGACCTAGGATATGATCCAATCATTCCACATATCCATGACACATTCATGGACCATTCCCCTTCCGGACAGGTGAAAATTCTAGACCCTTCTAGAACCTCTCCGATGAAAACATCGGAAACTTTCCCAAACTTCGGAATCGGACTTTTCTTATATGAATCATATTCTCCGGACCATTCCGGATATCCTCGTGATATCCCGTATCCCATCCGAGACTCCGAACAACATTTGGTATCCCTATTAACATTCCATATCTACTAAACAACATCGAATCCTTAAGTGTGTCTCCCTACGGTTCGTGAATTATGCGGACATGATCGAGACACTTCTCCGAACAATAACCAATAGAGGAATCTGGAAATTCATATGGCTCCCACATATTTCTACGATTACTTTGCGATCGAATGAACCACTTACATACGATACCAATTTCCCTTTGTCTCACGATAGTTTACTTATTTGTGGTTTTGATCGTCGGTATCTCTGCATACCTAGTTCAACCTCGTTACCGATAAGTACTCTTTTCTCGTTCCCATGATATGTGATACCTTGTGATCCAGTCACATGCTTGCAAGATAATTGGATTACATTCCACCGAGAGGGCCCAGAGTATATCTATCCGTCATATGGATGGACAAATCCCACTCTTGATCCATGTGCCTCAACCCATACTTTCCGAACACTCAGTGCCACCTTTATAGCCACCCTATTATGTTGTGGTGTTTGATGTCATCAAAGCATCCTTCTGGTGATGGTGATTAACATGATCTCATGGTCGAAGGAATTAGGTTACTATATATCAGAAAGCTAATAGCAAACGAACTATTGAAATGACTTGATCTTAATGCTACGCTTATCTATTAGGAGTATGTCCATCATACCATTCTCCTAATGATATGATCTTGTTATTAATAACATCTCAATGTTCATGATCAAGAAACTACGATCATCTATTAATCAACAAGCTAGTATTATAAAGAGGCTTTACCAGGGACTCTAATTTAGTTTACAAATCACACAAGTATTAATGTTTCCGGTTAATACTATTATAGAATGAATGTAAACATTTATCATAAACACAAAGATATAATAATAAGCACTTTTATTATTGCCTCTAGGGCATATCTCCAACAGTCTCCCACTTGCACTAGAGTCAACTAATCTAGATTACATGGTAATATACCGAACACCCATGGCGGTTTGGTGCTGGTCATGTTTTGCCCTCGGGAGAGGTTTAGTCAACGGATCCGCCACATTCAGATATGTGTGTACTTTGCAAATCTTTATGTCACCATCTTGGACATGCTCTCGAATAGTGTGAAAACGTAGCTTGATGTGCTTCAGCTCCTTGTGTGACCTTGGTTCTTGCGCATTGGCTATGGCGCCCATGTTATCACAATAGATAGACATTGGGTCCAGCGCACTTGGAACCACACCGAGCTCTGTAATGAACTCCTTCATCCATATCGCCTCTTGTGAAGCCTCCGAAGCAGCTATGTATTCCGATTCAGTTGAAGATCTCGCCACAACGCTTTGCTTTGCACTCCTCCAGCTAACTACTGCACCATTCAAAGTAAATACGTATCCGGATTGAGATTTAGAATCATCCAGATCGGTGTTCCAACTATCATTGGTGTAACCATTAATAACAAGCTGTTCATCACCTCCATAAGAAAGAACCATATCCTTAGATCTTCTCAAGTACTTAAGGATGTTTTTGACCGCTGTCCAATGATCCACTCCTGGATGACTTTGATATCTGCTAGTCAAATTAACAGCATATGCAATGTCGGGTCTAGTACATAGCATGGCATACATAAGAGATACTATGGCTGAGGCGTAGGGAGTCTTACTCGTATTGGGCAACATGGGCAAGAACCCTTTCTTGCTATCTTCCATTCCAAACTTCTTTAGAACTTTGTCCAAATATGTACTCTGTGACAATGATATTAGGCATCTCGATCTATCTCTATAAATCTTTATGCCTAATGTAAGCTGCTTCGCCAAGATCTTTCATTGAAAAACTATTATTCAAATAATCCTTGACACTATTAAGAAGGTCTACATCATTCCCAATCAACAATATGTCATCTACATATAGTATTAAGAATGCTATAGATCTCCCACTCACTTTCTTGTAAATACAAGCTTCTCCATAAGTTTGTATAAAACCAAAACTTTTGATCAGCTTATCAAAACAATGATTCCAACTTCGGGATGCTTGCTTCAGTCCATATATGGATCTTTGAAGTTTGCATACCTTGTTAGCATCTTTAGGATCGACAAAACCTTTGGGTTGCATCATATACAACTCTTCATCAATGTCTCCATTGAGGAACGCCGTTTTGACATCCATCTGCCATATCTCATAATCATAATATGCAGCGATTGCTAACATAATCCTCACAGACTTTAGCTTCGCTACAGGTGATAAAGTCTCATCGTAGTCAACACCTTGAATTTGTCAAAACCCTTTTGCGACAAGTCGAGCTTTATAGACAGTAACATTACCATCAGCATATGTCTTCTTCTTGAAAATCCATTTGTTCTCGACAGCCTTCCGGCCATCTGGTAAGTCCACCAAAGTCCATACTTGGTTTTCGTACATGGATCCAATCTCGGATTTCATGGCTTCTTGCCATTTATTGGAATCTGGGCTCATCATCGCTTCCTCATATGTCGCAGGGTCATCGGTGTTATCCACCAACATGACACTCATAACGGGATCATACCAATCAGGAGTGGTACGAGTTCTCGTTGACCTGTAAGGTCCATAGTAACTTCAACCGAAGTTTCATGATCAACATCATTAGCTTCCTCTCTTATTGGTGTAGGCGCCACAGGAACCACTTCTAGTGCTGCGCTACTCGCAAGTTCGAGAGAAGGTTCAACAACCTCGTCGAGTTCTACTTTCCTTCCAGTCACTTCTTTTGAGAGAAACTCCTTCTCTAGAAAGGATCCATTCTTGGCAACGAAGATTTTGCCCTCGGATCTATGATAGAAGGTATACTCAATAGTTTCCTTTGGGTATCCTATGAATACGCATTTTTCCGCTTTGGGTTCAAGCTTGTCCGGCTGTAACTTCTTTACATAAGCTTCGCAACCCCAAACTTTAAGGACCGACAATTTAGGTTTCTTCCCAAACCATAATTCATACGGTGTCATTTCTACGGATTTAGATGGTGCCCTATTTAAAGTGAATGCGGCTGTTTCTAATGCATAACCCCAAAATGATAGCGGTAAATCTATAAGTGACATCATAGAACGAACCATATCTAAGAGAGTTCGATTACGACATTCGGACACACCATTGCGCTGTGGTGTTCCCGGCGGTGTCAATTGTGAAAATATTCTGCATTTCTTCAAATGCTCGCCAAACTCGTAACTTAGATATTCACCCCCTCGATCAGATCGTAGAAATTTAATCTTCTTGTTACGTTGATTCTCTACCTCACTTTGAAATTCCTTAAACTTATCAAAAGTTTCGAACTTATGTTTCATGAAATAGATATACCCATATCTACTCAAGTCATCCGTGAAGGTAAGAACATAACGATAACCACCGCGCGATGCTACACTCATTGGGCCACACACATCGGTATGTATGATTTCCAATAAGTCCGTAACTCGCTCCATCATACTAGAAAATGGAGTCTTAGTCATTTTACCCATCAGACATGCTTCGCATCTTTCAAGTGATTCAAGAAGTCCATCGTAATGGAGTTTCTTCATACGCTTCACTCCAATATTACCAAGACGACAATGCCACATATAGGTCGAGTTATCGCTCAATTTCAAACGTTTAGCTTCAGTGTTATTAATGTGTGTATTTCCACAATAGAGATTCAATAAGAATATACCATCTATCAAAGGTGCATGTGCATAAAACATATTACTCATATAAATCGAACAACCATTATTCTCGGACTTAAACAAGTAACCGTCTCGCAATAAACATGATCCAGATATAATGTTCATGCTCAACGCAGGCACCAAATATTATTTAAGTATAAAACTAATCCCGATGGTAGATGAAGAGGTAGCGTGCTGACCGTGATCACATCAACCTTTGATCCATTTCCAACACGCATCGTCACCTCGTTCTTCGCTAGCTTCCGTTTATTCTGCAGTACCTGTTTCGAGTTACAAATATGAGCAACCGAACCAGTATCAAATACCCACGCACTACTACGAGTACTAGTGAGATACACATCAATAACATGTATATCGGATATACCTTTCATCTTGATGTTGTCGTTCTTCAAATCCGCCAAGTACTTTGGGAAATTCCGCTTCCAGTGACCTTCTCCCTTGCAGCAAAAGCACTCAGTATCAGGCTTAGGCCTAGCCTTGGTCTTCTTCGCTGGCGCAGTAACTTTCTTACCGCCCTTCTTGAAGTTTTCCTTTTTCTTAGACTTGCCTTGCTTCTTGAATTTGGTGGACTTATTGACCAACAACACTTGGTGCTCTTTCTTGATCTCCACTTCTGCAGATTTCAACATGGAGAAGAGTTCTGGCAACGACTTATCCATATTTTGCATATTGTAGTTCATCACAAAGTTCTTGTAACTTGGTGGTAGTGATTGGAGGACACGGTGAATCCCCAAAGTATTAGAAATTACTATACCAAAGCTTTGAATCTTGCTTGCGTGCCCATACATCTTAAGCACGTGCTCACTGACGGAGCTGCCCTCTTCCATCTTGCAGTTAAAGAACTTTTCAGAAGCCTCATAACTCTCAACTGCCGCGTGAGCCTCAAATATCATTTTGAGTTCACAGACAATATCATGTGGGTCATGGTTCTCAAACCTTTTCTGAATCTCCGATTCCAAACCATACAAGATAGCACACTGAACTATGGAGTACTGATTCTTCCGAGCGAGGAAAACATTCTTTACCTCATCAGTAGCAATAGCTGCAGGCGGGTCACCCATCGGTGCATCCAGCACATAGGTCAAATTACCAGCATTGAGGATAATCCTCAAATTGCGGAACCAATCCGCGAAGTTGCTTCCATTGTTTTTTAACTTTTCTTTCTCTAGGAACGCATTAAAATTGATGGTAGGGGCCACCATTGATCCACAACATATTTTCAATAGTTTAGACTAAGTTTATGACAAATTGAGTTCTAATTTAATAGTTAAATTAATCTAGGTGAACTCCCACTCAAAACAATATACCTCAAATTGTTTTAGTGATCACACGAACCAAATCCACCACATCAAAACCGATCATCACGAGAGTTGATGTAGCTTCAATGGCGAACAATCAACATGTTCATCATATCTACTATATGACTCATGCTTTACCTTTCGGTGATACCTGTTCCGAGACCATGTCTATACATGCTAGGCTCGCCAAGATCAAACCTTATCTTCCGCATGAGAAAATCTGGCTTGCTCACGTTGTATACACTCGCAAAATCTAACACACCCGATCATCACGTGGTGCTTCGAAACAACGAGCTTTAGCAACGGTGCTTACTAAGGATGAAAACTTTAAAACTTGAAATTTTGTGCTTGAGGGATCATCTTATAATGCTACCGTCGCAAACTAAGCAATACAAGATGCATAAAGGATTAACATCACATGCAATTCATAATATGTGATATGATATGGCCTTTCTTCTTGTGCTTCCGATCTCCATCTTCAAGCACGAACATGATCTCCATCATCGCCGGTATGGCGTCAAGGTCAATGGCGTCGTTTCATGGTTGTCGTCCACCAACTTCAACTATTACAAATACTTTGAATAGACACGCAGGTCTTAACGGAATTTAAAAAACAACCATATGGCTCCTGCCGGTTGCCAACTTACAATAAGGAACATTGCATACATAATATATAATCACAATCATGGCCATATCACATCACAGCACACCCCTGCAAAACAAAGTTAGACGCCTCTAATTTTCTTTGCATATTTTACGTGGTTTGGGGCTTTCAATAAGTGTCATTCTAACTTACGAACAAGAACCACAACGTTGATGCTTGAACTATCAAGTGCCCGTTGTAAATTGAATCTATACTATGATGGGAGAGACAGACACCCGCAAAGCCACTTATGCAATACAAGTTGCATGTTAAGCGTGGAGCAAGTCTCATGAATGATGTCATGTAAGGTTAGCCCGGGCCGCTTCATTCCATCATACCGCAAGATGCAAAGTACGCAAAAGCAATTGATAATAAAAGCACCACCGTCCACAATGACCATTGTGTTCTACTCGTGCAACAGATCTACTTATAGACACGGCTCTGATACCACTGTAGGGGTTCGTAGCATGGAAAAAAAATCTACCGCATGCACACAAACAAGCCAAGATCTATCTACTAGATTGTAGCAACGAGTCGATAGAAGCACTCACCCTCGAAGATTCCAAAGCGGTTAACGAGAGCAGATTCTCGTGGGTGATGTAGTCGTACACTTGCCGATCTCAAGATCGCGTAGACGATCCTTCCGGCGCTGCGTTCCGGCAGCGCTTCCGCAGTCGGTCACACGTTCGGTACTCGATGAAGACCTTCCTCTCCCTTCTTCCAGCAGGTAGCGGAGGTTGTAGTTCTCCCCTCGTGATTCCGGCAGCACGACGGCATGGTGTCGGAAGTAGAGGGAAGATCCCGCAGGGCTTCGCCTAAGCCGGAAGGGAGTTATGGTGGATTAGGATTTCCTGGAGATCTAGGGTTTAGATGAACGGGAGGAGGAGGAGGTGTCGGCGGCGGCTAGGGCGGCGGCGGCGACTTGGGCGCGGCGGCGGCGCGGTGTATGGGGAGGGCTTGGCTCTTGTGGTGTTGGGGCAGCCCTCCCCCTCTATTTATGAGAGGGAGGGGCAGCCTTGGGAGGGGTGGGTTTGAATCCAAACCCAAACCCAAGTTGGATTGAGAGAAGGACTTGTTTCTTCTCCCACTAGGAAACCATTGTTCCAGTTTGACTTTTCAAACTTCACGTTTGACTTTTAATTTAGAGCTTTATGTATCTCTTGCAAATGTCACCACCAATTGACCTAGGATATGATCCAATCATTCGACATATCCATGACACATTCATGGACCATTCCCCTTCCGGACCGGTGAACCTTCTAGACCCTTCTAGAACCTCTCCGATGAAAATATCGGAAACTTTCCCGAACTCTGGAAGCGGACTTTCCTTATATGACTCTTATTCTTCGGACCATTCCGGATCTCCTCGTGATATCCCGGATCCCATCCTAGACTCCGAACAAAATTCGGTATCCCTATTAACATTCCATATCTACTAAACAACATCGAATCCTTAAGTGTGTCTCCCTACGGTTCGTGAATTATGCGGACATGATCGAGACACTTCTCCGATCAATAACCAATAGAGGAATCTGGAAATTCATATGGCTCCCACATATTTCTATGATTACTTTGCGATCAAATGAACCACTTACATACGATACCAATTTCCCTTTGTCTCACGATAGTTTACTTATCCGAGGTTTTGATCGTCGGTATCTCTGCATACCTAGTTCAACCTCGTTACCGATAAGTACTCTTTTCTCGTTCCCGTGATATGTGATCCCTTGTGATCCAGTAACATGCTTGCAAGATAATTGGATGACATTCCACCGAGAGGGCCTAGAGTATATCTATCTGTCATATGGATGGAAAAATCTCACTCTTGATCCATGTGCGTCAACCCATACTTTCCGAACACTCAATGCCACCTTTATAGCCACCCAGTTACGGTGTGGTGTCTGATGTCATCAAAGCATCCTTCTGGTGATGGTGATTAACATGATCTCATGGTCGAAGGAATTAGGTTACTATGTATCAGAAAGCTTATAGTAAACGAACTATTGAAATGACTTGATCTTAATGCTATGCTTATCTATTAGGAGTATGTCCATCATACCATTCTCCTAATGATATGATCTTGTTATTAATAACATCTCAATGTTCATGATCGAGAAACTACGATCATCTATTAATCAACAAGCTAGTATTATAAAGAGGCTTTACCAGGGACTCTAATTTAGTTTACAAATCACACAAGTATTAATGTTTCCGGTTAATACTATTATAGCATGAATGTAAACATTTATCATAAACACAAAGATATAATAATAACCAATTTTATTATTGCCTCTAGGTGATATCTCCAACAAGTGACAGGGGCGATGGCGGGAGATGCGTCGCGATGCAGCATATCCTTGATGGTTCTAGAAGCCCCCGAAGTTTTGGAGGTCTTTTTTAAGCTGGTTGTGGCTTTCTTTCTAAAACGTGCAAAATGCATAAGTACAAGAATAAGACAGATAAATGGACAATGTCGGAGAGAAAGAAGCTTACACAAGAGGGGGTGCTTTGGCAAAGGGGATCCCAGTAATCTTTCTTTTCTCCGCCTCCAGGGCGGCGGTAGTTTTTTTAGGCTCCACCCTCCGTCTTCTTCTTATTGCCTCCATCGGCAGCGTCAGAGGTGGAGCTCTTCCGCTTTCGCGCCAACGGAGCATCGTCGTCGGACACGACGGTGACTTCCTTCATCTTTGGATCATAGATTTGAGGAGCCATGCTGTCCTCGTCTATGTCGCTAAGCTGTTAAGGTGAAGAACCTCTGTGTTAGATGAGATGGTAATGGCTAGACGGAAGAACTGGAGTATATGTCATACACGGAAATTAAACAGTTACCTTTGGGCACTTGCTCTGTACGAACATGTCGTAGGTGATGGTGAAGCCACGCTTCTTGTTCTTCACCTTGACGATGTCCTTGAGGCGGAGCTTGACGGAGTCGCTCGAGAAATTGTCCACGGAGATGCGGAGGCTATCCCTTCTATCGTTGGTATACTCGTGCATCAACTTCGAGCGGTGCTGCAGAGGTTGGATTCGCCTGATGAACCAGCACATGGCTAGGTCCAAGCCGGTCAAACCCGTCTCTACGAACCACTCTATCCGCCTTATGGCGCGGGAAGCATCGATGTCGGAGGGAAGGGAGGCCAGGGATCTCCATGTCGAGGCTTCGGTGGCGGCTGCATCGACAAAGTCCGGGTATGTTACTTCTCGGTTAGCCAGAGGGATATCTGGACCGTAGAAGTAAGTACGCTGCCAGTTCTTGCAGGACTCGTAGTCGACGATGTCGGGGAACCGCCGGCCAGGACGGATCTTGAAGCTAATGGTGCCACAATTTATAAGTTCATCCTTGCTCGCTCTGGCTTCGCGCTTGACGGTGAAGAAATAGACAAAGAGATCTAGCCTAGGCCTAATCCCTAGGTAACCCTCGCAAAGCGCCGCGTAATTGCTAAGTGCTAGGATACTATTGGGAGAGAGATTTTGGGGCTGAACTCGGTAATGGTTGAGGACAGCAAGGAAGAAGTTAGAGATGGGCAGGGAGACGCCGCGTACCATCTGTGCTTTGAGGTACACCTTTTCTCCGGCTTCGGGACAGGTGTGACCTCGCCGGCCGGCGCCGCCAGGCGAGCTCCTCCGTCGCAGGGAGGTAGCCTTCAACGATCAACTCCTTGATGTCACGGTCCGTGATATCCAAACCACACCAGTAGCCTTTGTGGGAGTCGTTTTCCTCCTCCAGCAGCTCTAACGCCGCTGGATTGTGGTCGCCGCCGGTGGTCTCGACCACCACAGAGACGGGGATGACCAAGCCCTCTGGGGGAACGACGACGGAGCTCGCCGGCTTCGCCGCGGCTTCGCCCGACGCCGCCATCGAGCGAGAAGAACTGCTGCTGTCCATTGCGAGTGTTTGGAGGTGACTTGCGAGATTGGGAGTTAGGGTTTTTCGCAAGTTGCACGGAGAGATCGAGGGAGCGCTCGCTGGAGGAAGAAGATGATGCAAGGAGAGAATAAGGTGAAAAGTAAATTTTCCACCGCAATTACTATTTATGATCTCCAGCATCGAGATTCGTGCAGCTTGATCGGACGGTTGCCGCGTAGACGACGTGCGTGCGGGCGTGCGTGGAAATTTCGCTACGTCCCAACCGTCGCCGCCAACGGTTTGTATCGCTCGCGCGGGAAAAGTGGAAATGATTGCGTTCTCTGCATGTGTGAGTTACGAGGCGTTACTGACCTACATATACGCCGTCCTAGCTGACATAGGCAGATGAACCATCACATCATAAGATTCCGGCATGGACGGATCCAATCCGGTTACGGAAGAGTACGATGGAAGATTCAACAATTCTCCGGCTTACTAGTTGAAGAAAGGAGGAAACCTTGCAGGGTTCTTTGGGAGGACTACAAGATATTGCTTGACGATTTGCCGACATCCATCTAGACAGAGCATTCCACGTGAAGAGGCAAGACGGCGCAAGATCTCGGAGTCCTCCGGGGGCTACTGTTGGGGATATGCTATATGGGTATCCTCATAGCATGTCTCCTATCCGGATAACCCGGGTGGCCCACAGTTGGTAGCATGGCCCATGGCCTGCTGGGCGGCCCAGTTAGATGGATCCAGAAGGGAGAACCATGCCAGAGAAAGGAAGGCTACGGTGGAGTCACCAGCGTACCCGGAGCCTTGGAGTACAAGAAACGCAAGATTAGTAATAGACGGTGTAGGACTCTGTAACCTGTCCGGCTAGGAATTTTACCTGTAACCCTAGGACATGGCGACTATCTAAGTCGGGCCTATGGGAGCCTTTAGGGCACAATAACTTAGACAATATCAGATGATAACTTAGACGACCAAGTAGCGATTAGCATACACCTCGCACAGCGAACCTATCTCTGTAACTCGGCGTATTGCCATTATAGTGATTTATAGAAGGAGTAGGATTCCGCCACCGTTGTGGGATCTGAGCCTGGGTAAGCTGTGTTACCTCGTACTCGTCAACCGTCCGCGTTCCCCCACGTCTCTAAACACGCACTATGAGGACCCCTCCATGGTGTACTCGTCGGCAAGAGCATGACAGATAAGAGGCCATTCGCTTGGCTTGGCTATTGCGATGCTTTCTATATGAAGACTGTCATCGCTTGGCGCAGGAATTCTCCTGTGTCATCTTCAATCACTAATTAACCCGGGTAGCAAACAAAGTTGCACAAGCTTTAGCTATGCGTGCAAAACACGTTCTTGTTGCTTTCATGCCCCTGCTGAATGTTTAGTTCAAATCCTTTTGGAATATGCATGTAATTTCTAGATACATCTGAATTCTAGACAAATCCAAATTCATTAATTTAGATCGGAGGAAGTACCCCTTTGAAGTTCAAAACCAAAAATCCTCTCGAGGATTCAGTAGCTAGGAGTATGAGGAGAAGCAGATTCCCAAATCCGTGTCCGCAAATAGATTCGTCGTAGGAGTACGATCCAGCTATCTCGCCATAAACACACTAGTGGAAACGAGGCCTTTGGTTGAGGTCGGAAATGGGCTTTAACACCGATTCTTCTATGAAACGGTGTTAAAAGGGGTGCCCTAACCAGCGTGGTCCAGAAAGCAAAAAAAAGCGCACCCCCTTTAACACCGGTTCAAGCCACGAACCGGGTTTTAAAGGCCATGCACCAGTGCCCTGCGCAGCCCCCCTTTAACACCGGTCCGTGGCTTGAACCGGTGTTAAAGGGGGTGCGCCTATATAACACATCGCAGCCCACACCCCTCTCTCTTATTTTTTCACTCTCTCATATTGGAGCTTAGCAAGAGGGTGAGAGCTGTGCTAGTTTGTGTTTTTTTCCTATGCATAAGAGGTGTTCGGTGAAATGTCCGAGAGCTCGAATTAAGTTTTCTCGTTGCTCTTTCTTTCTCGGTCGAGGTCGGCAACTTTATCCTTTCATGTGTCATTGATGTACTGTATAAGTGGTCATCTCCCTATTAATTTTTGATATACTATATAATGCAGATGAACCGGCAATGGATTTATGGTGACGGACGCACTTCCGAGTACATTACAGGCCTCCAAAATGTCATCGTTGTGGCTAAGGCAAACCGTGGTCACAATGGTTTTATGTGTTGTCTGTGTGTTCACTGTCAGAACAAGAAAGACTACTCAAATACCAAAACCATTCACGCCCACCTGCTTCGATCCGGTTTCATGCCCAACTATAATTGTTGGACCAAGCACGGAGAAAGAGGGGTTATGATGGAAGACAACGAAGAAGAACATGATGCTGACAACTATCATCATATGTATCCTGAATACGATGAACTGCAACGGGGGTAGATAATGAAGATCAAGAGGCAGTAGATGGGCCCGCTGATGACGATCTTGGTCAGGCCATTACTGATGCAAAGGAAGAATGTGAAACTGAAAAGGAGAAGGAGAAGCTGGAGCAGATGTTAAAGGATCACAAAACATTGTTGTACCCAACTTGCGAAGATGGCCACAAAAATCTAGGTACCACACTGGATTTGCTGCAATGGAAGGCAGAGAACGGTGTGACTGACAACGCATTTTCAAAGTTGTTGGTAAAAATGAAGAATCTTCTTCCAAGAAATAATGAATTTCCCGACAGTACATACCAAGCAAAGAAGGTTGTCTGCCCTCTAGGATTATACATGCAGAAGATACATGCCTGCATTAATGACTGCATCCTCTACCACGGTGAGAAGTACGAGAATTTGGATGCATGCCCGGTATGCACTGCGGTATAAGATCAGACGAGACGACCCTGGCGATGTTGAGGGCGAGGCCCCTAGGAAGAAGGTTCCTGCCAAGGTTATGTGGTATGCTCCTATAATACCACGGTTAAAATGTCTCTTTAGAAACAAAGAGCATGTCAAGTTATTGCGATGGCACATGGAAGACCGTAAGAAAGACGCGATGTTGAGACACCCCGCTGATGGGTCACAGTGGATAAAAGTCGAGCGAGAGTACCCGGACTTCGCACGTGACGCAAGGAACTTAAGGTTTGTTCTAAGTACAGATGGCATGAATCCTTTTGGGGAGCAGAGCTGCAGTCATAGCACCTGGCTTGTGACTCTATGTATCTATAACCTTCCTCCTTGGTTGTGCATGAAGCGGAAGTTCATTGTGATGCCAGTGCTCATCCAAGGCCCGAGGCTACCCAGCAACGACATTGATGTGTACCTAAGGCCAATAGTTGAAGAACTTTTACAGCTGTGGGACAAACCAGGTGTACGTATGCGGGATGAGCACAAAGGGGAGCCATTTGACCTACGAGCATTGCTTTTCGTAACCATCAATAATTGGCCTGCTCTTTGTAACATTTCAGGGCAAACAAACAAGGGATTCAAAACATGCACGTACTATTTAGATGAGACTGATAGTGTATATTTGGATAAATGTAAGAAGGTTGTGTACCTAGGGTATCGTCGATTTCTTCCGAACCTGCATCCCATAAGAAAGAAAGGCAAGCATTTCAAACAGCTGGCAAAACCTCGGAGGAAGCCTGTCCTCCCTACTGGTGAGGAGGTATTTGGTATGGTCAAGGACCTAGAAGTAATCTTTGGAAAAGGTCCTGGCAGTCTATCTGTTCCGAATGACTATGCCGGACACGTTCCCACGTCGAAGAAGCAATCTATATTTTGGGACCTACCCTATTGGAAAGTCCTAGAGGTCCGCTCTTCAATCGACGTGATGCACGTGACGAAGAATGTTTGCATGAACCCGCTAGGCTTCCTGGGAGTGTATGGGAAGACAAAAGATACACTAGAAGCACGGCAGGACCAGCAACGTATGAAAGAACCTGAAAAGCCTATGCATCCTGAGAACGAGAAGGGTAAAGGACGTCACTTAACTCCTGCCAGCTACGCTCTTACCAAAGCAGAGAAGGAAATCTTTTTTGAATGTCTGAGAAGTATTAAGGTCCCGTATGGCTTCTCGTCGAATATAAAGGGAATAATAAATATGGCAGAGAAAAAATTCCAAAACCCGAAGTCTCATGACTGCCACGTAATTATGACGCAATTGCTTCCGATTGCATTGAGGGGGCTGCTACCTGAAAATGTTCGAGTACCCATTGTGAAGCTTTGTGCATTCCTCAATGCAATATCTCAGAAGGTAATTTATCCAGAAAGCCTACCAGGGTTACAGACATATGTGGCCCAAAGTCTTGTCAGCTTCGAGTTGGTGTTCCTCCATCCTTCTTCAATATTATGACGCATCTCCTGTTTCACCTAGTAGAAGAGATTGCCATTCTCGGTCCTGTATTTCTACATAATATGTTCCCCTTTGAGAGGTACATGGGAGTTTTAAAGAAATATGTTCATAACCGTGCTAGGCCAGAAGGAAGCATCTCCAAGGGCTATGTAACATAGGAGGTCATTGAGTTCTGTGTTGAATTTATTCCTGACCTTAAGGCGATTGGTGTTCCACAATCATGACATGAGGGGAGACTGCATGGAAAAGGCACCCTAGGATGTAAAGCAATGATATCTAGGGATGGGCATTCTCTCCTCAAGCACACTACACAGTTTTACAAAGATCTATCTTGGTTGCCCCGTATATCAATGAACACAAGAATTTTATACGCCCCAAACACCCGGGGCAGTCTGATGAATGGATTAGAAGTGAACACATGGCGAGTTTTGGCGGCTGGCTGCAAAGACTTCTCACGAATAACACCACAGTTGGAGATCAGCTGTACTTGTTGGCCAGGACACCATCTTTGACTGTATGTACTTTCCAAGGGTACGAGATAAATGGGAATACATTTTACACGATAGGCCAAGATAAAAAGAGTGATGTCTACGCACTTCTATTCTTGTAGACAGTTGTTGGGCCTCCAAGTGCAGAGGTTTGTAGAACAGCAGCAAGTTTCCCTTAAGTAGATTACCCAAGGTTTATCAAACTCAGGGAGGAAGTGGTCAAAGATATTCCCTCTCAAGCAACCCTGCAATCAAGATACAAGAAGTCTCTTGTGTCCCCAACACAACCAATATAGGTGCACTAGTTCGGCGAAGAGATAGTGCAATACAAGTGGTAACGGTGCCAGAAAATAGCTTCTGACTTGTTGTTGACGTGGGGTAACGGTGCCAGAAAATAGCTGATGGCGTAGAGGAACAGACTAAAGGAAATCTGATGGAAGCAAGCAAACATGCAACAGATCTAGTAGTAAACGGTATTTCAATGCTTAGAAACAAGGCCTAGGGATCATACATTCACTAGTGAACACTCTCTCATATAAATATCCTCTCTTCATGATACTACTCTTAACTACTCTCCGGTTGTACACTCTAATCCATGGTAGGGCTATAACAACACACCTCAAAGTCTGCCTTCCCCAATCTAGATAACCCCACACTGTCATCTCGAGCGCTAGATGGTTCCAACAAACACCACAATTTCATAGAGACATCCAACTCCAAATATAACTCATAACAAATATTCAATCTAGCCAAAGTGCCACACACGATATGCACGCTGTAACATCCCAAAAATATCAAACTTAGATCAACAAAACACTAATCCTAAAGTTTAGGGTTAACAAAAACTTTTCTAAATCAATTCATGAATGCATGTATATATGTATGCATGGATTTTGAATTTCTTTAAAAACCACCTTGTTTGTGTGATCCATTTCTTGTAAAATGTTTCTTAGGTGAAAAGAACATCATCTAAAACATTCCCCACACTTTTCCTAAAGAAAAATAAGTCAAAACAAATATATTAAGTGAATGGTCATTTTGACCAATTTAACTCCCATGCCTACTTTGGCTGTCTCAAACTTTCAAAACCTAACAGAAACTTTTCTGGATCTTTGCACCCCTTGAATGTACTCATAACAAAGTATCAAGGCCCACCTTGTGATCATCCAGAAACTTTCAAATGCATAGTTTAATTGACAACTCAAAATTGAATCTTCTTCATATGGGAAGATCCCACTTTTTCAAAAACCACTCAAACAAGCTCAACTTTCAAAACCCAAGCATCTGCAGACTCACGAGAACCAATCTAGCAAACCCACCAAAAATCATTTCAAAATTCAAAACTTGATTTCATGCGGCCATTTCATCAAACAGGTTGCAGACACAAATCAAACAAAACCACAAACACTATAGTGTGCAGTGTTTTGAGCCTAACTTGTTCCCTAGTTAGCTCTCACACAATCCAGTAGGTCATCTAGAAAGGTTAGACCAACAATAGAACCCCTGTGAGCTTGCCATTGCCATTAATGGTGAACAGCCGAGCAACCCCATGTCACCCCAATGTGGACAGCAAGCTAGGAGCAGCAGCAAGCCTAGCCAGCATGTCTGGGAGGCAGCCCACCGTCCACCGCCACTGCCTGTCCCAGCCGCGAGCGTTGCCAAGCCCTGGACCACGCGCACAAGACACGCCCAGACCATGCCGAGCGTGCGCCAGAGCGCCACCCTCGACCATCACCCACAGACCGCGCGCCGCCCTCACCGCGCGCACACACGATCACCACCGACCCAGGAGACCGCCAGACATCCCCGTTTACCGCCCCGCGCCATACAGCCACCGCCAGCCGTCGAAGACGCCGCCTCTGCCGCGCAGAGCACCGCCCGTTCTAGATCAAACCACACCTCCCCATGCCTCGCGACCATGTCGTGGAGCATCGCCAGGAGACACAGCATCGTCCCCTACCCTTGCCCATGCCATTAGCTGCCTGTAACGTCGCCTCCGACGAGCTCACCTTGCGCCCCGACGGTTCCCTCGCTCGACTATAAATAGAGGCCACCCCCGCATGATTTCTTAACACCATCTCACTCCCCTCTCCTCACTGATCGTGCCACACCATTCTCAGAGCAACGCGAGCACCACCTCGCTGGAATTTCACTGGAGCCTGCCGCTGCCGGAGAAGAAAGGAGCCAGCGATTGGAGCCACCCCAGGAGAAGTCACCGGTACCAGGAGGTTTGCCGTCGTCGACTTCGTTGTTCGCCCGCCTCGCCGACCCTCGCCCGTACCCCGGTGAGCCCCCAGCACCCCTCACTGGCCGCGCTAGGTTTCGTT
This sequence comes from Avena atlantica, assembly GCA_910589765.1. Lineage (NCBI taxonomy): Eukaryota > Viridiplantae > Streptophyta > Magnoliopsida > Poales > Poaceae > Avena > Avena atlantica. The sequence continues at coordinate 36,439,384 of OU342739.1, forward strand.
CTCGCCGGAGCTGTCTCGCGTCGACGATGACCCTCAGCCGTTGGATTAGAACCAGATCGAACGAACCACGTTGCCCCATACCGCTTCGCCCAGCCCCGTGTCACTGACGAGTGGGGACACCCACTTAAGCAGCCCGCGGGAGCACTGCGCTTAGCAGGCCGGCCCGTTAGAATTTCCCGCGCAGCCCAGCAATTCAAATTAAACCTTTTCTTTTTAATTTCAAACACACTTCTGTACCCAACTTCAAAAATACCCCCAGATCGATTTAGTGCACCAAATTAGATGAAACCAATTTTGTTGGAAAGGTCTGTGAATGCTTAATCCAAGCCCGTTGGATTCAAGTCATTTGGATCTGTAGATCACCCATAGCAAAAATAACAAGGCAGAAGCTTTTCTGCATTCAAACATTTTTCAAACTTAAACCATAAAAGCTTTTGAGTTGATTCCAACTCTCAAAAATCACATTCAACCATACCTTTCAGAATATATAAAAATATATATAGGTTACTTGCAGAAATAATGTTCAAGGAATAAAAGAATGCTTCATAAGCATTTCTAGCCACTTTAATTAATTAAAATAAAAGGGTAAAACCTTATTAAATTGTGACACCACTTTAAATCACATTCCCATGGACTACAACATGTGGTGATGACATGTGTCAACATGATCCCATGTTTAGTTTGGAGAATATTAAACCTTAAGTAGTTTTTCAATGAGTAGAAATTACTTTTCTAAAATAAAAAGACTTAAACCAATCCTTAACCTTGTAATGTTAGAGATGATGCTAGATCATCTATAGGACCCTTGTGTGTGATGATTGCAAGTAGTTAATGTTGAAGATATGCCCAAGAGGCAATAATAAAGTGGTTATTATCATATCTTCACATTTATGATAAATGTTTACATACCATGCTATAATTGTATTAATCGGAAACATTAATACTTGTGTGATCTGTAAACTAAAGTAAGAGTCCCTAGTAAAGCCTCTTGTTAAACTAGCTTGTTGGTTAATATATGATCATGGTTTCCTGATCATGAACATAGAGATGTTATTAACAACAGGGTCATATCATTAGGAGAATGATGTGATGGACATACTCCTATAGATAAGCGTAGCATAAAGATCAAGTCATTTCAATAGTTCAATTGATATATGCTTTCTGATACATAGTAACCTAATTCCTTCGACCATGAGATCATGCATATCACCTTTTCCGGATGGATGCTTTGATGTCATCAAACACCACACCGTAACAGGGTGGATATAAAGGTGGCATTGAGTGTTCAGAAAGTATTGGTTGAAACACATGGATCAAGAGTGGGATTTGTCCATCCATATGACGGATAGATATACTCTGGGCCCTCTCGGTGAAATGTCATCCAATTAGCTTGCAAGCATGTGACTGGCTCACAAGGGATCACATATCACGGGAACGAGAAAAGAGTACTTATCAGTAACGAGGTTGAACTAGGTATGCAGAGATACCGACGATCAAAACCTTGGATAAGTAAACTATCGTGAGACAAAGGGAAATTGGTATCGTATGTAAGTGGTTCATTCGATCGCAAAGTAATCGTAGAAATATGTGGGAGCCATATGAATTTCTAGATTCCTCTATTGGTTATTGATCGGAGAAGTGTCTCGATCATGTCCACATAATTCACGAACCGTAGGGAGACACACTTAAGGATTCGACGTTGTTTGAGTAGTTATGGAATGATGAGAACGATACCGAATGTTGTTCGGAGTCTCGGATGGGGTTCGGGATATCACGAGGAGATCCGGAATAGTCCGGAGAATAAGATTCATATAAGGAAAGTCCCGTTTCGGAGTTGGGGAATGATTCCGGTGTTTTCATCGGGAACATTCTAGAAGGTTCCGGAATGTCCGGCACTCCGGGGGGGGGGGAAGGGTACATGAATGTGTTATATCAAGTTGGTATGATTGCATCATGTACTAAGTGTCATCACTGTACCAAATAGAGGATTTATTCAAATCCTAGTTTGAAAAGTCAAACGGCTAGTTTGAAAAGTCAAACGGCTAGTTTTGGTAAAGAGGAGAAGGAGGTTTGATTGAAACCGAGTTGGGGAGGAGTTCCCTCCTCCAACCGGCGGCCCACCTCCAAGCCGAGTTGGGGAGGGACTCCCCTCCCCTTGGCCGCACCTCCCACCTATAAAGGGAGGGGCAGGGCTGCCCCTCCAATACACACAAGTTCCTATCCTCTAATCTCCGGTTTAGAGCCGTTTTGGTTTAGAGCTTCTAATTGCCCTAGCCTTCGGTTTAGAGCCTTCTAATTGGTGTGTCTAATCCCTAGACCACTAAAGCCTCTCTCATACTCCACCATACTCGCCCCGGCTTAAGGCGAAGCCCTGCGAGATCTCCCCTCTACTTCCGGTACCACGCCGTTGTGCTGCCGGAATCTCGAGGAGAGTGCTACAACCTCCGCTGCCTGCTGGAACAAGGGAGAGGAAGGTCTTCGTCGAGTACCGAACGTGTGACCGACTGCGGGAGCGCTGCCGGAACGTGGCGCTGGAAGGATCGTCTACGCGATCTTGAGATCGGAAGAGTACGACTACATCACCCACGAGAATCTGCTCTCGTTAACCGCTTTGGAATCTTCGAGGGTAAGTTATTCCATCGAATCGTTGCTACAATCTAGTAGATAGATCTTGGCTTGTTTGTTTGTATGCGATAGAAAATTTTTGTTTTCCATGCTACGAACCCCTACAGTGGTATCAGAGCCGTGTCTATATGTAGATCTGTTGCACGAGTAGAACACAATGGTCATTGTGGGCGTTGATGCTTTTATTGTCAATTGCTTCTTGTGTACTTTGCATCTTGCGGTATGTTGGGATGAAGCGGCCCGGGCTAACCTTACATGACATCGTTCATGAGACTTTCTCCACGCTTGACATGCAACTTGTATTGCATAAGTGGCTTTGCGGGTGCCTATTTCTCCTAGCATAGTTAAGATCCAATTTACAACGGGTGATTAACAATACTAGTATCAATGTTGTGGTTCTTGTTCGTAAGTTATAACGACACTTATTGAAATCCCCAAACCACGTAAAATATGCAAAGAAAGTAGAGGCGTCTAACTTTGTTTTGCAGGGGTGTGCAGTGATGTGATATGGCCATGATTGTGATTATATATGATGTATGCAATGTTCCTTATTGTAAGTCGGCAACCGGCAGGAGCCATATGGTTGTCTTTAATTTCTGTTAAGACCCGCGTGTCTATTCAAAGTAGTTGTAATAGTTGAAGCCGGTGGAAGACAACCATGGAGAAGCGTCATTGACCTTGATGCAATGCCGGTGATGATGGAGATCATGTTCGTGCTAGAAGATGGAGATCGGAAGCACAAAGAAGAAAGGCCATATCATATCACATATTATGAATTGCATGTGATGTTAATCCTTTATGCATCTTGTATTGCTTAGTAGACGACGGTAGCATCATAAGATGATCCCTCATGCCCATGAATTTCAAGTCATAAAGTGTTCACCCTTAGTTAGCACCGTTGCTAAAGCTTGTTGTTTCGAAGCACCACGTGATGATCTGGTGTGTTAGATTCCGCAAGTGTATACAACGTGAGCAAGCCAGATTTGCTCATGCGGAAGCTAAGGTTTGATCTTGACGAGCCTAGCATGTACAGACATGGCCTCAGGAACACGGATTACCGAAAGGTAGAGCATGAGTCATATAGTAGATATGATGAACATGTTGATTGTTCGCCATTGAAGCTATATCAACTCTCGTGATGATCGGTTTTGATGTGGTGGATTTGGTTCGTGTGATCACTAAAACAATGTGAGGGATATTGTTTTGAGTGGGAGTTCACCTAGATTAATTATTAATTAGAACTCAATTTATCATAAATTAAATAAAAGTGAATTTGCATAGTTGTTGTAGTCATTGGCATCCGTTTACCACCTTGCGCTTAGTTATAATTGAGATGATAGAACTATAGAATTCTGGTTATTTACTTTACGAACTGGTATCGTATTGTTTTGAAGTGTTAATCTAAAGTTTAAAAGTCCTATTGCAAACTTTCAGTAAGTTTCGGTTACTCCATGAAGTTTAATAATTGGTATTAAATCAAGATTAACAATTCCAAGTGTTAGTATATAAGTATCATGTTTGTCTCCATGATTCTTGATATTCAAAGGATTGTCTTAATATCAAGGTTATCTAGGATCTGAAAGAATTGTTTCAGAAACCATGATGTGTGGAAGATATTGTGATATCTGAAACGAAGTTTTGGTTACAACATGATAGAGTATAATATGGCAAAGTTCATGTTCTCATATTTTGATGAAAATTTGCAAAAGGTTGGAGACACTTGTTGTCCTAATCCTCCAAAAGGTTTTGGATAGCAACATTATACTCGTGATTCACCGTTATAAGCTAAAAGTAGCCTGATCATGGATGATCCCATGATAAGGGTGAATATTTGATGTAGGTAAAATGCTTACTACACCAAGAGATTACTAAAGAAAGGAATTTGAAAGAACACCAAACATTTGATGATGGTGATCTACTTCAAAGTGCAAGTCCAAAGACATTGGTATTTAACTATACATGTTTTGGACTATATGTCATATGTATGACTCCACTATTGATGTTGATAGATTCTTTCAAACAGAAAAGGAAATACTGAAAGAGAATCTCATAAGTATATGGCAGAAAAGAAAAGACTAGAATTGTTCAGCTTAAGTATATAGATGATATACATGTTATGGCTATATTCTTTGCTTATTAAACAATGTGGTTCTTAAGTATTTGATACTGAATTTGTTGGTGTGAATCGTCATACGAAACAACACAATTCATGAACTACAATGGCCTAAGTAACTAGCAAAAGAATATGTGATGATGTTCATCGAGAACAAATAAAGGGTTATTGTGTTGCTCGTTAAACATCAAAGTTTGCCTTCAAGATTTGTTTTATCAGGCATTATGAGAACAAAAGGGTTGTTCAAATAATTTCCGTAATTCATAAAAGATGGATGATTCACAAATCTCGTTGGAGAAATCACATCCATAAAAACTAGTGCTAAAAATGTCGAAAGACAAATTGATTGAAATATCACTTAGGAAGTGATATCGCCGTTTAAATTATATTGGAAAGAAAACATGAAGAAACTCCATGTGGATGGAATTTTGGAGTCTTTTGATTTTTGATCAAATGACGCTTGTGAAACTTTCCTAGAGATAATTAAAACTTCGTTCATAGGCCAAAAGGGAACGAATGACTAGCTTATTTGAACTTGTACATATTGTTGTACGAAGTCCATTATGTGTAGTCAAGAGCGATGGATTTCAACTTCATTTGCTTTCTCCAAAAATTTGAGTGAATGTATGAATATTTACTTAATAAGGATGAAGTATGAAACATTTGAAAAGTTCAAAGACTTTCAAGATGAAGTGCAAAATCATTGTAACAAGAATATAAATAGTTTATGATAAGATCATAAAGGAAGATATTTGAGTTACAGAGTTTAGCATAATACCTAAGATTCAAGGAATTGTTCCGTGGATTTGCATTTCCCAAAACACCATAAGGGTATGGAGCGTTCGAGGTATGTAATTAAACCTTGTTTGACATGGTAAGATCAAAGGTATAATTCATAAAACTGCCATTATATTTTAGAGATTAAAAGCTTTAGAGATTACCATTTTTCCACTGAAAAGAGCTTCATCATAATCCGTTGAAATGACACCATATAAGGTTATGGTTTGGGATAAAACCCAAGTAGTCCTTTCTTAAAACATTGGTATGCTATGCATAAGTAAGATGTGTGCAACCAAAGTTGGATGAACCTGTCTTTGTATAACTGTTAAGTATTCCTCGATAAACACCGGAGACAAAAGTGTTTGTTGCTTAGAACGTTAAGTTTCTTTGAGAAGGAATTTTTCGTGAAAAGTTAAGTGGGAGGACAATAGAACTTTGATAAGGTCAAAAGAACCTTAGCTATATGTGCAAAGTTGCGCAGCGCCGAAAAGTGTTCCGGAGTTAGCAAACAATGCTCATGGCTCGCGTACTTCAAAGGTTGTGGTCACGGAGATCTAAGTTCCTATTGAAACAAGTAGGTCGGATGAACAATCAAATACCAAGATTTGAGAGTTAAATCATTATTTAACAATAATGATCCGACTACATGCAAAGAAGTGATGATGAGCCCTGACTCCGTCAAATGGCTTGAAGCCATAAAATCCGTGATAGTTCCATGCACGAGAAATCAAGTTTTGAGCTTGAAGGACCCTCGAGAAAGGTGTAAGACCTTATAGTTGTGTCTGGATCTATAAAGAAATAGACATGGATGTTTCACATCTATGAAGTATTCGACATATTCGGAAAGAGTTCACAACAATGTTCAAAGGTTGACTATGACAAGATTTGATCTTTCATAGTGATATTTAGTCTAGACGGATTAATGTAGCAACCACTACATATAATTTGTTATATGGTAGTTGAATAAACAAAACAAGTTCTTCTAATAGAATCGTTACCTAGGACATGTGCATAACACGGTCCATAGGGTTTTGTTAATTCAAAGGATGCTAAAAGCATATGAAAACTTCAATGGTTAAAGTGAGCATCGCGGAGTTGGAATCTTCACTGTGATGAAACTATTAAAGGAGTTTAAAAGTTCATTAGAGACGATGAAGATGCTTGCATTTGCAAGAAATTAAGTGGGAGCGCTAAGACATGTTTCTAATACATTATGTGGAAGACATGTATCTTTTATTAAAACATATTAAGAATTTCATCCCGATGAAAGACTTAGGCAAAACCCAAATATTTGGCATCAATAGACGCTAATATGGTTGTGCCAGAAGTACATAGACAAGATATTGAATGAGTTCAACATAGAAACTACAAGAGAGGTTCTTGTCGCACAGAAAGGATTGAATGAGTTCAATGTTGATGATATATTCAAGTGTATTGACATTTGGTAAAGTGAAACAAATAATCAAGTATAGATTGATACTTGATGTATGAAATCACAAAGAGTATTTATATCAATCATACTGTGATATGTACAAATCCAGATATGTCCTATGCTCTAAATGTTGTGAGCACATACCAGAATGATTCGTAAGATGATCATTGGACAATAGTAAGGATATTCTTATGATCTTTTGGAAGAACTAAGAGTATAATATTTGTAGAAGTGACAAATAGATGGTTAGTTCATTGTAAAAGTACTACATTGATACTAGCTTGGTCACAAAGTACAAATTAAGTTTATCTCAATCTAAACTAAGGGTGGCACAATATAATGGAAAGTGAGTTCCATAATGGATTTGGATGAGTTCCAAAGTTAAGACATTGTGACAGATACTACAACAAAAGGCTAAGTATATGACTGTTATTTTAGCAGCAAAAGAGGGCATTTGTGTCAAGTAGTTTGTTATCAAACTAGGTGTAGTTCACAGTGGGATAATACTATGAAGATATATTGTGCGACAATATTATCAACATGTTTTAACCCCAAAGAGCTAAAGGTCACACCGAAAGACCAAATTTATACAAAGCCATCTCATTAGAGAATGAGTGATGCGTAGAGACGCAAAGACATGCAATTACACACGGACCTGGAAGTGTCAGATCCGGAGATCAGTTGACCACTAGCAATTGTGTACATACAACACCGGAAAGCCATAGGTGTTGAATACACAAAGGTTTGAAACTAGATTATTGACTCTAGTGCAAGTGGGAGACTGTTGAAGATATGCCCAAGAGGCAATAATAAAGTGGTTATTATCATATCTTCACATTTATGATAAATGTTTACATACCATGCTATAATTGTATTAATCGGAAACATTAATACTTGTGTGATCTGTAAACTAAAGTAAGAGTCCCTAGTAAAGCCTCTTGTTAAACTAGCTTGTTGGTTAATATATGATCATGGTTTCCTGATCATGAACATAGAGATGTTATTAACAACAGGGTCATATCATTAGGAGAATGATGTGATGGACATACTCCTATAGATAAGCGTAGCATAAAGATCAAGTCATTTCAATAGTTCAATTGCTATATGCTTTCTGATACATAGTAACCTAATTCCTTCGACCATGAGATCATGCATATCACCTTTTCCGGATGGATGCTTTGATGTCATCAAACACCACACCGTAACAGGGTGGCTATAAAGGTGGCATTGAGTGTTCAGAAAGTATTGGTTGAAACACATGGATCAAGAGTGGGATTTGTCCATCCATATGACGGATAGATATACTCTGGGCCCTCTCGGTGAAATGTCATCCAATTAGCTTGCAAGCATGTGACTGGCTCACAAGGGATCACATATCACGGGAACGAGAAAAGAGTACTTATCAGTAACGAGGTTGAACTAGGTATGCAGAGATACCGACGATCAAAACCTCGGATAAGTAAACTATCGTGAGACAAAGGGAAATTGGTATCGTATGTAAGTGGTTCATTCGATCGCAAAGTAATCGTAGAAATATGTGGGAGCCATATGAATTTCCAGATTCCTCTATTGGTTATTGATCGGAGAAGTGTCTCGATCATGTCCGCATAATTCACGAACCGTAGGGAGACACACTTAAGGATTCGACGTTGTTTGAGTAGTTATGGAATGATGAGAAAGAGACCGAATGTTGTTCGGAGTCTCGGATGGGATTCGGGATATCACGAGGAGATCCGGAATAGTCCGGAGAATAAGATTCATATAAGGAAAGTCCCGTTTCGGAGTTGGGGAATGATTCCGGTGTTTTCATTGGGAACATTCTAGAAGGTTCCGGAATGTCCGGCACTCCGGGGGGGAAGGGTACATGAATGCGTTATTTCAAGTTGGTATGATTGCATCATGTACTAAGTGTCATCGCTGTACCAAATAGAGGATTTATTCAAATCCTAGTTTGAAAAGTCAAACGGCTAGTTTGAAAAGTCAAACGGCTAGTTTTGGTAAAGAGGAGAAGGAGGTTTGATTGAAACCGGGTTGGGGAGGAGTTCCCTCCTCCAACCGGCGGCCCACCTCCAAGCCGAGTTGGGGAGGGACTCCCCTCCCCTTGGCCGCACCTCCCACCTATAAAGGGAGGGGCAGGGCTGCCCCTCCAATACACACAAGTTCCTATCCTCTAATCTCCGGTTTAGAGCCGTTTTGGTTTAGAGCTTCTAATTGCCCTAGCCTTCGGTTTAGAGCCTTCTAATTGGTGTGTCTAATCCCTAGACCACTAAAGCCTCTCTCATACTCCACCATATTCGCCCCGGCTTAAGGCGAAGCCCTGCGAGATCTCCCCTCTACTTCCGGTACCACGCCGTTGTGCTGCCGGAATCTCGAGGAGAGTGCTACAACCTCCGCTGCCTGCTGGAACAAGGGAGAGGAAGGTCTTCGTCGAGTACCGAACGTGTGACCGACTGCGGGAGCGCTGCCGGAACATGGCGCTGGAAGGATCGTCTACGCGATCTTGAGATCGGAAGAGTACGACTACATCACCCACGAGAATCTGCTCTCGTTAACCGCTTTGGAATCTTCGAGGGTAAGTTATTCCATCGACTCGTTGCTACAATCTAGTAGATAGATCTTGGCTTGTTTGTTTGTATGCGATAGAAAATTTTTGTTTTCCATGCTACGAACGCCTACAGTTAAGTATTGTTTGGTGATTGTGTACCTCGTATTTATTCGTAGACGCTAGTACCGACCAAGGATACGAGGAGGAAGGAGGATACTACGAAGAGGAAGCCGAGGAGAACTTCAACCACTGCTCTGCACAAGGCAAGCTAACACTTGCAAGCTAGTAACTATGCAAGCTTATATTGACATTGATTGCAAGCCTAATACCACTAGTGATTGTGCAAGCTAACCCTTGCAAGATACCCCATTGTTGCCACAAACCCATGCTTGTGATATGATTACTATATGCCTTAAGCGTATGTGACTATACCCACTTGCTAAACCAATCCTAGTTTTATGGCAAGCTTCTTACTTTATTTCTTTATCAAATCTTACTTGGAGCCTACCTAAGAGTTTTGGTAGATACTAGACAGTTGTGCTGAAGGTTGCATAAAGAGCATAAAATTTGGCCTAAGCTAGAAACCTTGATATCAGCTTATGATATAAGGTTGGACTTAGTTGAAACCCCACTAGTTACCACCCCCCATTAGTACTACCCCCACCTGTAGATGCTAGTGCTAAGCATAAAACTTGATCAACTTTAGATGGGAATACTTGGTGGAAAAATGGTTACGAAAACCTTGGAATGATGGATCATTCTATTGAAATGTTTTGGACATGTGTTTCCAAACACTTGATGATTTTGGTGATGAAAATGTTGAGGCATGAGCCTTAGCCCTTTATAAAACTGGTGGTTGTCTGGATGCGATACCATTCCAATTTTATCGTACAACCACAATACCCGAATATTGGGTAGGGCTTGACTGGAAACTTATATACCTTAGTATTAGTTCCCTCACGGCCAAGGTCTGAGCTGAGGCTACCTTGTGAAGATTGTCCACCCGTGCAGTACCCAAGATGACAGTGGTCATGGTTGGGAGGCCAAACTCACAGGAGAGGTGCTTATACTAGGGAGTGTAATTGAAAGGTTAGGATTGATTATCCGCATACTGAGTATGGTGAATTTAGGATTTGTTCCTGACGGATGTATCGAATGTTGTGGTGAAAGTGTACAATCTCTGCAGAGTGTCAAACTATTCGAATAGCCGCGTCCGCGGTTATGGACAGTTGGAGTGGCCATACTTGAGACTTCGACTTGACCACAACAGAGTTGTGACCGGAAATACAAGATCCCACTTAGGAGTTATAAAGTTGTGACCAACTTTGGAACTTAGTAGAAATAAATCTGGCTTTTGCAAAACAACCCTAGAGCCTAGTGTCCTATTATCCAAAAACCCCTTTACTTTTTAGTATTAGTTTGCGAGTACTTAAAGAGTACTCATGGCTTTGTCCCTGGCTATTCCCATGGCCAGACTATGAAGAGGAGTACCTGGAGGATGGACCCCAGGAAGGTTACGACAACTAGGATCATCTCCCATCGTCAGCATTGCCTGTGACCCCGAAGAGGGAGCCTCGCCTACGCTACCATTATTATTACGTATTCCGCTGCTTGATGTTGTATTAAGGACTGGATCATGAGATCCCTATTTGTGTAAGAACTTATGTATCGTTGTAATGGATGAAGTACTATGGTATCCAATTCTGTTATGTCTCGCAAAAATGGTAATCCTGGGATTGCGATGTATGGCATAACAGGCATCTAGGATTGAAAAATCCGGGTGTTGACACACGCTATCACTTTCACACACGTGGGGAAAAGCATAGATCTATTAAAGCACAAAGAGTATTTATGTAAACTCAAGCCTAAGTGCCACCATGGCATGCACGTTGTCACTTTCGCACACATGGGGAGAGTAGAGATCTAATGAAGCACTTGAGTAGCAAGGTAGAGCTACTTGATTACAAAGCTCATGACCACAAGATCATGCATAAAGAGAGAGATGAACACATAGCTACCGGTAGAGCCCTTAGCCCCGAGGAAGAACTACTCCCTCCTCATCATGGGAATCAGCATTGGTGATGAAGATGGCGATGGAGATCACCTCGGGGGCACTTCCCCATCCCGGCAGGGTGCCGGAACAGAGACTTTCTGTCCCCCGAATCTCCCATTCAGTGGCGGCGGCGCTACAGAGGTTTTCATGTATTTCTTCCGAATTGTTAGGGTTTTTGGGTCGGAGGCTTCTTATAGGCGCAGGAATCAAGGTCGGTGGGGATCCAGGGGGCACCCACCCCCTGTGGGATCCCCCAGAGATTGCCCGCGCCTAGGGGGTGCGGCCACCCTGTGGCCCCCCTGTGGCTCTGCTTCATGGTTCTGTGTTGCTTCAGGAAAAATAATGACTTTGGCTTTTGTCCCGTCCAATTCCGAGAATATTGATTTTCTGCCTTTCTGGAACCAAAAACAGAAGAAAACAGGCAACTGGCACTGTGACAACTTGTTAATAGGTTAGTTCCAGAAAAGATATAAAAACACCTCAAAATAAAGACAAAGCAAAGCAAAGTAGATACAAAATAAGCATGGAGCATCAAAAATTATAGATATGTTTCCGACGTATCAAGCATCCCCAAGCTTAACTCCTGCTCGTCCTCGAATTATAGATATCAAAAATTTGTTAATAGGTTAGTTCCGACGTATCAAAAATTATAGATATTACGCGTTACCCATGAGATTTGGAATGGGACAGAGAAGTCAGCTGTATCTTCTTCCTCTCGCATGAAGCCGGATGTGCAGGTTGTGGCTGTTATCCTCGTAGCGTGCATATTAATTGGTAATTCGTAGAGGATATGCAGCATATAGGTGGGAACCCTCAACGTCCCACGATAGTTCTAGCATCTAACGGTTTGTACAAACCATTGCTGTAATTCATTATGTGGGCATGGTGTACACCAAGGAGGCATGCGGGGTCGCAAAGGAGGCAGTGATTGGCTTGGACCAACTACTGGCCCCACATCATGGAATTGTGGACGGGAAGTACGCCTGGTTGTGCAACAAGAAGTTGATCTCTCATGGGTAAAGTAACGCACCTCTGCAGAGTGTAAAAACTGTAACTTGTTACTCCCTGTTCCGGGAAGGAGCTACGAACGCGGCAGGAAAGGAACTCCATGAAAGTTCTAGTCAACCTGTGAAGGCTGATTGTCATAGATTTTCAGAATAAAATCAATCTTTGAAGAAAGATTTACAAAAACTGCATAGTGCCAAGGATTTATAATCCAAGGTGGTAGTTAGAGCATCAAACTTCCCACCTTGCATATAATGAACTTGTTGAGTAACGCTGTTACTCATTCTTTCCTTTGATACCTTGCTTAGACTCTGAGGATTCCAAAGACGTGCCAATGTATGCAGCTGAATGCCAAGAAGATGTGTTCTACAAAGAACCTGATCTATCCGGAGGAGTTGAAGGCGTGGATTACGAGATCCGCTATGGTGTCGATGAGAACGAGACCAACTAAGTACCTAGTTAGTAGTAACCATCGGAGCCGAGCAGCATGAACTCTATAGAATAAGATGTTGAGCCCCACTCCTAGTCAGAGTTGTTACTTTTAAATTTCTGCTGAACATCTTATATTTTGGTTTGTAAGTTGGATCTTTTGGAAGTCTTGAACTTCCGGTATTGTAATAATAATAATGTGTGTACCTTTGTAATATGGACCCACAATGTTTCTGTTGTACCACTCTGAGGGATGTGATATTTACGGAACGGTGTTCTGTGGATGTCATGTCAACGACTATAGTGTACTACACATGCGGTGGTATGCTAGGTCACCGCAGTAGTCTGAGCCGCCTCAGCCGTCTCTGGGTCATCAGAATACTCCCCTGTCGTCTTCGGCGCGGCAGCCATCTCCGGCGCTTCAGCCATCCCCTGCGCGTCAGCCATCTCCGGCGCGCCAGCCATCCCCTGCGTGTTAGTGTAAGCGGAAGAGCACTACCACGAAGAGCACTAGCACCGCCACGAAGAAATCCGCAGGAAACCGTACACTGAAGAGTTCAAGAAACTACGTCCTGCAGCCTTCCGCCAAGCCATTGCCGGTATTACCGTGCGCCCCGCTCCAAGTGTTTGACACACGGATAGCTCCTCCTGTAAATGATTACAAGAAAGAGCTACAAAGAAAGGCCAATGAGATGGGGATGACTTACATTGCATACTTGAACATCATGGGAGACCACTTGCCCAAAGGCGATGTCAACCCCATACAACCATGGAAGTACGGGAATAATCTCGTCAAGAAAGAGGAGCTCAAGAATCTACCAACAAAAATGCGAAGATTGCATAAGTGGTACCTTGATTTCTGGAAGACAAGAAAGGAAGAATGGATCACGACACATATAAGAGATCATATTTTCTTGTGCGGAGACGACGATATCACCTTCAACATTCAAGACTTGCATTTTTTATTCAATCAGAAGGAACTCGACAAAGCTGTCATCAGCCTTTATTGTGTGTAAGTACTATTTCTGTAATTTTTATCTTAGCTCATTCAATTCATTAATTGCATGTATATATATGCTCACCATATATGTATATACTATTATGTAGGAAAAAGGTTATGGAATGCATGAAAGGAGGCCCTTTTGACATTGGGTTTGTTGACCCAAATAGAGTTCATGAACAAGTGGTAAAACACAAACCCGGGAAAACAGAAGATTTTTTGCTAAGTTCTTTACTGAGACAACAAACCAAAAGGTAAATACTATTGCCTTACAACTTCTAGTGAGTGTTATCCTCTCTTGTACACATTCTGTTTCGGCTTACTCGATGTTAAGTGTAACTCATGATGAGTTATGCATGCGTAGGTTCCACTTTATTCTGCTAGTCATTCAAGTTGACTCAGGAAAAGTCATTATCATGGAATCGTTACGAAAAGACCAAGATCTATGGGCAGACTTTAAAGAGATGCTCCAGAGATAATTTCAATCATATTATCGCACTAGATCGGCAAATTTCATGACAACAAGTAATTAATTACTCCTTTATCCATTTTCTTTGTCGGACAGGGTTTGGAAAAGGTTCATGGGCAGGGCCGTGGGTGAATGGTCAAAAGAACTAAAATTTGTAGATCAAAATGTAAGTAATACTAGCCAGCTAGATCTGCGTATCTCTTTGTTTCTGCTTCCAATTCCATTATATCATGCTTTATTGATTATTATTTTGATTGAACTCTCTATTCTCGTAAAGTGCGCGCGTTAGGGACTCAGCAATAACTTATGTGGATAATACGTTTGCGAGTTCATTCGCAACACGATATGTGCGACGGGCCAAGCCGCACTAGAACAACTTAGAGTAAGAAAACGAAGTATACACAACATTATTATATTAGCATCACTTGTTTTGAGTTTCGTTCTTATATATATTGGCCCCATTCTTCATATATATTTAGATCGAACGGATGCGGGACAAACTCCTACCATTTAACCGCATACGAGAAATTCAAGAGGAATTGGCGGGGTTCATACTTGATGAGGTCGTCACGCCTGGCGAAGAACTCTTTAGATATCCAAAATGAACGTGTACGAAGATGTTATATTGTATATATGGTTGAACGTGTTTGTCTTGTTCTTGATGCTTCAACGTGTAAGGAGAATACCATAATGACGATGTTTGTGTATAATAATAGTTGCTTAATTATTCATGTACTCGTATGTACCGACGATGTATGTGTATACCTCTCCCGATCGATCCCTCTCCACCCCTTCCACGTCGCGCCGCAGAAATCCGCCCAAAACGAGGCGGCGGCAGAACTCTGTCGCGGCAGAGATTTAGGCCGTTTTCCTGCCGCGGCATAGAACCTTTAACATCGGTTCGTGTTACGAACCGTTGTTAAAGGGGGGCCCTGGGCTCTGCAGCAGCCCCACGTGCGCCACCCTTTAACAGCGGTTCGTATAACAACCGTTGTTAAAGGGGGGGCTCTAACACCGAACCCTCAATAGCGGTTCTGAAACCGCTATCAGAGGGTGTTCTGAACCGCTGTTAGAGGGGGTGTTCTGCTCTAGTGACAGGCAATAAATTCTCGCATGATTGCGATCTGGCACTCCTCCTCGGCTGGCGTGCGCCATTGGCGATCCAATATAATCCATAGGAGACAACAAAACCGGTGTAACTACGTGTCAGAGTACGTAGTGGCCGCGCGGTAGCCGATCAATCAATCCATGGATCGATGAATTTAGTTCCCCGTGTAGGCATGATGCAGGGTTGAAACAAGTTGAGCAAAACGACGAGCTAGCGAGCCCCTGGTCCCTGCCATGCTCGAACATGCATCTGTTAGCATTATCTTGCTCTAGATCTAATCGGTAGGCTTTGCTATAGGGTTCGATATTGCAGAGAGAGAGAGGAGAGAGTACCTTCTCCGGTGATGGAACTCGAGGACCCGTTGGCCATCTTGGTCGATGGCGAGAGCGTGTCTAAAACATCTAGGCAGAGCGGCGGCGGTGCTTCCCGTGACTAGCGCTAACCCTAGATCGGTAGGGATGTGTAGGTGGGGAGAGCGGCGGCACGACGAACCTCGTGTTGCGTTCCCAGGCCCCCACCTCCTCTTTATAGCGCTGCCACAGGGCCCACCAACCATGTGAGGGTTGGGAGCCCCCGATCAGGGCGCGAATAAGGGTCCGACGAACCGTCGGGTTCGTTCGGAGGAGAGGTCAAACTAACATTCTCCCCCTTGATCTTGACTTTACTTTTTTACTTTATACTTCAAACTTATACTTCAGCACCCATTTCACCACAGATCAACATATAGAGCATGTCTCGTCATAATGGTCAGTTACGCACCATGGATTCAGCACCCACTATACACCTCTCTGTTTTGAAACAAATTCTTGTTCTAGGCCCTTAATATCCATGTATCATAGGCTTTCCCTTAAACCCATGCCGGCTAAGTGTTCTCTGAACACACTGGATGGTAAGCCTTTTGTAAGCGGATCCGCGAGCATTTCTTTTGTACTTATATGCTCTAAACTTATGGTATGATCCTTGATTCTTTCTTTCACAACATAAAACTTAATATTAATGTGTTTGGCAGCAACACTTGACTTATTTTTATGAGCATAGAATACTGCTGGCTCATTGTCACAGTATATTTTGAGTGGTCTTTGAATGTTGTCCACCACTCTCAATCCGGGTATAAACTTCTTTAACCAGTTTGCTTGCCCCGTGGCCTCATAACATGCTACATACTCAGCTACCATCGTGGACGACGCCGTGATGGTTTGCTTAGAGCTTTTACACGATATAGCTCCACGTGTGAGAGTAAATATATATCCCGATGTGGATTTTCTTTCATCTACATCTCCCGCATAGTCTGCATATGAATACCCTTCTATCTCAAGGGAATCAGTTCTGCTGTATGTTAGCATGAGGCCTTTTGTGTCTTTTGCATAATGCAATGCCTTCTTTATCATTTTCCAGTGATCTACCCCTGGTTTACTTTGAAATATGCCAAGTATCCCGGTATCAAAATCTAAGTCAGGGCGTGTACACACTTGATCATACATCACGCTTCCGACAGTAGAAGCATATGGAACCGCTTTCATTTGATCGATCTCATATTGGTTCCTAGGACACTGAAAATTGCCAAATCTATCGCCCTTGACTATAGGAGCAGGCGTAGGATTACTCGCATGCATACTATACTTCTTCAGAATCTTCTCTAAGTATGCCTTCTGCGATAGCCCTAAAACCCCCTTTTCTCTATCTCGATGAATTTCAATTCCAAGAACGAATGGAGCTTCACCAAGATCTTTCATATCAAAGTTCGAGGACAAGAACTTCTTCGTCTCCAATAGTAGACTAACATCACTACTAGCGAGTAGAATGTCATCCACAATACAGGATAAGGAAAATGAATTTTCTATTCTTGAACTTTGCATATACCCAATTGTCCTCCTCATTCTCATCGAACCCAAACTTCCTAATTGTTTCATGGAACTTTAAGTACCATTGCATGGAGGCCTGCTTAAATCCATAAATGGACTTCTTCAGACAACATCCGATATGTTCTTTTCCTTCCACAACAAAACCCTTGGGTTGTGCCATGTAAACTTTTTCTTCCAAGTCTCCATTTAGGAATGCTGTCTTTACATCCATCTGATGTAATTATAAATTATAGTGTGCCACTAAAGCCATTATGATTCTAAAATAATCCTTAGTTGAGACTGGAGAAAATGTCTCATTGTAATCTATTCCTTCTATTTGGGTGAAACCCTTAGTAACAAGTCGTGTTTTATATCTTTCAATATTCCCTCTAGAGTCACATTTTATTTTGTACACCCATTTACAGTCTACCGTTTTGGCTTTTTTAGAAATTTCTTCTAAATCACAGACTTTGTTGCTACTTATGGATCTCATTTCATCTTCCATGGCTTCAAGCCATTTCGATGAGTGAGAACTTTTAATGGCTTCTCCAAATGTGGTGGGATCACCCTCCATTTGAATTTCTTCACTGACATAGATTTCAAAATCGTTAGGAATAGCTGGCTTTCTAGTTCTTTGAGACCTTCTAAGTGTCTCGCCTTCTGGCACATTCTCTGTGTGGGGCTGTTGCGGCTCTCCCACATGTGTGGTAACAAGATCTTCATTTTCATTCATTGTTCCCACCGGAGAACTAACAACAGGTGTCACATCGATATTGTCCTATGTCGGTGTAGCAGCAAGTATCGAGAAAAATGGTTCATGAATCATCGGAATGGGTGGATGCACCCGCTTCTCCGCAAATTGCGGGGGAGAAACGGTTTAAAAAAATGTTGGATCGGAAGAAACACTTCGTACTTTATTATTAGATATAGACGGGCTTGATATCGCATCATTTTGCTCGGAGACTCAAAGGCCTTTCAGCCAATTGTGGGCAATCCCTACTTCAGAAGTCACTGCAGCTGCACGTAGTACTACTATATTTTCACAATCTTGCACAGCTACGATCTGCAAGTATCGCTGATCGAGAGATCCTCACAAGATTGACCAGTACATTACTGTACACCGTAGATGCTTGCCTGAAATATCCAAACCTGACAACATGCTTCACCTGAAATAGCCCAAACATCTGCGCGTGCCGTTCTTCATTCGCAAGACAGGCATGCAGGATCCGGAGCAATGCTAGTTAAGCTATCTACTGTAGTGTATAGATTATCCGTGATCTCAGTCAACGTACAAAATACACAGCCAATAACTAAAAAAGGGTGGTCCATGTACCGAGAGATCCAGTGAGAGAGCCTATGATCTGAGGCATTTAAGGTGCATCAAGTCATGAACTAGTACTACTACGTACGGTATATCACGATCAGGAACAAATCTGGACGCCACAGTCTCATCCAGGTAGGGGACAGAAGGCTAGCTAGCTAGCTAGCTAACTAGCCCTTTCTAATTCAAATTTGCAGACGTTTCATCCCCGATGTGCATATGAAAAATGCTACGGTCAGTACTGCAATCGCTGGCCCGAAGTATCTGTTGAAGATGTGCGCAGTTGTCTTCCGAAACAGAGTAAGTTGTATTTAACTACTTATGATCCCATTATATTCTCCATCCGTTTTTAGAACAGAACACGTTGATCCTGCTCGTCCACCCTCGCCTTCATGGACGATTCCTTCGTCTCTCTGTTTTTCCTAGCGCTGGCTAAGCCTCGTGGCCATTTAATGATGACCGGGTTGTAATTACGACTTTTTGTTTCATCGGTTGTTCGCGTAAATATTATTTTCTCCGTTTTATAATATAAGATATTTTAGTTTTGTGAAGATAATATATGTAGACAGCTTTTAGTGTATAGGTTTGGAGAAGTTCACTACGAATCTACACGCTAAAAATTTGTCTAGATACATTGTTTTAACAAATCTAAAACATCTTATATTTTAAAATAGAGAGAATATTGTAGTATATTTTCATCAGATGAGTGGATTTCCCTTGAATCGAACGACCTTAATAGGTTAAACTTTTCATAAGTTACTTGTTCCATTTATTTTACCTTGAAACACCGAATTTTAACCCCGTGACACTAGACGGTACTCATCTTGACAAAGTTGTCCCACATTTATTGACCATACCATGACTTGTCAGAGTCCACATGGGTGCCATGTCACAAAATGGAAAGTAACACTCCTCAAATCGTATCTTGCTCATGCAAACTCCAAACTGAGGATTTTTTTTTCAAATCTAAGTTAATTATACAACAAAGTTTCTGATTTTTTTTATCCAAGTTGAGTTTAAGGTATTTTTAAACCACTTAAATTTAATTTAACTTCGAATCTGATTCTTCCTTCGCAGCAAAATCTTACACACTTGTTTTTTAATTTCTGTTTCTGAATTTAATCTAGAAAATGAAAGTTAACATCCTTTAAAAAATATTTAGCTTTAATTCTATTACTTTATTCTCCATTAATTTTGAAAATTACATTGATGATTGTACTATTTTGGTGAAGCCAAAATATTTTTCTATAGGTAATTTTGAACTTAAAATACAACGAACTACTATTTTGCATTAGAATAAAGATTAAGGTGTAGGAATTTCACATAGAAGAAAGGATCATACCTATTCTTAAATTAAACATAGTTATGATGTTTTATCCATATTAAATTTGTTGAAATAACCTCCTCATGTGGGTTGTGAGATGACCAAATGAATTCTTTATACTCAGTGTTATATTAATTCTTAATTTAAAATTAAAATTATCGAACAATATAATTGGTAATAGATTTATAATTATTATGATCAAGTATCAGCCGGTTTGGAGTTAAAATGAGTGATATTATATTTTCAAGTATTTTACATTATTCATATAAGACCACTGCAATTCTGAGAATCTCTCTCCTTAGGTTAGATAGTGTCTCGACCTAGGTGTGAACTTCTCCCTCAGAGCAGAGGCACAGTCTCGGCCTGGGTGCGAGCTAAGAAGTGTGTTATTCCCGTAATGTGTTTTTGCATATGTTTCCTTCTTATACACGAGGTAGTGCACGTTGGTGTTAAGTTATAAATTTGTTTCCGCTGCGTATTTTTTTGATATCACGTCAAGTGTGTGCTGATCTCCAATTAGAGAGAAATCAATGTTGGTTTCCCAAACAAAATCTTGTGTAATTTTGTTTTCACATTTAAATTATGAAAGAACATAATTGGTGGTATCTTTTATAACTATTATAATCAAGTATCACTCGGTTTAGAGGTAAATCGAGTATACTATATCTTTTGAAGTACGTAGCATAACTCATATAATTAATTTGTGTTAATAACTATTTAGGTGACATGGCATCCTTGTCACCACCACAAGGATCTCAAACTTGGCCTCTTACAATTAGTGGGTCACTCGAGAACAACTCTTAGTTTCTGATTCGAAAAAAAAAACTTTTGGTTTCTGAATTTTTGTTGTTAAAACTTACTTTTGTTGCCATTTTAGCAGCGGTGTTTTACCAAAACGGGTTACCACGATTAATTTTTCACAAATTTCCAGAAGTATATAATACAGGCCGGTTTAAACAGGAATTTATCATCACTGAGTCGTAAATACACTACAGGAGAAGCTCGGTATGCCGAGGGCTTATTGCCGTCGGCGTAGCCAGGAAAACCCTCGGCGTACGCTACGCCGACGGCTGCCCTCGACTTACCGTCCTCGGCGAACCTCTCCCTCGGCGGAGCAGGCGCGGCCATCGGCGTAGGACAAGACCGTCGGCGTAGGTCAACGCCGACGGCCTGACGGCGCCCATCGGCGTAGAGACCGTCGGCGAACGTCGACCGCGCCGTCACACGGCCAGTTAACGGCGCGTCGGCTACGCCGACGGCCTCACCCTCGGCGTACCAAGCCACGTGGAGGCTGGTGGGCGGCCTGGCGCAGCTGCTACGCCGACGGCCTCCCCCTCGGCGTACGCTCGCCACGTGGAGGCCGGCGGGCGGCCTGGCGCAGCTGCTACGCCGACGGCCTCCCCCTCGGCGTACGCCTGCCACGTGGAGGCAGCGCAGCGGCCTGGCAGCAGCGGGCTGGCCCTACGCCGAGGGCCTTGCCGTCGGCGTAGCCTTGACCATTTGGTCACGCTTACCTCCTACGCCGAGGGCAAGGCCGTCGGCGTATCAAATGCACAGTTTTTTTTGAATTTTTTACAGCAGCAGCAGCACTCACAGCAGTCATACATCCATACATCATCATCCATACATCCATACATCATCCATACATCCATGCAATATATAGTCCACACCAATTGAAACAAGATCACATATGCCATACATGTATCAACATCAGTCATACAAGATCATCCATACATTAGTCATACAAGATCATCGACATCATCACACATCCCTACAACTCTGGAGGAGACGGGGTGTACCCGAGATCTCCCCTGGTGAAAAGTGGCGACCTCTGCCGAGGGTTGCGTCCAGTAGAAGCAGCAGAAGAGCCACCTGGCGAGGGAGTAGGAGAAGTGTGAAGCTCGGGAGAACCACCTGCAGAATGGCCAGGAGATGGACCATGGTCATGAAGCGGTGTGATCTGACGCCCATCCGGCGAGGCGTGGCCAAAGTGCCGGTTCCCAGAAGCTCCCGTTCCCTACATGTTGCCTACATGTTAGCAACTTGCGAGGCAAAGTAAAGCGATAACCAGTGGGTTAGCAAAGAACTTACCGGTGTCGATGCGTAGTAGGTCCTAGCGAAGCTTTCCTTCGATTGCAAAAATGGCATCGGACCTGGCATGGGAGGCACGGGCCCTAAATCTCTATTCTGGCCAGTTTGAATATTCACCATCATGGCCTGCAAGATAGTTTAGAAGTCAGGCCGTAGTACAACAAACGGGGGGAAGTGGGACTTGTATCTTTTGCAAAAAATAAAGGTTCGGACTTACATTTACGTATTGCATGTAGATCGCATTCGCCTCCTGATGCTGCCGAAAGGCCACCTGATATTCCTCATAAGCGGCATCGTAGGCCGCGTCTAACTCAGGCTACAATTTCAAATACAAGGAATCTCGTCAGAGGTTAGCCATGCAGGAACAAAAGTCATAAAGATGATGAAAACGAGAAAAACTTACATCCTCGGTGGAGCGACGAGGCTGGCCACGAGGCGGGATAGGGGGGCCATCGGCGGGGTAGGTAGCCTTGAGACGGCTGAAGCTCGTGCTGAGGGTAGGCTTGACCTTCTTATTCAGAATCTTGAGGCGTCCATGCTGCAATCCGTGCCCCGACAGGACCAACGACTCCTCGTCGATCTCCGCGTGAATGGGGTCATCCACATGGGGGTGACGAGCCTTCACCATCGTGCTGTAGTTCCCCAAGTTGTTCTGGGCAGTGCTGAAGTACACGGGCAACGAGGGTTGAGGCTCCGAGTAATTAGGCTTCTTTCGCCGCATCATCTCATAGACGGCGACGTCATGAATCACCTCCCCGGGTTGTGCCTCGGCCACCTGTATCACGAAAAGAAAATATTATGCATATGAAGTACAAACATAAGCAGAAATGCACGCAGGTCGTTCCATGTATATACGTACCACCTTCCCCTTGAAGCGGTCAAAGTTGCGGTTTCCCGCGCAGTGCGCTCCACCATTGCCTCGGTTATCCGTGTTCCGCCTCGACAAGGCTGCAAACTCCTCGTCTTCTCTGAGCCACCTCGTCCTAACCAGCTCCTCCCATGCGAGTCGATGCGGCTCGGCCCAATCGGGGATAACCTGAAAATGCAATACTCAACTCCAGACAATGCAATGGCAACTTAGAAGCAATGTAGAATCTCATTGACATTTTACTCACCGACATGTACTCTTCTGGCGTCATCTAGTACTCAGGATTAGGGTTCCTACCGACAATGTCTTCCTTCCTGACCCTCACGCCCCTGTCAGCCCAGAAGTGGCTAGCGGCCGTGACCTTCTGGTTGTACCACACCTGGGGGGTCAACTTCACACAAGCCCCAAGCAAAGTCCTCTGCGCCTTCTCCTGGTCCTCCTCGGCCACACGGTAAAAGCACTTCAATCATGCATAAGAGTCATGAGTTAGCACGGTGGGGTCATCAAGTATGAACATAACTCGAGAAATATGCCTTACCCAAAACTTGGTGATGACAGCATCAGCAGCTGTCGGAAAGCCCGGGACACGGGTAGTCTGGTAGTCCGCCCAAGTGGTAGCTAGTTTCCTGTCACCCTCATGGGTAATGTGATAGCCCGGCCAGAACTTCCTAATCAAAGCTCCAACAAGGCTGTTAGGAAGGCGAGGCTTCGTCCCCGGAGGGAATGTCCAATTGCTGCACAATAATAAACGTTAGTACACAATAATTATTTATGACCAACATGAAATAAAATGTTTTAAATTGCCAAATTAGTACACTTACTCAAGGCCATCTGGAATAATAAGGGCTTTCGCCTCCTGAGTCCTAGGCTCAAACTTCTCGTCAGGGACTCCCGATTCCCCACGATTCCGCAATTTCTTCGGCCCCACCAACTCGCGGCTAGTGTCCGCCTCCGTATCGGTCCCCGCCTCCCTCTCGGTCCTCGCCTCCCTCTCAGACTCTGCCTCCCTCTCGGACTCTGTCTCCCTCTCGGCCCTGAAAGGCTGCTCTGTCAGGAACAACTCAGGAGCCACGTCGCCAAAAGCAGAGGGTGGTGGGTCAAAGTCCACGCCTCCTCCCGTGGCACCTCGTCCTCGTCCTCCTCGACCTCGGCCTCGACCCCGTCCTCCGCCAGCAGGAGCAAGATCGGGGTAATGCGGATTGGGATTTGGCTGTCTCCCACTCCGTGTAGCACTTTTCTTGCGCTGCTTCAGCGCATTAAGCAAGGACGAACTGGTTGCCTTGCCGCTGCTCATATTGTTCAATCACCTGCATTAAGTAAGAGAAAACAGTTAAGCACAAAGACATAATAAAATGTATACACAAAGAATAAAGGCATAATGCAATTAAGAAAATAGTTAAGCACAAAGACAAAATAAAATGCATTAAAAAATAAATACTCACTATCATTTTCATTCTCATTCTCATTCTCACTATCACTATCTTTTGAGTAGAAATCTGGATTCTCATCGAAGGGTGTAGGCTCATCATCGTTGTCATTCTCGGTATGGAGCTTCTCGAGCATACTTATGTCATGTAGATTCACCACTGACTCACCCCGAGTTTCTACATCATTCCCAAGGTCCTCAAGATCAACCGGTTCTAAATCAAAGTGTCCGAAGTCCTCTTTCTCTTGATAGAAAATTCCCTCGTACGTTAAAGGGTTAATGTTGTTGTAATCGTCCTCGGAGGGAATCGGTAGGTTACCATGTGGCGATACCTGGAACACGACTTCCCAGCCCTGGAGTTCCGCTTTCTGGCATGGGTAGGGCAAATAATAAACTTGGTTGGCTTGGTGAGCAACAACAAAGACGTCGGCTCCGCTATAGGTGGTTGAAGGCCTAACTTCAACTAACCCAATGGAAGGGGTACTTCTCAGTCCACCCCTTGGGTCAAACCAGTGGCACTTGAACACAACAAGATTGAGTTCGACATTCGTACGATTGAAGGTCAGCTCGTATACATTCTCTAACCTTCCATAGTAATCAAGGGAATCGGCTCCTTTGGTGAACACCCCAGTATTTACCGTTTTTGCATTCGGTCGCCCTTTCTGGTGCGTCTCTGTATGGAAGCGAAACCCATTCACATCATACTTCTCATACTTCATGACGACACTGTTACAACCTTGGGAAACACATTTCAGCTCATCTGACATCTCAACGTTGGGATCAGCTCCCTACAGGTACAAGAGGAATTTGTTGCGTTCAGTAGTTACGTGGAATAAGAGCGACAAGTCACATATTGCAAGGTAAGAGGGACAGGTTAGAAATTACTTTTTCCATAAACCAGGACACAAAGTTTTTTTTATTTTCGGGAGCACCCTCTTTCAGTAGAGTGTCCAACTCCATGGGAGAGGGATCAGTCGGTCCCGACCACTGTTCATCCGTGAAATCGCTAAGAAGGAGAAAATAAGCATTAGACGGAGACCGAGTTACTAGCTGCATAGAGAAATAGGGTGTTCACCATTTTACCTAATGAAATCGACCACTTCCTTCATGTTCATAAGCACATAGAGCATTATGCAATCCTTCTCTTCCTTCGGCAACCTATATTTTATTCCTTTACCGGCCTTGCCACCGGGAAATTGGAATAGTTCGAGATTGGGGTCATTCTTGGGCAGGTCGACATTGTAACGAGAGACCGGGTTATGCATAGTGGGAACATCATCGGGCCAGTAGGTTGTCGCGGCGTCTGCCATCTCCCGAAGGCATCTTGCTTCAGCTATGCATGCTTCAATCTTGGCTTTGTTTCCAGTTATCTTTCGAATATACTTAAACTCTCTCTCAATACAAAATTGCCAACGAAATTGCACCGCCCCCCCCCCCCAATAGTGCCTCGTTCGCGAGGTGCACAATGAGATGCGCCATCGGAGTAAAGAAGCCTGGCGGAAAGATCATCTCCAAATTGCATAGCAACTCCGGCACCTGAACTTGCAGCTTCTCAATCACCAGAGGACATATCTGATTACCACAGAGGGTGCGGAAGAAATGGCTCAACTCCGCAAGCACTCGCCATACTTTTTCGGGGAGATACCCTCGAACCATCACCGGCATCAGCCGCTCAATCCATATATGATAGTCGTGACTCTTGAGCCCGTTGACTTGTCCCGTCAAAAGATTGACTCCCTTACTTATATTCGAACAATAACCGTCAGGGAACATCACGACGTATTTGAGCCACCTAAATGACTCCTTCTTTTGGACATTATCAAGGCAGTAGTAGGCATGCGGCTTGAACCAATTCTTTCGACGGACAGTAGGAGGCTGCATGTGTAATCTCTTCCTATCACAAAGCTTCTCAACATCAACTCTAGCCTTGACATTATCCTTTGACTTCCCAGGAATGTTCAGGACTGTGTGAAAAAGGGACTCCCCGACATTCTTTTCGGTGTGCATCACATCGATGTTATGGGGAAGTTCGAGGTCCTTGTAATACACGAGATTCGTTAAGGCTGCCACGTGAGTCCAATTATGCGTTACACCATATCCCGTAAATTGCTGGCCAGTTCTCGTCGCCGCGGGCACGAGAGCACGTATCTCGGCATCAACAACTGCACCCTCGAACTTTGGTACCTCTTTTACTTCATGCACAACTTTGCCCTTCTTGAAGTTCTTTCTATCTTCTCTGAACGAATGATTTCTTTTGAGGTACTGTCGATTCGTGTCAAACGCAACATATTTGCGACCCGACTTTAGCCAAAGGAACTCAAGTCGGTGCCTGCACACTGGGCATGGCCACTTACCAGCTGTACACCATCCGCATGTTAGGGCATACCCGGGCATGTCATGCATAGTATATTGTAACCAAACTTTCATCAAAAAGTTTCTCTTTGATGCTCGGTCGTATGTCAACGTCCCGTGTATCCAAGAGTGGTTCAAATCATCCACAATCGGCTGCATGTAGACACTCAAGTTCTTCCCCGGATAGTCAGGTCCTGGAATTATCAGCGACAAAAACATGGTCTTCCGTTGCATTAATACTCCGGGAGGGAGATTGAGCGGAATAACATACACCGGCCAGCAGCTGTACGAGGCCGTCGACATACCATATGGGTTGAAGCCATCTGTTGCTATCACAATTCTAACATTCTGAGCCTCTTCTGCCCACCGGGGGTATTTGTCATCGAAGTTCTTCCATGCCTTACCATCAGATGGATGTCCCATCTTCTTCCGTCCGTGCCCGTCCTCGTATCTTTTCCCCTTCTTGTGCCACGTCATCTGTTTGGCAGTCTCCTCGCTCAAGTAAAGCCGCTGGATTCTTTTTATGAATGGGAGATACCGAAGTATCTTCTTAGCGACCTTCGACTGCCTCACCTGACCATCCTTCCCCTTTATCTCTTCATATCTAGAGGCCTTACAAATGGAGCAGTACTTGTCACCCTCAAACTGTTTCCAAAACAAAAGGCAGCCTTTTGGACAAGAATCTATCTTTTCATAATCCATGCTGAGCTCCTTCATGAGTTTCTTCGTTTCGTGAAAGGTTTTGGGCAGACAATGCCCTTCGGGCAACATGTTACCACATGTTCTCAGATTAGCTTCAAAGTGAGAACGGGTGGCGGAGTACTGGCACTTGTCGGCTAGACACTGAGAGATGGCATCGAGCGGAGAAATCTTTGCACCCTCGTACAGAGGCCTCTTAGCCGCGGCCATCATATCAAGGAAGGCCTTCGCGGTTGGCTCCGGTTCCTCCGGTTCTAGCGGTTCCTCCGGTTCTGGTGATTCCTCCCGTGGAGGTGGCGAATTCGGCTGGTCGGCATCGATAAGATCATCTAGCATGTTTCTAATCCCATCGTGCTCATTGCCATTGAGCCGCTGACGCATCACCTCACCTCTGTCACGTTCGTACCGAGCAAAGTCGACTTGCGTGACATAGTTAGACATGTACCCATATTGCAGAAGGTGTTTGTACATGTCATCCTTTCCCTGACGATGACGCTTAGTGCAATGAGCGCAGGGACAAAGTGCCCGAACAATTGCCTTCGAACCACGCGCTAACTCATTCACTAACAAATGAGTGTTCCGTACCCAATCGTCTGTTTTATTAGTCGCACTAATACGGCCACTGTACATCCACCCATTATCAGCCATCCTCTTCTGCTTTGTTGGGAGACAAACAACAAATATAACATTTTATATCAAACAGGAGATTAAATGCTTCATATTTTTACGCATTCATCAACCTACATGTCCAATACGAAAAGAGGGTCCTAACCAGCCGCCGGATCCGTAGATTGGGTAAGTTCTCCCTGGTTCTACCCCGATCCAAGCAGAATTTCGGCAGCACCTCCCCGCTGCTCTCTCGATACACGTCTCGACAAAAAGCCAAGAGGATTGCATCCGGAGAACAACGAGGAGGCGCCACCGAAATCCTGTCTCGAATCGAGGTAGAGCCAGGGAGAACCAAACCCAACTACGAATCCGCCGACTGCCCGATAAAAGCCATAAGCGTTACGGTCCAAAATATGCGAGACCACTAATGCATATTAAGTCGCGGAACGCTTACGGTCGGGATGACGCCGAGGTGACGCGACAGACTTGGTGATCTAGACACAAAAATAAAACCTAGGTACAAGAGAGGCGAACAGATTCTCACCCTCGGCGGTAGAGGAAGTAGTCGATCAACCGAGTGTCGAGGTCGGCGACGGAACTCGGAGACGGGATCGAGGTGTCACCTACACCATCTCCCGCAACGACAGTCAGTCCGCCAAGGATGGTCACTCCCGGAACACTACAAAGTCTGTACATTGACATAAAGAGAACACCTTAGTAAACATGCAACACACTCACGGCCCTAGTGTGGCTTCTCTCTTCAACGGCCATATGACCAAGCTAGCTTGCCACTAACCAACGGCTTAATCCTAGCAACTCGTGCATGCATATCACTTAACAAATGATATAAACTACTAATAGATGCAACTAATAAATTCTAACAAGATTAACAACAAGATTTAATCTAACAAAATTAAATATTTGCTTCTAGAGGGGAGTGGAGGAGGTACCTGCAGAGGGGGCCGAGCTCGAGGAGGAGGGGGAGATCTTGGGGAGGAGGGGGAGAGCTCGGGGATGTAACACCCTCAGAATCGGACCTATGCAAGTTTGGGCAAAATTCAGGGGAGGAGGAGGCCGAGCTCGGGGAGGAGGAAGGGAGGAGGGAGGAGGGCCAGGGAGGAGGGGGAGAGCTTGGGGAGGGGGGGCAAGGTCAGGGAGGAGGGGGAGAGCTTGGGGAGGAGGGGGAGAGCTCGGGGAGGAGGGGGCCGAGCTCGGGGAGGAGGAAGGGATGAGGGAGGAAGGTTAGGGAGGAGGGGGCCGAGCTCGGGGAGGAGGAAGGGAGTAGGGAAGAAGGCGACTGGCGGCGGGGAGGAGGGAGGGAGGCGGCGGTGGGGGATGGAGGAGGAGGTGGATCTCGGGGACCGGCTCGGGGAGGAGGAGGGAGGAAGGCGACTGGCGGCGGGGAGGAGAGAGGGAGGCGGCGGCGGGGGAGGGCCGGGGTCGGGGGAGGGAGGAGGCGATGGAGCTCGGGGGAGGGAGGAGGCGCGGCTGCTGGCGGCGGGGTCAGGGTCGGGCGCGGGCAGAGCGGTTGGTGAGAGGAGGAGGGGTCGGGAGCGGGCGCGTAGGAGCCAAAGTAGGATAGGGCTACGCCGACGGCCAGGCATACGCCGAGGGCAGCCGTCAGCGTAGCTAGGTTTTTTTTTAACTTTTTTTTGAAAGAAGGGTCTTTTGTTTAATATCAAATTTTACAACATACTTTATTTAGTGTCTACTATTATAGAATAAACTATATATTATTAATATATAATTTTTTATTTCGTCTTGTACTCGTTTTCCAAGCAAACCCTAGATGTGGGCTAAACGGGGAGATTCCCCCCTTATTTCGTCTACCCCCCTCTGACAGGGGTAGCCCGGCGTAGCTCTCTCTTGTTTTGTGTTTGTTTAGGTCATAGGGTGATGTCAAACCATGTTGGTTCACAAGTTGGGGCACTATCCTACCCGGTTTCACCTCGACGGGGAGATTCCACCCTTATACGGGTACGGAACCTTCGCCTCTAGGTTAGAGCGCATGCATGCGAGGGGGGACACATGCAAGCACCTATATATACCAACCTCTCACCACACCCACACACACATATGCTAGGGGCACATGCAAGTTTTCATCTCATTCCAATGTTCTCGTGGTCTTCCTCCGGCGAAACCCTGATCTCTTTGCACACTCGGATCGTCTACCCCCCTAGACGTTCCTCTGACAGGGGTAGCCCGGCGTAGCTCTCTCTTGTTTTGTGTTTGTTTAGGTCACAGGGTGATGTCAAACCATGTTGGTTCACAAGTTGGGGCACTATCCTACCCGGTTTTACCTCGACGGGGAGATTCCACCCTCATACGGGTCCGGAACCTTCGCCTCTAGGTTAGAGCGCATGCATGCGAGGGGGGACACATGCAAGCACCTAAATATACCAACCTCTCACCACACCCACACACATATGCTAGGGGCACATGCAAGTTTTCATCTCATTCCAATGTTCTCGTGGTCTTCCTCCGGCGAAACCCTGATCTCTGTGCACACTCGGATCGTCTACCCCCCTAGACGTTCCTCTGACAGGGGTAGCCCGGCGTAGCTCTCTCTTGTTTTGTGTTTGTTTAGGTCATAGGGTGATGTCAAACCATGTTGGTTCACAAGTTGGGGCACTATCCTACCCGGTTTTACCTCGACGGGGAGATTCCACCCTCATACGGGTCCGGAACCTTCGCCTCTAGGTTAGAGCGCATGCATGCGAGGGGGGACACATGCAAGCACCTATATATACCAACCTCTCACCACACCCACACACATATGCTAGGGGCACATGCAAGTTTTCATCTCATTCCAATGTTCTCGTGGTCTTCCTCCGGCGAAACCCTGATCTCTGTGCACACTCGGATCGTCTACCCCCCTAGACGTTCCTCTGACAGGGGTAGCCCGGCGTAGCTCTCTCTTGTTTTGTGTTTGTTTAGGTCATAGGGTGATGTCAAACCATGTTGGTTCACAAGTTGGGGCACTATCCTACCCGGTTTTACCTCGACGGGGAGATTCCACCCTCATACGGGTCCGGAACCTTCGCCTCTAGGTTAGAGCGCATGCATGCGAGGGGGACACATGCAAGCACCTATATATACCAACCTCTCACCACACCCACACACATATGCTAGGGTCACATGCAAGTTTTCATCTCATTCCAATGTTCTCGTGGTCTTCCTCCGGCGAAACCCTGATCTCTGTGCACACTCGGATCGTCTACCCCCTAGACGTTCCTCTGACAGGGGTAGCCCGGCGTAGCTCTCTCTTGTTTTGTGTTTGTTTAGGTCATAGGGTGATATCAAACCATGTTGGTTCACAAGTTGGGGCACTATCCTACCCGGTTTTACCTCGACGGGGAGATTCCACCCTTATACGGGTCCGGAACCTTCGCCTCTAGGTTAGAGCGCATGCATGCGAGGGGGGACACATGCAAGCACCTATATATACCAACCTCTCACCACACCCACACACACACATATGCTAGGGGCACATGCAAGTTTTCATCTCATTCCAATGTTCTCGTGGTCTTCCTCCGGCGAAACCCTGATCTCTGTGCACACTCGGATCGTCTATCCCCTAGACGTTCCTCTGACAGGGGTAGCCCGGCGTAGCTCTCTCTTGTTTTGTGTTTGTTTAGGTCATAGGGTGATGTCAAACCATGTTGGTTCACAAGTTGGGGCACTATCCTACCCGGTTTCACCTCGACGGGGAGATTCCACCCTTATACGGGTCCGGAACCTTCGCCTCTAGGTTAGAGCACATGCATGCGAGGGGGGACACATGCAAATACCTATATATACCAACCTCTCACCACACCCACACACACATATGCTAGGGGCACATGCAAGTTTTCATCTCATTCCAATGTTCTCGTGGTCTTCCTCCGGCGAAACCCTGATCTCTGTGCACACTCGGATCGTCTACCCCCCTAGACGTTCCTCTGACAGGGGTAGCCCGGCGTAGCTCTCTCTTGTTTTGTGTTTGTTTAGGTCATAGGGTAATGTCAAACCATGTTGGTTCACAAGTTGGGGCACTATCCTACCCGGTTTCACCTCGACGGGGAGATTCCACCCTTATACGGGTACGGAACCTCGCCTCTAGGTTAGAGCGCCTGCATGCGAGGGGGGACACATGCAAGCACCTATATATACCAACCTCTCACCACACCCACACACACATATGCTAGGGGCACATGCAAGTTTTCATCTCATTCCAATGTTCTCGTGGTCTTCCTCCGGCGAAACCCTGATCTCTGTGCACACTCGGATCGTCTACCCCCCTAGACGTTCCTCTGACAGGGGTAGCCCGGCGTAGCTCTATCTCCTGTTTTGTGTTTGTTTAGGTAATAGGGTGATGTCAAACCATGTTGGTTCACAAGTTGGGGCACTATCCTACCCGGTTTCACCTCGACGGGGAAATTCCACCCTTATACGGGTACGGAACCTTCGCCTCTAGGTTAGAGCGCATGCATGCGAGGGGGGACACATGCAAGCACCTATATATACCAACCTCTCACCACACCCACACACACATATGCTAGGGGCACATGCAAGTTTTCATCTCATTCCAATGTTCTCGTGGTCTTCCTCCGGCGAAACCCTGATCTCTGTGCACACTCGGATCGTCTACCCCCCTAGACGTTCCTCTGACAGGGGTAGCCCGGCGTAGCTCTCTCTTGTTTTGTGTTTGTTTAGGTCATAGGGTAATGTCAAACCATGTTGGTTCACAAGTTGGGGCACTATCCTACCCGGTTTCACCTCGACGGGGAGATTCCACCCTTATACGGGTACGGAACCTTCGCCTCTAGGTTAGAGCGCATGCATGCGAGGGGGGACACATGCAAGCACCTATATATACCAACCTCTCACCACACCCACACACACATATGCTAGGGGCACATGCAAGTTTTCATCTCATTCCAATGTTCTCGTGGTCTTCCTCCGGCGAAACCCTGATCTCTGTGCACACTCGGATCGTCTACCCCCCTAGACGTTCCTCTGGCAGGGGTTGCCC
This sequence comes from Avena atlantica, assembly GCA_910589765.1. Taxonomy (NCBI): domain Eukaryota; kingdom Viridiplantae; phylum Streptophyta; class Magnoliopsida; order Poales; family Poaceae; genus Avena; species Avena atlantica. The sequence continues at coordinate 36,472,488 of OU342739.1, forward strand.
GGCGTAGCTCTCTCTTGTTTTGTGTTTGTTTAGGTCATAGGGTGATGTCAAACCATGTTGGTTCACAAGTTGGGGCACTATCCTACCCGGTTTCACCTCGACGGGGAGATTCCACCCTCATACGGGTCCGGAACCTTCGCCTCTAGGTTAGAGCGCATGCATGCGAGGGGGGACACATGCAAGCACCTATATATACCAACCTCTCACCACACCACACACACATATGCTAGGGGCACATGCAAGTTTTCATCTCATTCCAATGTTCTCGTGGTCTTCCTCCGGCGAAACCCTGATCTCTGTGCACACTCGGATCGTCTACCCCCCTAGACGTTCCTCTGACAGGGGTAGCCCGGCGTTGCTCTCTCTTGTTTTGTGTTTGTTTAGGTCATAGGGTGATGTCAAACCATGTTGGTTCACAAGTTGGGGCACTATCCTACCCGGTTTTACCTTGACGGGGAGATTCCACCCTTATACGGGTACGGAACCTTCGCCTCTAGGTTAGAGCGCATGCATGCGAGGGGGGACACATGCAAGCACCTATATATACCAACCTCTCACCACACCCACACACACATATGCTAGGGGCACATGCAAGTTTCATCTCATTCCAATGTTCTCGTGGTCTTCCTCCGGCGAAACCCTGATCTCTGTGCACACTCGGATCGTCTACCCCCCTAGACGTTCCTCTGGCAGGGGTTGCCCGGCGTAGCTCTCTCTTGTTTTGTGTTTGTTTAGTTCATAGGGTGATGTCAAACCATGTTGGTTCACAAGTTGGGGCACTATCCTACCCGGTTTTACCTCGACGGGGAGATTCCACCCTCATACGGGTCCGGAACCTTCGCCTCTAGGTTAGAGCGCATGCATGCGAGGGGGAGACATGCAAGCACCTATATATACCAACCTCTCACCACACCCACACACACATATGCTAGGGGCACATGCAAGTTTTCATCTCATTCCAATGTTCTCGTGGTCTTCCTCCGGCGAAACCCTGATCTCTGTGCACACTCGGATCGTCTACCCCCCTAGACGTTCCTCTGACAGGGGTAGCCCGGCGTAGCTCTCTCTTGTTTTGTGTTTGTTTAGGTCATAGGGTGATGTCAAACCATGTTGGTTCACAAGTTGGGGCACTATCCTACCCGGTTTTACCTTGACGGGGAGATTCCACCCTCATACGGGTCCGGAACCTTCGCCTCTAGGTTAGAGCGCATGCATGCGAGGGGGGACACATGCAAGCACCTATATATACCAACCTCTCACCACACCCACACACATATGCTAGGGGCACATGCAAGTTTTCATCTCATTCCAATGTTCTCGTGGTCTTCCTCCGGCGAAACCCTGATCTCTGTGCACACTCGGATCGTCTACCCCCCTAGACGTTCCTCTGACAGGGGTAGCCCGGCGTAGCTCTATCTTGTTTTGTGTTTGTTTAGGTCATAGGGTGATGTCAAACCATGTTGGTTCACAAGTTGGGGCACTATCCTACCCGGTTTTACCTCGACGGGGAGATTCCACCCTCATACGGGTCCGGAACCTTCGCCTCTAGGTTAGAGCGCATGCATGCGAGGGGGGACACATGCATGCACCTATATATACCAACCTCTCACCACACTCACACACATATGCTAGGGGCACATGCAAGTTTTCATCTCATTCCAATGTTCTCGTGGTCTTCCTCCGGCGAAACCCTGATCTCTGTGCACACTCGGATCGTCTACCCCCCTAGACGTTCCTCTGACAGGGGTAGCCCGGCGTAGCTATCTCTTGTTTTGTGTTTGTTTAGGTCATAGGGTGATGTCAAACCATGTTGGTTCAGAAGTTGGGGCACTATCCTACCCGGTTTTACCTTCACGGGGAGATTCCACCCTTATACGGGTACGGAACCTTCGCCTCTAGGTTAGAGCGCATGCATGCGAGGGGGGACACATGCAAGCACCTATATATACCAACCTCTCACCATACCCACACACATATGCTAGGGGCACATGAAAGTTTTCATCTCATTCCAATGTTCTCGTGGTCTTCCTCCGGCGAAACCCTGATCTCTGTGCACACTCGGATCGTCTACCCCCTAGACGTTCCTCTGACAGGGGTAGCCCGGCGTAGCTCTCTCTTGTTTTGTGTTTGTTTAGGTCATAGGGTGATGTCAAACCATGTTGGTTCACAAGTTGGGGCACTATCCTACCCGGTTTTACCTCGACGGGGAGATTCCACCCTTATACGGGTACGGAACCTTCGCCTCTAGGTTAGATCGCATGCATGCGAGGGGGGACACATGCAAGCACCTATATATACTAACCTCTCACCACACCCACACACATATGCTAGGGGCACATGCAAGTTTTCATCTCATTCCAATGTTCTCGTGGTCTTCCTCCGGCGAAACCCTGATCTCTGTGCACACTCGGATCGTCTACTCCCCTAGACGTTCCTCTGACAGGGGTAGCCCGGCGTAGCTCTCTCTTGTTTTGTGTTTGTTTAGGTCATAGGGTGATGTCAAACCATGTTGGTTCACAAGTTGGGGCACTATCCTACCCGGTTTCACCTCGACGGGGAGATTCCACCCTTATACGGGTACGGAACCTTCGTCTCTAGGTTAGAGCGCATGCATGCGAGGGGGGACACATGCAAGCACCTATATATACCAACCTCTCACCACACCCACACACATATGCTAGGGGCACATGAAAGTTTTCATCACATTCCAATGTTCTCGTGGTCTTCCTCCGGCGAAACCCTGATCTCTGTGCACACTCGGATCGTCTACCCCCCTAGACGTTCCTCTGACAGGGGTAGCCCGGCGTAGCTCTCTCTTGTTTTGTGTTTGTTTAGGTCATAGGGTGATGTCAAACCATGTTGGTTCACAAGTTGGGGCACTGTCCTACCCGGTTTCACCTCGACGGGGAGATTCCACCCTTATACGGGTCCGGAACCTTCGCCTCTAGGTTAGAGCGCATGCATGCGAGGGGGGACACATGCAAATACCTATATATACCAACCTCTCACCACACCCACACACACATATGCTAGGGGCACATGCAAGTTTTCATCTCATTCCAATGTTCTCGTGGTCTTCCTCCGGCGAAACCCTGATCTCTGTGCACACTCGGATCGTCTACCCCCCTAGACGTTCCTCTGACAGGGGTAGCCCGGCGTAGCTCTCTCTTGTTTTGTGTTTGTTTAGGTCATAGGGTGATGTCAAACCATGTTGGTTCACAAGTTGGGGCACTATCCTACCCGGCTTCACCTCGACGGGGAGATTCCACCCTCATACGGGTCCGGAACCTTCGCCTCTAGGTTAGAGCGCATGCATGCGAGGGGGGACACATGCAAGCACCTATATATACCAACTTCTCACCACACCCACACACACATATGCTAGGGGCACATGCAAGTTTTCATCTCATTCCAATGTTCTCGTGGTCTTCCTCCGGCGAAACCCTGATCTCTGTGCACACTCGGATCGTCTACCCCCTAGACGTTCCTCTGACACGGGTAGCCCGGCGTAGCTCTCTCTCCTGTTTTGTGTTTTTTTAGGTAATAGGGTGATGTCAAACCATGTTGGTTCACAAGTTGGGGCACTATCCTACCCGGTTTCACCTCGACGGGGAGATTCCACCCTTATACGGGTACAGAACCTCGCCTCTAGGTTAGAGCGCCTGCATGCGAGGGGGGACACATGCAAGCACCTATATATACCAACCTCTCACCACACCCACACACACATATGCTAGGGGCACATGCAAGTTTTCATCTCATTCCAATGTTCTCGTGGTCTTCCTCCGGCGAAACCCTGATCTCTGTGCACACTCGGACCGTCTACCCCCCTAGACGTTCCTCTGACAGGGGTAGCCCGGCGTAGCTCTATCTCCTGTTTTGTGTTTGTTTAGGTAATAGGGTGATGTCAAACCATGTTGGTTCACAAGTTGGGGCACTATCCTACCCGGTTTCACCTCGACGGGGAGATTCCACCCTTATACGGGTACGGAACCTCGCCTCTAGGTTAGAGCGCCTGCATGCGAGGGGGGACACATGCAAGCACCTATATATACCAACCTCTCACCACACCCACACACACATATGCTAGGGGCACATGCAAGTTTTCATCTCATTCCAATGTTCTCGTGGTCTTCCTCCGGCGAAACCCTGATCTCTGTGCACACTCGGATCGTCTACCCCCCTAGACGTTCCTCTGACAGGGGTAGCCCGGCGTAGCTCTCTCTCCTATTTTGTGTTTTTTTAGGTAATAGGGTGATGTCAAACCATGTTGGTTCACAAGTTGGGGCACTATCCTACCCGGTTTCACCTCGACGGGGAAATTCCACCCTTATACGGGTACGGAACCTTCGCCTCTAGGTTAGAGCGCATGCATGCGAGGGGGGACACATGCAAGCACCTATATATACCAACCTCTCACCACACCCACACACACATATGCTAGGGGCACATGCAAGTTTTCATCTCATTCCAATGTTCTCGTGGTCTTCCTCCGGCGAAACCCTGATCTCTGTGCACACTCGGATCGTCTACCCCCTAGACGTTCCTCTGACAGGGATAGCCCGGCGTAGCTCTCTCTTGTTTTGTGTTTGTTTAGGTCATAGGGTAATGTCAAACCATGTTGGTTCACAAGTTGGGGCACTATCCTACCCGGTTTCACCTCGACGGGGAGATTCCACCCTTATACAGGTACGGAACCTTCGCCTCTAGGTTAGAGCGCATGCATGCGAGGGGGGACACATGCAAGCACCTATATATACCAACCTCTCACCACACCCACACACACATATGCTAGGGGCACATGCAAGTTTTCATCTCATTCCAATGTTCTCGTGGTCTTCCTCCGGCGAAACCCTGATCTCTGTGCACACTCGGATCGTCTACCCCCCTAGACGTTCCTCTGGCAGGGGTTGCCCGGCGTAGCTCTCTCTTGTTTTGTGTTTGTTTAGGTCATAGGGTGATGTCAAACCATGTTGGTTCACAAGTTGGGGCACTATCCTACCCGGTTTTACCTCGACGGGGAGATTCCACCCTCATACGGGTCCGGAACCTTCGCCTCTAGGTTAGAGCGCATGCATGCGAGGGGGGACACATGCAAGCACCTATATATACCAACCTCTCACCACACCACACACACATATGCTAGGGGCACATGCAAGTTTTCATCTCATTCCAATGTTCTCGTGGTCTTCCTCCGGCGAAACCCTGATCTCTGTGCACACTCGGATCGTCTACCCCCCTAGACGTTCCTCTGGCAGGGGTTGCCCGGCGTAGCTATCTCTTGTTTTGTGTTTGTTTAGGTCATAGGGTGATGTCAAACCATGTTGGTTCAGAAGTTGGGGCACTATCCTACCCGGTTTTACCTTCACGGGGAGATTCCACCCTTATACGGGTACGGAACCTTCGCCTCTAGGTTAGAGCGCATGCATGCGAGGGGGGACACATGCAAGCACCTATATATACCAACCTCTCACCATACCCACACACATATGCTAGGGGCACATGAAAGTTTTCATCTCATTCCAATGTTCTCGTGGTCTTCCTCCGGCGAAACCCTGATCTCTGTGCACACTCGGATCGTCTACCCCCTAGACGTTCCTCTGACAGGGGTAGCCCGGCGTAGCTCTCTCTTGTTTTGTGTTTGTTTAGGTCATAGGGTGATGTCAAACCATGTTGGTTCACAAGTTGGGGCACTATCCTACCCGGTTTTACCTCGACGGGGAGATTCCACCCTTATACGGGTACGGAACCTTCGCCTCTAGGTTAGATCGCATGCATGCGAGGGGGGACACATGCAAGCACCTATATATACTAACCTCTCACCACACCCACACACATATGCTAGGGGCACATGCAAGTTTTCATCTCATTCCAATGTTCTCGTGGTCTTCCTCCGGCGAAACCCTGATCTCTGTGCACACTCGGATCGTCTACCCCCTAGACGTTCTCTGACAGGGGTAGCCCGGCGTAGCTCTCTCTTGTTTTGTGTTTGTTTAGGTCATAGGGTGATGTCAAACCATGTTGGTTCACAAGTTGGGGCACTATCCTACCCGGTTTTACCTTGACGGGGAGATTCCACCCTCATACGGGTCCGGAACCTTCGCCTCTAGGTTAGAGCGCATGCATGCGAGGGGGGACACATGCAAGCACCTATATATACCAACCTCTCACCACACCCACACACATATGCTAGGGGCACATGCAAGTTTTCATCTCATTCCAATGTTCTCGTGGTCTTCCTCCGGCGAAACCCTGATCTCTGTGCACACTCGGATCGTCTACCCCCTAGACGTTCCTCTGACAGGGGTAGCCCGGCGTAGCTCTATCTTGTTTTGTGTTTGTTTAGGTCATAGGGTGATGTCAAACCATGTTGGTTCACAAGTTGGGGCACTATCCTACCCGGTTTTACCTCGACGGGGAGATTCCACCCTCATACGGGTCGGAACCTTCGCCTCTAGGTTAGAGCGCATGCATGCGAGGGGGGACACATGCATGCACCTATATATACCAACCTCTCACCACACACACACACATATGCTAGGGGCACATGCAAGTTTTCATCTCATTCCAATGTTCTCGTGGTCTTCCTCCGGCGAAACCCTGATCTCTGTGCACACTCGGATCGTCTACCCCCCTAGACGTTCCTCTGACAGGGGTAGCCCGGCGTAGCTATCTCTTGTTTTGTGTTTGTTTAGGTCATAGGGTGATGTCAAACCATGTTGGTTCACAAGTTGGGGCACTATCCTACCCGGTTTACCTTCACGGGGAGATTCCACCCTTATACGGGTACGGAACCTTCGCCTCTAGGTTAGAGCGCATGCATGCGAGGGGGGACACATGCAAGCACCTATATATACCACCTCTCACCATACCACACACATATGCTAGGGGCACATGCAAGTTTTCATCTCATTCCAATGTTCTCGTGGTCTTCCTCCGGCAAACCCTGATCTCTGTGCACACTCGGATCGTCTACCCCCTAGACGTTCCTCTGACAGGGGTAGCCCGGCGTAGCTCTCTCTTGTTTTGTGTTTGTTTAGGTCATAGGGTGATGTCAAACCATGTTGGTCACAAGTTGGGGCACTATCCTACCCGGTTTTACCTCGACGGGGAGATTCCACCCTTATACGGGTACGGAACCTTCGCCTCTAGGTTAGATCGCATGCATGCGAGGGGGGACACATGCAAGCACCTATATATACTAACCTCTCACCACACCCACACACTATGCTAGGGGCACATGCAAGTTTTCATCTCATTCCAATGTTCTCGTGGTCTTCCTCCGGCGAAACCCTGATCTCTGTGCACACTCGGATCGTCTACCCCCCTAGACGTTCCTCTGACAGGGGTAGCCCGGCGTAGCTCTCTCTTGTTTTGTGTTTGTTTAGGTCATAGGGTGATGTCAAACCATGTTGGTTCACAAGTTGGGGCACTATCCTACCGGTTTCACCTCGACGGGGAGATTCCACCCTTATACGGGTACGGAACCTTCGCCTCTAGGTTAGAGCGCATGCATGCGAGGGGGGACACATGCAAGCACCTATATATACCAACCTCTCAACACACCCACACACATATGCTAGGGGCACATGCAAGTTTTCATCTCATTCCAATGTTCTCGTGGTCTTCCTCCGGCGAAACCCTGATCTCTGTGCACACTCGGATCGTCTACCCCCCTAGACGTTCCTCTGACAGGGGTAGCCCGGCGTAGCTCTCTCTTGTTTTGTGTTTGTTTAGGTCATAGGGTGATGTCAAACCATGTTGGTTCACAAGTTGGGCACTATCCTACCCGGTTTCACCTCGACGGGGAGATTCCACCTTATACGGGTCCGGAACCTTCGCCTCTAGGTTAGAGCGCATGCATGCGAGGGGGGACACATGCAAATACCTATATATACCAACCTCTCAACCACACCCACACACACATATGCTAGGGGCACATGCAAGTTTTCATCTCATTCCAATGTTCTCGTGGTCTTCCTCCGGCGAAACCTGATCTCTGTGCACACTCGGATCGTCTACCCCCCTAGACGTTCCTCTGACAGGGGTAGCCCGGCGTAGCTCTCTCTTGTTTTGTGTTTGTTTAGGTCATAGGGTGATGTCAAACCATGTTGGTTCACAAGTTGGGGCACTATCCTACCCGGTTTCACCTCGACGGGGAGATTCCCCCTCATACGGGTCCGGAACCTTCGCCTCTAGGTTAGAGCGCATGCATGCGAGGGGGGACACATGCAAGCACCTATATATACCAACTTCTCACCACCACCACACACACATATGCTAGGGGCACATGCAAGTTTTCATCTCATTCCAATGTTCTCGTGGTCTTCCTCCGGCGAAACCCTGATCTCTGTGCACACTCGGATCGTCTACCCCCCTAGACGTTCCTCTGACAGGGGTAGCCCGGCGTAGCTCTCTCTCCTGTTTTGTGTTTTTTTAGGTCATAGGGTGATGTCAACCATGTTGGTTCACAAGTTGGGGCACTATCCTACCCGGTTTCACCTCGACGGGGAGATTCCACCCTTATACGGGTACGGAACCTCGCCTCTAGGTTAGAGCGCCTGCATGCGAGGGGGACACATGCAAGCACCTATATATACCAACCTCTCACCACACCCACACACATATGCTAGGGGCACATGCAAGTTTTCATCTCATTCCAATGTTCTCGTGGTCTTCCTCCGGCGAAACCCTGATCTCTGTGCACACTCGGATCGTCTACCCCCCTAGACGTTCCTCTGACAGGGGTAGCCCGGCGTAGCTCTCTCCTGTTTTGTGTTTGTTTAGGTCATAGGGTGATGTCAAACCATGTTGGTTCACAAGTTGGGGCACTATCCTACCCGGTTTCACCTCGACGGGGATTCCACCCTTATACGGGTACGGAACCTTCGCCTCTAGGTTAGAGCGCTGCATGCGAGGGGGGACACATGCAAGCACCTATATATACCAACCTCTCACCACACCCACACACACATATGCTGGGGCACATGCAAGTTTTCATCTCATTCCAATGTCTCGTGGTCTTCCTCCGGCGAAACCCTGATCTCTGTGCACACTCGGATCGTCTACCCCCCTAGACGTTCCTCTGACAGGGGTAGCCCGGCGTAGCTTCTCTCCTATTTTGTGTTTTTTAGGTCATAGGGTGATGTCAAACCATGTTGGTTCACAAGTTGGGGCACTATCCTACCCGGTTTCACCTCGACGGGGAAATTCCACCCTTATACGGGTACGGAACCTTCGCCTCTAGGTTAGAGCGCATGCATGCGAGGGGGACACATGCAAGCACCTATATATACCAACCTCTCACCACACCCACACACACATATGCTAGGGGCACATGCAAGTTTTCATCTCATTCCAATGTTCTCGTGGTCTTCCTCCGGCGAAACCCTGATCTCTGTGCACACTCGGATCGTCTACCCCCTAGACGTTCCTCTGACAGGGGTAGCCCGGCGTAGCTCTCTCTTGTTTTGTGTTTGTTTAGGTCATAGGGTGATGTCAAACCATGTTGGTTCACAAGTTGGGGCACTATCCTACCCGGTTTCACCTCGACGGGGAGATTCCACCTTTATAGGTACGGAACCTTCGCCTCTAGGTTAGAGCGCATGCATGCGAGGGGGGACACATGCAAGCACCTATATACCAACCTCTCACCACACCACACACACATATGCTAGGGGCACATGCAAGTTTTCATCTCATTCCAATGTTCTCGTGGTCTTCCTCCGGCGAAACCCTGATCTCTGTGCACACTCGGATCGTCTACCCCCCTAGACGTTCCTCTGGCAGGGGTTGCCCGGCGTAGCTCTCTCTTGTTTTGTGTTTGTTTAGGTCATAGGGTGATGTCAACCATGTTGGTTCACAAGTTGGGGCACTATCCTACCGGTTTTTACCTCGACGGGGAGATTCACCCCTCATACGGGTCGGAACCTTCGCTCTAGGTTAGAGCGCATGCATGCGAGGGGGGACACATGCAAGCACCTATATATACCAACCTCTCACCACACCCACACACACATATGCTAGGGGCACATGCAAGTTTTCATCTCATTCCAATGTTCTCGTGGTCTTGCTCCGGCGAAACCCTGATCTCTGTGCACACTCGGATCATCCACCCCCCCTAGACGTTCCTCTGACAGGGGTAGCCCGGCGTAGCTATCTCTTGTTTTGTGTTTGTTTAGGTCATAGGGTGATGTCAAACCATGTTGGTTCAGAAGTTGGGCACTATCCTACCCGTTTTACCTTCACGGGGAGATTCCACCCTTATACGGGTACGGAACCTTCGCCTCTAGGTTAGAGCGCATGCATGCGAGGGGGGACACATGCAAGCACCTATATATACCACCTCTCCATACCCACACACATATGCTAGGGGCACATGAAAGTTTTCATCTCATTCAATGTTCTCGTGGTCTTCCTCCGGCGAAACCTGATCTCTGTGCACTCGGATCGTCTACCCCCTAGACGTTCCTCTGACAGGGGTAGCCGGCGTAGCTCTCTCTTGTTTTGTGTTTTGTTTAGGTCATAGGGTGATGTCAAACCATGTTGGTTCACAAGTTGGGGCACTATCCTACCGGTTTTTACCTCGACGGGGAGATTCCACCCTTATACGGTACGGAACCTTCGCCTCTAGGTTAGATCGCATGCATGCGAGGGGGGACACATGCAAGCACCATATATACTAACCTCTCACCATACCCACACACATATGCTAGGGGCACATGCAAGTTTTCATCTCATTCCAATGTTCTCGTGGTCTTCCTCCGGCGAAACCCCTGATCTCTGTGCACACTCGGATCGTCTACTCCCCTAGACGTTCTCTGACAGGGGTAGCCCGGCGTAGCTCTCTCTTGTTTTGTTTTGTTTAGGTCATAGGGTGATGTCAAACCATGTTGGTTCACAAGTTGGGGCACTATCCTACCGGTTTCACCTCGACGGGGATTCACCCTTATACGGGTACGGAACCTTCGTCTCTAGGTTAGAGCGCATGCATGCGAGGGGGACACATGCAAGCACCTATATATACCAACCTCTCACCAACCCACACACATATGCTAGGGGCACATGAAAGTTTCATCAATTCCAATGTTCTCGTGGTTTCCTCGGCGAAACCCTGATCTCTGTGCACACTCGGATCGTCTACCCCCTAGACGTTCTCTGACAGGGTAGCCCGGCGTAGCTCTCTCTTGTTTTTTGTTTGTTTAGGTCATAGGGTGATGTCAAACCATGTTGGTTCACAAGTTGGGGCACTGTCCTACCCGGTTTTCCCTCGACGGGGAGATTCCACCCTTATACGGGTCCGGAACCTTCGCCTCTAGGTTAGAGCGCATGCATGCGAGGGGGGACACATGCATACCTATATATACCAACCTCTACACCACACACACACATATGCTAGGGGCACATGCAAGTTTTTCATCTCATTCCAATGTTCTCGTGGTCTTCTTCCGGCGAAACCCTGATCTCTGTGCACACTCGGATCGTCTACCCCCTAGACGTTCTATCTGACAGGGGTAGCCCGGCGTAGCTCTCTCTTGTTTTGTGTTTGTTTAGGTCATAGGGTGATGTCAAACCATGTTGGTTCACAAGTTGGGGCACTATCCTAACCGGTTTCACCTCGACGGGGAGATTCCACCCTCATACGGGTCCGGAACCTTCGCCTCTAGGTTAGAGCGCATGCATGCGAGGGGGGACACATGCAAGCACTTATATATACCATTCTCACCACACCACACACATATGCTAGGGGCACAGCAAGTTTTCATCTCATTCCAAGTGTTTCGTGGTCTTTCCTCCGGCGAAACCCTGATCTCTGTGCACACTCGATCGTCTACCCCCTAGACGTTCCTCTGACACGGGTAGCCCGGCGTAGCTCTCTCTCCTGTTTTGTGTTTTTTTAGGTAATAGGGTGATGTCACATGTTGGTTCACAAGTTGGGGCACTATCCTACCCGGTTTCACTCGACGGGAGATTCCACCCTTATACGGGTACGGAACCTGCCTCTAGGTTAGAGCGCCTGCATGCGAGGGGGGACACATGCAAGCACTTATATACAAACCTCTCACCACACACCCACACACATATGCTAGGGCACATGCAATTTTCATCTCATTCCAATGTTCTCGTGGTCTTCCTCCGGCGAAACCCTGATCTCTGTGCACACTCGGACCGTCTACCCCCTAGACGTTCCTCTGACAGGGGTAGCCGGCGTAGCTCTATCTCCTGTTTTTGTTGTTGTTTAGGTAATAGGGTGATGTCAACAATTGTGGTTCACAAGTTGGGGCACTATCCTACCGGTTTCACCTCGACGGGGAGATTCCACCCTTATACGGGTACGGAACCTCGCCTCTAGGTTAGAGCGCTGCATGCGAGGGGGGACACATGCAAGCACCTATATATACCAACCTCTCACCACACCCACACACACATATGCTAGGGGCACATGCAAGTTTTCATCTCATTCCAATGTTCTCGTGGTCTTCCTCCGGCGAAAACTGATCTCTGTGCACACTCGATCGTCTACCCCCTAGACGTTCCTCTGACAGGGGTAGCCCGGCGTAGCTCTCTCTCCTGTTTTGTGTTTTTTTAGGTAATAGGGTGATGTCAAACCATGTTGGTTCACAGTTGGGGCACTATCCTACCCGGTTTCACTCGACGGGGAATTCCACCTTTATACGGGTACGGAACCTTCGCCTCTAGGTTAGAGCGCATGCATGCGAGGGGGGACACATGCAAGCACCTATATATACAACCTCTCACCACACCCACACATTGCTATGGGGGGGGCACATGCAGTTTTCATCTCATTCCAATGTTCTCGTGGTCTTCCTCCGGCGAAACCCTGATCTCTGTGCACACTCGGATCGTCTACCCCCTAGACGTTCCTCTGACAGGGGTAGCCCGGCGTAGCTCTTCTTGTTTTGTGTTTGTTTAGGTCATAGGGTAATGTCAAAACATGTTGGTTCACAAGTTGGGGCACTATCCTACCCGGTTTCACCTCGACGGGGAGATTCCACCCTTATACAGGTACGGACCTTCGCCTCTAGGTTAGAGCGCATGCATGCGAGGGGGGACACATGCAAGCACCTATATATACCAACCTCTCACACACCCACACACACATATGCTAGGGGCACATGCAAGTTTTCATCTCATTCCAATGTTCTCGTGGTCTTCTCCGGCGAAACCCTGATCTCTGTGCACACTCGGATCGTCTACCCCCCTAGACGTTCCTCTGGCAGGGTTGCCGGTAGCTCTCTCTTGTTTTGTGTTTGTTTAGGTCATAGGGTGATGTCAAACCATGTTGGTTCACAAGTTGGGACTATCCTACCCGGTTTTACCTCGACGGGGAGATCCACCCTCATACGGGTCCGGAACCTTCGCTCTAGGTTAGAGCGTGCATGCGAGGGGGGACATGCAAGCACCTATATATACCAACTCTCACCACACCACACACATATGCTAGGGGCACATGCAAGTTTTCATCTCATTCCAATGTTTCGTGGTCTTCCTCCGGCGAAACCCTGATCTCTATGCACACTCGGATCGTCTACCCCCCTAGACGTTCCTCTGACAGGGGTTACCCGGCGTAGCTCTCTCTTGTTTTGTGTTTGTTTAGGTCATAGGGTGATGTCAAACCATGTTGGTTCACAATTGGGGCACTATCTACCCGGGTTTACCTTGACGGGGAGATTCCACCTCATACGGGTCCGGAACCTTCGCCTCTAGGTTAGAGCGCATGCATGCGAGGGGGGGACACATGCAAGCACCTATATATACCAACCTTCACCACACCCACACACATATGCTAGGGGCACATGCAAGTTTTCATCTCATTCAATGTTCTCGTGGTTTCCTCCGGCGAAACCCTGATCTCTGTGCACACTCGGATCGTCTACCCCCTAGACGTTCCTCTGACAGGGGTAGCCCGGCGTAGCTCTCTCTTGTTTTTTGTGTTTTTAGGTCTTAGGGTGATGTCAAACCATGTTGGTTCACAAGTTGGGGCACTATCCTACCCGTTTTACCTCGAGGGGAGATTCCACCCTCATACGGGTCGGAAATTCGCTCTAGGTTAGAGCGCATGCATGCGAGGGGGACACATGCAAGCACCTATATATAGCAACTCACACACCCACACACATATGCTACGGGAACATGCAAGTTTTCATCTCATTCCAATGTTCTCGTGGTCTTCCTCTGGCGAAACCCTGATCTCTGTGCACACTCGGATCGTCTACCCCCTAGACGTTCTCTGACAGGGGTAGCCCGGCGTAGCTCTCTCTTGTTTTGTGTTTGTTTAGGTCATAGGGTGATGTCAAACCATGTTGGTTCACAAGTTGGGGCACTATCCTACCGGTTTTACCTCGACGGGGAGATTCCACCCTTATACGGGTAAGGAACCTTCGCCTCTAGGTTAGAGCGCATGCATACGAGGGGGGACACATGCAAGCACCTATATATACCAACCTCTCACCACACCACACACATATGCTAGGGGCACATGCAAGTTTTTCATCTCATTCAATGTTCTCGTGGTCTTCCTCCGGCGAAACCCTATCTCTGTGCACACTCGGATCGTCTACCCCCTAGATGTTCCTCTGACAGGGGTAGACGGCGTAGCTCTCTCTTGTTTTGTGTTTGTTTAGGTCATAGGGTGATGTCAAACCATGTTGGTTCACAAGTTGGGGCACTATCCTACCCGGTTTCACACTCGACGGGGAGATTCCACCCTTATACGGGTACGGAACCTTCGCCTCTAGGTTAGAGCGCATGCATCGAGGGGGGACACATGCAAGCACCTATATATACCAACCCACTCACACAACCACACACATATGCTAGGGGCATGCAAGTTTTCATCTCATTCCAATGTTCTCGTGGTCTCTCCTGGCGAACCCTGATCTCTGTGCACACTCGGATCGTCTACTCCCCTAGACGTTCCTCTGACAGGGGTAGCCCGGCCTAGCTCTCTCTTGTTTTGTGTTTTGTTAGGTCATAGGGTGATGTCAAACCATATGTTGGTTCACAAGTTGGGGCACTATCTACCCGGTTTTTACCTCGACGGGGAGATTCCACCCTTATAACGGGTACGGAACCTTCGTCTCTAGGTTAGAGCGCATGCATGCGAGGGGGGACATGCAAGCACCTATATATACCACCTCTCACCACACCCACACACATATGCTAGGGGCACATGAAAGTTTTCATCTCATTCAATGTTCTCGTGGTCTTCCTCGGCGAAACCCTGATCTCTGTGCACACTCGGATCGTCTACCCTAGACGTCCTCTGACAGGGGTAGCCCGGCGTAGCTCTCTCTTGTTTTGTGTTTGTTTAGGTCATAGGGTGATGTCAAACCATGTTGGTTCACAAGTTGGGGCACTATCCTACCTGGTTTCACCTCGACGGGGAATTCCACCCTTATCGGGTACGGAACCTCGCCTCTAGGTAAGCGAGCGTGCATGCGAGGGGGGACACATGCAAGCACTTCATGTGGTCTGTGGTGAGTGCTATTGAGAACCACATGCGATAATAAACACTTACAAACATATAGAAATTCTCGGGGTGTGAGAAGATTCGCAACGACATTTCATGTGGACGTGTAGACTGCTATTCAGAGGGTACAAAATTATCCAATTAATAAAAATTATATAATAATTGATGCAAATATAAAAATATATGAAATAGAGAAGGCTACGCGAGGGTGACCGTCGGCGTACGTTGCTGGTACGCCGAGGGTGGCCGTTGGCGTATGCTATGCCGGGGTCGCCGTCGCCTAACCGACGGCACCGTTAGCGCGCCGTCCGTGCTGCCCGCATGTGCCACGCGTCCGTTTGCTACGCCGAGGGCCGCCACTACGCCGAGGGTGACCGTTTGTGTAGTGTATACTACGCCGACGGTTGGCTATGCCGAGGGCTGGCCAGTTGGGCTGGCCTGGTGCGGTGCTACGCGACGGCCCCGACGTTTGGCCGTCGGCGTAGCGGACGGACGTCGGCGCATTGGCCATTACTGTAGTGATATAGGTTGAAAACTATTTTGGCTCCATCCGAAATTCATTAATTTGTCGTGAGTGCTGCGATCGACCAGCTGATAGGTGGAAATTAAACTTGGAATGTGGCCACCACGATCGAGTCAAACTCGGCAGATCGACAAAGGCTATAGGTCCCAGATTTTAACGGGCTCTCTGCTCTATGCAGCTGGGAACAGACCTGTGTGGATCGACAGATATAGTATCAGTCGGCCGCGCCAGGTCCTGCATGCGTGCCGTGGATCGACGACAGTCATGTCGCCCTGCGGCCTTTGGAGCTACTAGCTGGGCAGCGACAGCCACGACGAGGCAGGATCGAGACGAATGCACCACCATCATACTTTGGAGATCGGTCCCGAGTAATGGCGCGCGCGCATGCAGCCAGGTACGATTCAGAACTAGATGCCCTTCCTTCGGTGGGGGCCAATCAAAAAAATGTAAAAACATGCACGCGTGTATGTACATTAAAAAATAGGCAAAAGCTTTATAACCATTCTTCTATTATTAATGATGAGAGTTTGTCGTCAATAAAATTTAAAAAATTTGCATCCCGGCTTTACTCTTCCTGTTACTACGTATTTCACTCAACTTCTTTACACACGCGATGATTTGATTTTGTCACCATTGGAGGGCCAAGTTGTTGTTGTTGAACAGTCACATTCCGCTCGCTCCTTCAAATTTCTCAAGAGTTGATCAAGAAGGTGTGTGCCCTGAGCCGGCATTGCTACAAAATCAAGGCTATGGAGCCTAACCCAATCTTTGATGAAAACCGAAGGTGAATAACGTAGCGGCAATTTACTAATTATTACTAGAAGGTGGTGCATGCTGATTTCGGGACTCCATGTTTAACTGGTGGGGCAATCCAATACTAGTATATCCTGGATGCATGTAAGGCACATGCGAAGAATTGATTGGAAGGCCGGAGGGCAAACTCTCTAAACCATGCATGAAACACCTGTAAATCAAAACGATGGATGAACTCGATCGATACGCACCATCTCGTTTGCTGTGGCACGCTCACGCGTACAGTTATATCCGTGTAGTTTCCATGGATCGATGGCCCGGAAGAACAACGTAGTACGTACTTGCTCGATCGTGGGCAAGCTAGCTAGCAAAATAATGGCGCGAAGATTGGGTGCAGATTGCCTGGTCCAGCTGCATGACGACGTTCACCATGAATAATGACATTGCCTGCCTGCCTGCCCTGCGCGCGCGCCAAGGTTGTTTCAAAGTGGGACACCGGTCCAGATGCCGCCATATTCATCCCATTAATTGTCACTTCTCGCTATATGTATGTATATATCATGTGTCTCATCACAGCTTCGTCGATCATCATGTCGACCCCCGCGTAATGCACCGTAGTGTGCATGCATGTCTACGCTAGCTATCAGAATCCTGTGCACGGCTATGCTAGTTCTCGGTCAATATATAT